>JAVYIG010001376.1:152500-347371 GCA_035222895.1 Strongylocentrotus droebachiensis | reverse complement strand
CCGGGGGGGGGAGGGGGTGCTGGCATCGTCAGTTGTGCAAAGAAGATCATTATGATGTATGAAAAACTCCATATTGTTTACAGTTGTATTATCGCCCTTCGGACTGCTTGACTATTATAAATACAGTGATTGGGTACATTTGAAATTTAATTGGAGAAGGCTTGAAGGCTCAATAACATTTTATCTGGGAGGTTCTGGGTTCAAAACGAATTCCATGAGCTAGCTCATTATGTGTAAGGCATTAGTCATCAAATTCATGTCTGACAAATAGGACTTAAAGGGCAAGTCCACTCCATAATTAACTTACTTTCAATAGAAGCAGAAAAATCAGACAAACCAATCAAAAAAAGTTTGAGCTCCAGGTCCTCAGTTTGCTTATCTACAGTACAAGCCATCTGTTTTTTTTTGCATCCAGGCAAAACTGATCACATTATTATTACTGTTCATTATTATTTGATTTACTTCTTTTTGTCTTAATTTTCTTGCTGATCTTGAAGTGGGTCATCTTTCTTCACACCGTCCTGGTTTGGTAGATTGAAGCGAGATGCTGGTGATAGCTGGAGGATACGAGTCAGTAACCTCAAGAAGGTCCAAGAAGGAATCCTCGACTTTTACAATGAGGTGAGTAGCATTCAACTCATTCATAGATCTACAGTGTACAGGTGTACATGATGTCAAAAGTAGAATTACAGAATTTATGTCAATTCAAGTAAAAATCCTAACTTCTCAGGAATTTGATCTGAGTGAAAAGCAGAAAGAGAAGGGAAAAAAAGTTTCAACATAATTATTAAAGATCTCTACATGTAGTCTTGAACGTTCAATTGTGGAGCGGTGTGTGCAGCGCTTTGTAACCGCAAGGAAAAGGCTCTATATCAAATATCTTTTGAATTGGATTGGATTCAAAACTTGTCCTTACTTTCTTGTGAACATTTCTGCAACTTTACCACTCCCCATCTTCTTTTAACACTACCATGTAATTCAAATTGTCACAGAAGGTTTGATTGTCTGAGTTCATGAACGTACTTGAAGGTTTTGTAGACATACATGTACCTGTACCTGCATCTTTTGCAGGGTATTTGCCGAAGTGTGCTGAACAGTAAAAATATTAAGTGGGAGAATATTGTACAGCTATGAAACTTCTCCTGGTCTGTAGTACAGCAGCCCGGCCAGCCTTAGTAGGGACTTTTAGATTTGCGTGGACTGATACGTGTGACGTCCATTCAAGGCAGTGCATTAAAAGGACGTCGATCGTAGCAATCCCCATTGTCTTCGTGCGAATCTAAAAGTCCCTACTGTGTGACACTGTGGTCCCTCTACAAATTCCAAACAAAAGATGACTCAGTTCTTGTAAGATTCTAAATGAGAATCTGCTGGTAACATTTCAAAGGCTTCAGTAAGTGAACCATTTAGTCGACCATAAGTTGGGCTCAACAGACACAATGCACAAACATGTAGATATTCAATGAACAAGGATAGGACTTAAGTGAGAGACTTTCATTACACCATTGGCTAATCCTTTTACAATGGGGAAATCCTTTCTTTATCACTTTAGAGGTCAAGGTGATAATGAGACGTTTTCTTCTCATCCTTGGGTGTTAAGAAGGTCTTAAAGGGTAATCCATCCATTGGTATGGAAGCAGACACAAAGAGAAACAGAATGTTGAAAGTTTGACATAAATCTGGCTAATAATAAGGGAGTTACGGATGTTTGAAATATGAGATTGCTCACTAAATTCATTCAAATCTCAATTGGCATTTGGTATTGGAATGTGCAGGCTTGATAATTTCCAGATTTTAATATTTTTCCCCTGATTTTTGGAGGATTTTTTCTTCTCCAAAAATGAATAGTCCCTGAGATCGATAGAGGTCCTGTCTAAAATTAGGGAGGTGAGGTGTAGTTTTTTCATGACTTGCTTGAACGCCTCGCGCAAACGCTCAGATTTCTAAAACCTTTAACAAAAAACCCTCATTATCACCCTTGTGACTTGGTCATACATGTAGGACAACTCTCTTGTGTGTTGTACAAAAATCTCTTTTTCATCTACTGATCTTCAACTGATCTGCTATCACAAATCTCTCTCTCTCGAGAGAGAGGGCATTCCACAGCGAAGGTCCTGCATGAGCAAAGGTTCTTTCTCCCTACATAGCAGCGAGCTTAGGAATAACAAGAAATCTGGAGTTTTTAGAGCATAAAGATCTGAACACAATGTACATAGTTTCCATGTAATTACGCACGATCGAGTGCCAACACTTCAATCACACAAACATGTTTTTTGATTCATGATGGAAGGAAAGATCCTCTTGGTAAGCATCCTGTATATTAATTATAGTGGTCTTCTCTACTCTAGTAGAGAAGTGTGTTCATAGTGGTGAATTGCAGACAGGGGATTTTAATACACAAGAATGACCTATAGGCTAAGGCTGCGACGGGTAGTCGAATGCTCGAGTACCCGCACGGTTGACAACTACTCGGGTACGATTTCTCGTACCCGAATATTCGGCCGCAAAAAAAAAAAATTAAAAAATAAAAAAATGTGCAGACTTAAAAAACAGTACAGGACCTAGGTTAGAACCTTGTGGTACGCCGTGTAATAGAAGAAAAATTGGAGGAATTATTATTATCAACTACATATTGAAATCTATCAGAAAGATTACTTTCAAACCAAGATGACAGACAAATTTGAGTGTTCTAGTTTCCGATTGGTGAGTCAACACACCGATTACTGAGCTGGGAGACATTGCCAGGCATAGCGCCAGGTGTAGGGGCATACCGTAGGGGCATACCGTGTATAAACCGCACCCCCGACTTTGAATTTTTTTCGGCAGCAAAAAGGTGCGGTTAATACACTGTTAATTACGGTACATGTATACAGTCAAACATGTCTATAGCGACCGACCAAGGGAAACACAAAAAGTGGTCTTTGTAGTTTGTAGACAGGTGGTCTTTGTAGAACGGTTCCTTTATTACATGTTCCAATGGGAAACCATTTTTAAGGGGGAAAGCAAAAAATGTGGTCTTTGTAGACAGGTGGTCACTAAAGCAGGTTTGACTGTACATGTACAACTGAATGTAGGAGCGTTGTTGATTGATAACCATTGGAGTAGGGTCAGGTGATGCCCTAGCTAATGTGGAAGCTCTTAAATCATCATTTTTGCACATGGCATGCTTATACATTAAAAAGAATATCTCTTACAGAAGTATGCAATCAAACGTGGCATGTTTTGAATGACCACTTCAGGTGGTGAAAGACTTTCTTCCAAATTTGTGACATTTCAGTAAAAATATAAAAGAAATTAAGATTATGTTTCCTTTTTTTTTATACACTCCATTTAAATTGTTGCACAGTGCACACCCACAATTAATATGCTTTTTAAAAAATATAATCTTTTTAAGCATGTGTACATGTAGGAACTGCCTGGCTTCAATATAATGTACCAACTGTGTAAAAATTGTGTGGAGATTTATCATTTTTTTGAGTTTTTTCATGTGGAATTGGCCCCTATTTTGACCCGATCTCATTGAAGATTGTCAAATGGTTTCTAGTGGCTGATAGATGTATTTGATGCAGTGGCAGATGTGTAGATTTAGGCAAGGAACTAGACAGTGTGCTCTATTTTTAATACTCTGGCTTAAAATAGATCTGCTTGCTTGCCTGACTGCCTGACTGATTTGGTCCGCTAATGCATCCGATTAACCAAGTTCCTGTGTATTGCACTTGGGAGAAAGTGGCAGGCTAGGGACCATTCACATTGTCATCATTTTCAAGTTTGAAGTACTTCTTTGAGTTAGAATAAGTTTACTGGATGCATCAGGACTGACAATCAATTACAGTATGAATGATAAAATGTATGTGAATGATGTACACACTGTATATTGTACAAGTACTGTACAAAGCCAGGCATTTGGCATTTGCCCAAAAGTTTTTTACTTGCTAAAGTTGTACATGTACATGTACATGTACATGTCTGTACACAGTTGTTTGTAATAATGAGCTACAGTGTACATGTACATTTATGTAATGTACTACTGTACATGTAAATGTAGCATTAATATTATTATTATTACTTTTACATACATGTACATGTACATTCATTTTGTATCGGTATGGGAGATTGCGACATCAGGGACTTACCGGGTAGTTTGTTGTTGGTTGTCTAATAGTTAGCCTACAATAGCCTACATTTACACTTTACATGTACATGTATATAATGTTGGTAGAAGAAAAAAAACAGTCACACAAAATGATCTTCTTTCCCTGTTTTTATGATTAAATGGAAGACAAGTAGATAAAATGATGAAAGTATTTCCTATGGGACACATTTCATGAAATTGGCACTGGTGATATTCAGAGTACATATTTACAATGCTGTGATAGTAATACAAGTATCATGTACTATACTGTATGTACATTGTATGTACACGAAGGGCAGCTGAGAGGGAAATCTTGGAGCGAGACGTTGTAGGGACATGATTACCCTCGAAATAGAACTATAATCTTGTTAAGACGCAGGTATTACACGTCATAATTAATAAGCAGACTTCCCATTCATGGGCGATGGAGTCAGTGCCAGAGTCCTGTCTGTAGTTCTGAAGGATCTTTGTTTGTAAACAAATTCATGAGACATTTGTTGGCATTGTGATGTTGTCCACTAAATTTTCTGGGCATGAAGTTATATTGAGATATCCAGTAAACTTTCGACTTATAACTTCAAACTTGTAAAATTTACCTACGAAAGGCTTCTGATGTATAACCAATAATGAAATACAAATCAATAAGAACGTTTACACCAGGTTTACACTGTACATGTACAGGATGAATTAAGTGTGAAAGCTTGAATGAAGAAGAGTTAAAAACAAATAATAACAAATAGAAGTAACTGAATGGATCAGAATGATATGAAAACTATAAAACTAAATAACATGTACATGTATGATGGATGTACATGTACATGTACATGTACATGTGTAATAGCCTGTAATTATGCTGCATTAATAATTTCGAAAGGTCTTTTTGAAATTAGGGTCAGTTGTTTCGTACAGTACATTTGTATTTTCATAATACTGTACCTAAATGTACTCTATAATGAAATACAGAATTCTGTTCAAGGGAATCACTTGTAAAAGTAAAATAAACTGACTTCTACTGAAAATGACTAGATTGCAAAGTATGCAAACCCAATGGACGTGTTTTAGGTGGAGGAAGGTACGTTTAGCTCTCCCTTCACTGACTTTATTGACATGTACAGGTGTACAATGTAATATGGGTGACTGGCTCTGTGCATTGAATACAATGTGAATGAAATAAATAATAATGAAGGGTGTGTGTAGCACCTGCGTTCGGAGGTGAATTGGCTGAGTTTACACCATCAACATTCCTCAAGTTGGCTCAAGATCAGTGCTCAGCATCATTAGAGCAATTTTGCAAACACGATGGAAGGCAAAGACGACGGTAACGCAAGCGAAAAAAAAAATCAATTTGCGATCAAAGTTGACTGCCACAGAATGTATAGAGACTCAAGTACTAGTTGTACATGTACTTGGACTATAAAGTGATGTACATTTGTAGATAAGTATGTACAAGCATGGATGTTTACAAAACGTACATGTACTGTAGTAAAGCTCTTTAAATAATAAAAAGTCACACACTTTGTAGAAACAAAATGTAGCATGACATGTACAATGTACTGTAGGCTTAATTGTTCAGGAATTCTACTTGTTAGTGATTTTGGTTGGCCAAGCTCTGTCTACCCATTTGCCAACATATGACAAATTACATACTGCAGGCAGGATTAGACGCTGTACAAGCTAATCATGATTGTTTTATTAGACTCTTTGCCCTATTTTATCAGAGTCTGATGGATTGGAAAAAGCAATGATCATAAACACATGTGTTTGAGAGAGGAAATGACTTAATTTATAACCTTGCTTTATAGTTGTAAATTTTCACTGTGTTCATTATCTGTATACAGTAATACAGTAGGTCTACGAAGTGGGTACATGCCAAACTACTTATACATCTGTACATGTAAACATTTACCGATTTTCCTGAAGTACTGTTTGGGTGAAAAAGAAAATAAAAAAGAAGGTAATTTGCAACTGTATTCAGGCCTAAATAAATTTTCAGTGTATCACATGTAAATCATGAATATTTCGATGAAAATGTTCACTTTTAAATAAGTTCTTCTCGAAAGAGGTCATGAATTGTATAAAACTTACATTCTCCTGACCCAAGAATCAATATAAACTTCTACAATAATGTCAAAACCAGAACATTTTGTCTACATTAAAAAAACATTCAGATTTCACGAGTGGTCCAGACTCAAGTCTCAGAAACTTTAGGATAAAACTTAACTGAATCGCAAGTTTCATAACATTTAATTTTTTGTTTACCTTTCCCAAAGTTCTTGGTGGGAAATATGGCCATTTTCAACCAGTTGTAAAAGTTTCTGGTTTTTGCAAATGATAAGAAATGTTTATGTCTCTGAATGCTGCTGCTCGTACATGTATAGTGACCCTCTCCAACACAGTCACATCACACTAGTTCTTAAAGCACTCAATTCGTTGCTCATGAGTGAACGCATTGGTTTTCAAATTTCTTTTGTTTTTATTTGATTGTGTCCACGGCTCAGCTCCTCAGTACAATATTACTTTGATAAATCATTACATTCCATCCAGATCTTTATGCTCTCAAAACTCTGGATTTCTTGTTCTTCCTAAAAGCTTGCTGCTAAAGTGGGGAGAAAGAACCTTTGCTCATGCAGGGCCTTTGCTGTGGAATGCTCTCCCTTAAGAGATTTGGTAATAGCAGACCAGTTGGAAGTGTTTAAAAATAATTTTGAAACAAATCTGTTTAATTTGGCATTTATTGTTCTGTCATTTTTGTATATTACTTCTGTTTCTTAGTTTATGTGATCTTTTTTTGGTGTGTTTTACGAGTGCTTCGTGAGCATGTGCCATTAAGTGAATTCCACGCCTTACAAATCTTGTATAGTATTATTTTAAATTAATTATAATTTTCTTAATTTTATCCTCTTTTTTAGGAGCTTGGTCAGGAGCTGACAGATTTCCAGCTGCCTGACTTGAGTCAAGTCGGGGAACATGCCAATCCTACAGAGCTCGGCAGGTTACTGCAGCTCGTGCTGGGATGTGCAGTCAACTGTGACCATAAAGAAGGTAATTATTTACTACAGACACCATAAGTAGCAAACTGTATATTAAATGTAAGACTTTATTCACATTTGTAGAGATATGTAGAGTACCGAAGCTGTGACATCATAAAAAATCTATTCTTAGAATTTCTCAATTTTTCCTTCATTTTCCGAAAGGGCATAAGAAATAGTGTCCAAATGTCGAAAACCAGTTAAAAATGTTAAGTATTGGCTGAGATATAACCATCTGAATAAAAATATTTCCTATAGGAGCTCAGTGTTATATTGCTCTGGCTCCTAATGTTATGAACCAGAGCGTTATAACTCTGAGCTCCTATAGGAAATGTTTTTATTCAGATGGTCATATCTCAGCCAATACTTAACCTTTTTAACTGGTTTTCGACATTTCAACATTATTTGTTATGCTCTTTCGGAAAATAAAGAAAAAATTGAGAAATTCTAAAAATATATTTTTGATGACGTCACACTTCACCACTCTATTAGTATTAGCCTGCTCCTAGCAGGGTTGCACTGACGACCTGATGATGTGTAACAACAACGCCGTCTTAAAAAGTCAGATCAGGTAACATCAAGATCTGGTCGGGTTATTATGTTTGAACTGGGATCTACAGTCGACTGTGACCATTAAAGAAGAAGGAAAGAAAAAGAAAACCACTGTGAACACACATGTATGTACATGTACATGCAGTCAGGGCCCATTCTCACTTGGGAAATTTGAGCACCCTTGAGTGGTCGACTGTGACCATTAAAGAAAAAAGAAAGAAAAAGAAAACCACTGTGAACATATTATGTACATGCAGTCAGGGCCCTTTTTCACTTGGGAAATTTGAGCACCCTTGAGTGCTATCCACACACAAGTCAATAACACACCTAAGAAGCATCCCAGCAAAATTTGAAATGTAAAATAGATGGCAAGGGTAAAGTAAAATGCTCATGGCTGTGCACATCAGTAGCCCCTAAAGGTACATTGATGCACCTACAGTGCACTTGTATGTGTGATAAAATGTACAGAAAGATGAAGCGCACTGCATTTTCATTTTGCTGCAATGTTTTTTTTGTGAAGTGGTCTCCCATCTCACATGTGAACTGAATGAACTTTTAGTTTTAGTTGGGTCGACCTCAGTAGTTCTGATTGGGCCTTGGGGGTCAAGTAAGGGAACATGCCTACCCCCATTGAACCCCCTTGGAGGAGGGCAGGTGCACTTTTGATACTGGATGTGCAGTCACTTGTGATCCTCAAGCCTTGTTCACACATGATGTAATTAACCACCTCTAAATACACCATTTAAAGCCCAACTGTACTACTTGTAGCTACTTGCGGTCTTGCGCCTTCTATATAGCAAACAATGCCTAATCGGTGACCGCTGGTCCCCAAAGATCCCCTTTTTCTTATGTTAATTGAGAGCTGAGTTGATGAGATAACCACCAGTCAGTGACCACGCTGGGTGGTCTAATCCCTCCTGGCCAAACTAGTGCAGATGGGCTTTAATACCTAGTTCAGACTAAAGGAAATTTATATGAAACTTGTACAAAGGAATATGTGGTACGTGTTATTTAAAGAATCATAAGATGTTGTTGTTGTTGTTGTTGTTGTTGAATTTAATGGCGTTTTCCATCGTCGTTGGATGATTTTCGCCATAAGACATACAGTAAGGTTATTATATAGACTGGATGGATAGCAACATTGTATAAAGAAACTAGTTAGTAGTTTTTAAGAGGTCAACTGACATGACAGCTGCCAATCATCAGTGCACGCCCACTATAAGTCCTATCTGTGTAGTTACGTTTTGTGTGTGTCATGTGACGTCCAGACAACAGCAGGGACCCGTTTCACAAAGCCTTTTTCAATGACAAATGACAAAAACAGTGACAAATCTGCTGATAACCAATCAGAAGCAAGGATTTTAGTAGCTTATAACATAGCCTGTCATTTGTCACTGATGACAAGTTTTGTGAAACGGGCCCCAGGACCCTTATTCTCCATTGAGTTATCCTTCAAAGCGATTCTTTTACCACGATTCTTTATTCAGTGTTCAGACTTGAAAAGGGCAATTATTTTTTAACGTACACCTGTACAATGTACACTGGCTACAGTACACGTTTCATACAGATACACCGTACATGTACAGGTACATGTATGTAGCGATGTGAATTCTGGTTGTACGAACGAGGGTGTGTGTGACAGTGTTTAAATAAATGGTAATTGGGGATGGTAAAAAGTTGGCTGCATGCATCAAACTCAAAGGCTTCTTTATTTAAGTACATGTACATGTACATTCACAGATGAAGATACAACACATAGACTCTAAAATGTTTTTTATTTACCCTGCATTCGTACTACCAGGATTTGTATAGCTGACTAGCTGTATGAGAAATCTACAGCTTTACGATACGTCATTAAATTTTTTCATACCGGTAGTCTGAACGTCGCCTAAAGAAACGCATGTTTGAGCATCGTTTTGAAACAACAAAACTTGATAATAAATCAAGGTCCCTGTCTAGTTCTAGCACTGTATCATTAAACAATTGTAAAACTAGGCGAGGCTTATCATGAGCGTGCTTTGATGATTGGCCAGCTGTCACATCTCTTCAAAATTATTTTGTTTAAAATACATTTTATTACAAATTAAATGATGTTGTTTTCTAGTCTGTATTCTGAATACTCATTTCGCTATGCTATTCTTTATACAAGGTTCTTTATAATAAAAGTTTCATATAAATGTCCTTAAAAGATAAAGTTGAGTTCTGGTCATGTGATTGCATTGTGAAAGAGACGTTGAGGAATCAATCAGAAAAGGTTGATCATCTAGCATATAAGTATTGGTGTGTACTGCAAGGTTCTGAAATCATCAGAATGAAAAGAAATTTGGCCCAGTCTTGGTAAAGTTACAAGCACTGTACACAAAAAGATGTTTATGGGACTACACAAATGATGTCGGGGGCTACCCGTACTAACCTTGATTTCCCAATCTTTCTATGCTCATTACTCAGCCAGTATACATTTTCTACCAAAATTGTTTGGCAAATGACATTTATTTGTAATCTTGAACATTCAGTGTAATTTTTGCTTGATTCTGTGAGAATTCATTTTCTTTTTTTTTAACCAAAACTCACCTTTAATCTAAAATCTAGACAGGCTATCAAACAGTTTTAATACTGTCGTGTGTGAATGGTGCTTATTGAAAGGAAGGTATTATAACAGGACACCTTGAACATGCCAGCAGTCTGTAGGGTCAAATTGAGGCCAAGCAAGAAATTGAGATGATGCATTACCACCAACTGGGAAGAAAATAAGAGGACATTTTGACATGATACGCCTGCATCATTGAGCCTAACCAGCAGCCTTGTTTTGCAAACTTTCAAGCGTGCATGATGAAAAAATAAATAAAATAATAGTAAAAACGTTACTTACATGTATAAAAGCGCTTACCACTGAGCACTATACACTGTAGTTCAAGTTGTTCAACATCCTGATACTAACTTGTAATTGAATTTTCTGTGTACCAGTAAATCAATGAGGTTATCTTTTTTGAGCAAGTACGAGGTAGGCCTAACACTTCTAACCATAACCATTAGCATTGTAATTTTCACAAATTTACCGTGAATTAAAAGTACCAACATACATGTTCATTTTATTTACACCCTACATGTACATGAACACTTGCTGAATAACCCAGTCAAAACTTTTCTCTTTTTATTCCCTGGGGACATTATCATATACACTACACAACTGCACATGTACATGTACAATATCTTTTTAATGACCCTCAGAAAAATCAAGGTGCTGCTTGACTACAGGGAGCAATTTATTTCTAGAGCCTGGGGCCAAAATACATGCAGCGTGTCCACACACAAAACAATTTATCCCAAAACTCTATAACGAAACGTCGTATAAAGAATCATTGTATAAATTTCAGAGTGTCCACACACAAGAAACGTCGTATAAGGCCATTAAAAAAAATATACATGTTTAGCGTCCCCGCCCGCTTCCTTTTGGGGGGCCGCCTCCTATTTTTTTTTTTGAAATTTTTTTTGAAATTTTTTTTTTTTTGAAAGATAAAAAAAACATCAAAAACACTGCTAAAATGGCTCTATTTCTGACTAAAAAAAAAAAAAATTGTCGGCGGCCATCTTGCAAAAAAATAGCCCCGACTGTCAGGGAAAATGTACCAAGCGGCCATTTTGAGCGGCCATTTTGAAATAAAAAATAAAAAATAAAAAGGGCCTCCTCCTTCCTATTTTTCGAAAAAACAGGACGCTAAACATTTTTTTTTTTTTATTTGGCCTAAATAATCATCGTATAAATTCCAGGATGTCCACACAGAAGAAAGTAATCCTGAAACTCTACAGCGAAATGTTGTATAGGTGCGCAGTTTGCTACTGCGGTCATGAAATGGTAGCGGAAATGAGAGGTCTGGTCTCCTTTCGCTCGAGGTCACATTAAGCCCCGCCCAGTTAGTTACACTAGTTACACTAGTTACACTAGTTCCGTCCACACACAACACCCTTCCGTGATTAGGCGTGATTCTTTATTGAGTTTTAGTTCGAAACGATGCTCAAAACTGTGTTTCGTTAGACTAGTTTCGTTATACGACGTATCGTTAGTGAGCGTCCACACACACAATTTCATTGTAAATTTCATCGCGAAACGGTATAACTAATCACGCCTAATCACGGAAAATGTTGTGTGTGGACAGGAGGATGTGTACTGTACACAAAGTTGTAAGCCCTTTCATCTTTGAGTGTGGTATATCATTGTACCAGTTGGTAGTCATGTACATGTACATTTGTACATCTTAGGTCTCATTAACATGTACATGTACACTGTACAGTGTGTAGATATTTCATTTGCTTCTGTAGTGTAGGCCAGCACTAAAATAGAAACACATGTATATAAATACAAATTTTAAAAGAAATTAAGGGTATAATCGTAATTTAAGTGAAAATGTAGGCGTATTGATAACTTAATCAAACATGAGATTAAAAACATCATTGAAATACTAGAAAATATTACAAAGGAGAGGAAAGTGGCATGAACATGTAGCCCTAGAAAGATCAATAGAGCTACATGTACAGGTCTAAGGTAGAAAAAAATTCAATTACATGAAAATCAATCTTGCTTCAGCTCCACATCTATCGGAATGACCCCTCTAAGCAGAATACTATTTTTCCTCCCTGTAGGCTGACATATCATCTTCCAATAGGCTGGTGGGAGATTAGAACCATATCCTAGTTTACCTGAGTAATAACAATGGCCCATTTGTTAAGCTCTCTAGATACACTGTAAATAGGCATTGTGATTATATTGATTACTATGGATTCATTGAAAAGCCTGTGCTCTATTAATTACACAACTACAGTAGATGGAAAGGGACATGTGTGAATTGTCTGTATTCAATCAAGTGTTATGCTCCGTTCACAAATGGAGATTTGTTAGGATCAGTTGACTGTGGAGTAAGGGGATACAATCAAGGATCGAGCATCAAATGTAGATTGACATTGAAACTGTATTGTACCTGTTCATCAGGCATGTAATGAGTAGGCCTGTTTGATATACACTGTACATTTACAGTGAAACCTGTCTATAAGTATAAAGACCACCCAAGGGAGACAAGAAAAGTGGTCTTTACTGACAAGTGGTCTTTATGTACAGGTGATCTTTATGTACAGGTTCCTTTTAATGCACATGTTTCAATGAGAAACAATTATCAAGGGAAACAAAAAATGTGGTCTTTGTAGACAGATGGTCACTAAAACAGGTTTTACTGTACATGTATCACACCGGACTACCAGTACATACCGGTACACTGTAGAGCCCTTTAATCTTTATCTTAAAGGGATTGGATCGCCAGTTTTCATGTGCAGAAGGCCATAATTCGCCGACACCAGACTTGGTGGAAATACCATTAATGGGGGTACAAATTTGCACACAGCAAACCCATAGTCCAGTCAAGAATTACCCCCTAATCTCTCGGAGAGCTCGAGAGTCTTCGGGCAAATCAAAGCATTACATAAGGTCCAATGGTCATAAAACTCAAGGCTAACCCTGGTGATTGACAACACCTGTTATTGGGTAAACACCCGAACGGTGTCGAATTCCCCATGAGAGCCGACTACTCAGTGACTTTAAAGATTTATGTCCCCAACTTGATTGTACAGTACATGTACATGTATACATGTATCTTCAGTCTATTATACAACTGGTGCCAGTAACTCACAAACATTGACATGTTACATGAGTATGAAACTTGCATGTGTACAGTAGTTGACATTCATTTTCTGAAAATATTTGGAATGGCATTACATATATATCTATATTCTACATGTACATGAATTGATAATTACATGTACAGTAGGTCTGATAATGTACTTTTACTTCCCATTTAAGTGCTTCCATTGAATGTCCTGCAACATATTTACATTAAACTTCCTCATCCAACATATTTGTATCACTTTCACCAGTGCTTCAAGTTCAACCTTTGAAGAAGAAAAAAAATCTGACGTGGCATGCTTACATGTACTTGTAGTTTATTATAGGATACTGCAGATCTATTTTTACTGGTACATATTTCCTGGATTGTAATATGTATTTAACATTTGCAATTGATATTTATAAAAATTAAAAAAAAGCATCAGGTTTATGTGAATCCACACTTCATTTATGAACTGGACCAAGAAATGTTCAACTAGTACTGTAATTCCGATGAGATATTCGATTATTGGAGATTTGATTTGATAACCTAATCAGACCTCTTTTCCTGTGGAAGATTCTACTTCCTGAATCAGTGAAATCCCCTGAGTCTACATTCATCTCTCTCTCTTTCTTTTTCTCTCTCCCTTTCTCTCTCTCTCTCTCCCTTTCTCTCTCTCTCTCTCTCCCCCTCACTTTCTCTCTTCTATTTCTTTCTCTCTTCTATTTCTTCAGGTTTTCTTTTTTCTCTTTTTTTTTCTCTCTCTTTTTCTCTCTCTTTTTCTCTCTCTCTTTTTCTCTCTCTTTTTCTCTCTCTTTTTCTCTCTCTCTTTTTCTCTCTCTTTCTTTCTCTCTTTTTTTTTCTCTCTCTCTTTTTTTCTCTCTTTTTTTCCCTCTCTCTTTCTCTTAATTTCTCCCTCCCTATTTTTTCTATCTCTCTTTTTCTCTCTCTCTCTCTCTCTCTCTCTCAAACAAGTGCAACAAGTTAGATTATGACTTTTTAATCTGTATAGCGGTAACTCAAAATGATATTCCATATGATAACAGGTTTCATAAACTTTGTACATGTTCATGCTATTTTATTTTGTTAACATACAATAGAGAGTGCAATTGACCCTTTTGTGGTCTTTCACTTTAACATGTACAATTCTATCATATTTAATTCACAGATGAATGGCAGTTAGAGTACACGAAGAAGGGAATTTCTTTTCTACTTTGCCTTATACATGTAGTGTGTTTAGGAAATCTCTATTAATTAATTGCTACTTCAAAATTTTTAAGGGAATGTTTTAAATGGTGTTAATATTTTGGGGGGCTATTTTGGCATGCTCTGTGTACTACAGGGATGCCAGTTTTCAGGCAATAGCCTGAATTCAGGCCCTGGCGAGTTATTTTTAGACCATAGTTTAGGCTTTTTTGTGTACAAAATAGCTAATTCTAGGTGATTTTTCAGGCCCTCTGATCAATTCTAACTGGTATCCCTGGTACTAATAATACCTTTAAAATTTAACTTTTGCAGTGAGAAGAAAGGTACATTAGCTGTCTTTTATATGACTCTATCTCTTTAATAAACAGAATACATCAGCACTATAATGGGTTTAGAGGAGTCCGTCCAGCAAGTAGTCATGGAGGCTATACAAGAGCTCATGACCAAGGAGATAGCGTCCACCTCACCGCCACCGCCTCAAGAAGCCTTAGCACATGTCGAAGGTCAACTCAAGAGGACGACCGAGGAGAAGGATGAGGCCTTGCAGAGGTGTCATGAACTAGACCATCAGGTCAGTAGACTTGATCCTTTTTTTGCATTTCGTGTAAATCGTTAATTCTTGTTGTCATGATAGGGAAATAAATCTTACAGAATCACTCAGAAGTTTTATTACATGTTTAAGACTACATATATAAATGATTGGCAAAAAACACAAAAACAAACCCACTTACATGTACATAACCAAATTAAAGATTGAACTGGTAATCTTTAACCAACATGCAGTATTAAGAGTGCCAACATAAGTTGTACTTCTCAGTGAAAGTAATACAGCTACATATGTATTGTAGCCTTTCTTCATTTGTCTATTAAATTTGTTTATAAGTCAGTGCTGTATGACTTGATATAATTGTTGCCTATTTATTATTGATATATTCTGTGTGTACATATTGAGCTTTAGGAAGCATTAAAGGCCGTCTGTACTAGTTCAGCCAGAAGGGATTAAACCACCCAGCGAACTGAGCGAGGTCACTGTGACAGGTGGATTTCTCATTAACTCAGCTCTCAATTAACATAACAAAAAGAGGATCATGGGGGACCAACAGGCACCGATTGGGGAATTTTTCTATATAGAGGGAGCAAGTAGCTACAAGTAGTACAGTGTGGCTTTAATACCTTTTTTGTCTCTTTTTTTACTTGTGTTTTTAGGTTGCAGCCTTATTGGAGGAGAAGAATGCTTTACAAGCTGATAATGAACACCTCACGCTCAAGCTGGACCATGGAGATACATTTGGAGACCCAAGGTAGGAATCATATACTTATTATCATTTGATAAGTACATGTATGCTTCTTTTTCTCTTCATTTTGCCATAATCTAACCCCCATATTATTCTGCATTTCATGTGTTTCTTGCACTTTTTTTGATTTTTGTTGTCTCCTCATTTGTCTTCCCCTTCTTCACATACCATTTCTTTCTCCTTCTTCTCATTCATTCTCCCTTCTTCTCTTCCCATTCTCTCTCTGTTATGTTCTTCTCACTTCTACCCTTGTCCTCCTCCTTCCCCTCCTTCTCCTCCTTCTCCTTCTTCCCATCCTTCTCATTCTCCCCTGCTCCTTCTCCTCCTCCTCCTTCTCTTCCTTCTCCTTCTTCTCCTCCTTCTCCTTCTCCTTCTCCTTCTCATCCTTCACCTCCTTTTCCTTCTTCACCTCCTTTTCCTTCTTCTTCTCCTCCTCCTTCTTCTTCTCCTCCTCCCCCTTCTCCTTCTTCTCCTTTTCCTTCTTCTCCTTCTCCTTTTCCTTCTTCTCCTCCTTCTCCTTCCCCTTCCATGCTACAGTAGATCAACTCCAGGAGGAGATGGATCGAATGGAGAGCTCTAGGATCTACAGTGTATGTCCTTCAAGCATTATTACTTGATTCATTGTTTATTGGTACAGCACTCCAGCGGGAAGGAGATACCAACAGCTCCAGGCTACACGTGATCACCTCCAGGAGGAGATGGATCATATGGAGAGCTCTAGGATCTATGCCCTTTAAGCATTAATACTTGATTCATTGTTTATCCATACAGCACTCCAGCGGGAAGGAGATACCAACAGCTCCAGGCTACATGTGATCACCTCCAGGAGGAGAAGTATCGTATTGAGAGCTCTAGGATCTATGCCCTTTAAAGGGATCGTTTAACAATGTTAAATCTGATATACACGGCCCTACGTGTTATCAGTGTCTGTGAAATGGTGTAATATTGAAGCCCTAAAAAAATTGCGCTTCAAAATGATCAAGAAGTGCCTCAAAAAAGTAAAAAATCTTTGAGTGACCGGTTTTACCATACTCGTTTTCCCCAATAGACTGTAGTGTTATGAAAACCGTCAGGCGAACGGTTTTCAAAATTTGTAATTCCAATCATAAATATCTTGATAATCAGACCGGCGATCGGCTTGTAAAAGTCATGGGGTTCCTGACTGACCTAAAGGTTTATAATTATCATTGCATCATGAGCTAAATCCAGAATTTTGTTTCAGAATCTGAGACAAAGTTACTGGATCCCTTTAAGCATTAATACTTGATTCATTGTTTATCCATACAGCACTCCAGCGGGAAGGAGATACCAACAGCTCCAGGCTACATGTGATCACCTCCAGGAGGAGATGTATCGCATAGAGGGCACCAGGGATGACTACACTATCAAGGTGGACATGCTGCAGAGAGAGAACATGGAGCTCATACACAAGGTAAAGCAAGATCTCGGTCTCTTCTGGGTCATGATTATTAAAGAGTTGCAATTAATATGGGTTCTAGAAAAATTACCCCCTGGGCAGTCACCTCCCGGCCAATTACCAGCGGTACAATTACCCCCAGCAAAGTTACCCCCCCCCCCAATGTTTTTTGGTTTATAATAACCCCCCCCCCCCCCCCCCGAGGACAATTAATATCTGGAAAATTATCTCCCCCCCCCCTCCTGAAAATTCACCCCCTTGGACAGACAGACCCCTGAAAAAAATTCTGCCCATATTAAAAAATTATTATCACGGTAGACTTCCCCTTTAATGATGGGGGAATTGTCCTAGGGGTTAATTTTTATTTTAAGGATGGGGGGTAATTGGTTGGGGGGGAGGTAATTGTCCTCGGGGTGGTTTTCCTGGGGGGGGGGGGGGATTTTCTGGGGGGTTATTTTCCGGGGGGTGATTGACCAGGGGATAATTGTCCTGATACGATTGATTGTTGAAAGTTGGATTGATTGAAAGTTGGATTGTCCATTTTCAATTCATTTGTATAATGACTTGCAATTGATTGGGGATGGGAATAAGAGTAAAATTTGATTTGGATAAATCAAAATGCTTTATAAGGGTTTATATACCTCACTTAAGTAATCCAGCCCTCTGATTGGTCGAAATTGCATTCATAAACTTCAACTGTTCCTGTAAAATTCTCGGTAACCATGCATAAAACATTTCAATATTTTTAATAACCATGGTTATTAAAAAAATAAGTCAGTCTCCATGGTTACCCCATAGGTTTACATGTTAAAAAATGGTTTGAGCGATGAAGGATACCATACGTGTGCGAAAAATTGGTCGGTAATTTCATACAAGACAAGACAATTCCAAACAAGACAAAAATGGCTCAAGAATCTCTCCCAAGATTTCAACTTATCAAATGCAAGACTCGCTGACAGCAAGAACAACAAAAAGGGTACGTGAAATTATCCATAAACATGTTCGTTTAGTTGCTGAAAAAGCATAGACGTATAGACTGTAGACGAAATTAGATCTAGTTGTCAGGGTGTCTGATCGCGTACCCGAAGTTGTGTGTTAAAATTATTCACATAGAGATTGTACGCAATGCATTCCCTATGCAGTCTACGTGCATTCCGCGACCATGCAAAAAAGGTCAAGTTTTTTTTTCAATTCGAGATTCAAACCTTTATAATCTGTTGTGATCCTGAAGGTGATACTCAATAAGTGAGGTGTCATATGAAAGCGCAGGTTCTTCTCCATATTCCCCACAGGGCCGGCCCACCCCCAAAATTGTAAAAATATCTTGCTTAGACTAGAATCTAGATCTAGTCTACTTTCAAAGATACAAAAATAGATCTAGTTGTCAGGGTGTCTTGATCGCGCACCTGATGCATGTTGTGTGTTAAGGTCAAGTTTTTTTTTCAATTCGAGATTCAAACCTTTATAATCTGTTGTGATCCTGAAGGTGATACTCAATAAGTGAGGTGTCATATGAAAGCGCAGGTTCTTCTCCATATTCCCCACAGGGCCGGCCCACCCCCAAAATGTAAAAATATCTTGCTTAGACTAGAATCAAGATCTAGTCTAGATCTACTCTCAAAGATACACTCATAAAACACAACCGTGCAGATAAACTAGAGAAAGGCCAAGGTGGTGTCATTAGTTGACTCTTTTGTTTTCGGCATATAAAAGTATTAATGACTGCTTTAATATTTGAGAAATAGTTGTTTTTATACGCTCTCGGGAAGGTTACAATTGGGCTATTGCCCTCGGCACGCCTCGGTCAATAGCACAATTCTAACCTTCCCTTGAGCGTATAAAAACAACTATTTCTCTCAAAGCAGTCATTAATACTATACTGCTCCCCTTTTCTAAGTGACAGTCTTTACTTCAATTTTGGTGATTATTTACAAAATATTTCTTTATTTTTTTGTTTTTAAATGAAGAAAAAAGTTATGTATTTCTATTACGGTAGGCATTGCATGCGTATTAGTAAGGTTCATTTGTTTTTATAGAATGAATGTACACGTTACTGCATTGCTTGCCTCATCTTCGCGGTCACTGTTTAGAAACCTTGTCATTGTCATTGGACTGTAACGTCCTGCCATCTGCTCCTTTCACCTTGTTAATCCTAATGGGTTATTTTATTCATAAGATGCTGTAGGTATGCATGCTTCATGACCAAGTCATTAAAACCTGATGTCTTTTAAATGTGATATTGTTGGGCATATCGTGACAGTGATATGAAAGAGACGACTTTATTTTTATATAATTGAGCAGATGTGCTCTTCCCAGGCAGGAATTCAATCCGTGCAGGCTTCACCTTGAGGAAATGCTATTATTATGATACAAGTTTCATAATATTAGAAAATATGTAGTACTGTAGTGATGCGAGCTACATGTAGATTATGGTTATGGAGGAGTAATATGTATCCCCCCATTCCTGACGACGGAAAGTCAACCTGTTTGAAACATTGAGCCCCTCCTACCACCCATCCTCTATATACATTGTAGTTCTTTTTAGAACTATAAGCTCAAGAAAGATTACACCAGTCCTTCTAGGACTACCACAGTTCTTTTCAGGGCCGACTACACAAGAAAGATTACCAACCAGGGAAAAAAATACTTTAAACATTTCGGGGGCTACTTTTCAAGCTTGCTCGCATGAAAAAAACACTCTTTAATTTGCTTTGCATTGAACTCTATTCAAATTTTTTTGGGCTCTTTTATGACTTTCGGGGGCTCTTTTTAGCATTTCGGGGGCTAACTCGCCCCGAGCCCCCGTGTATTTTTTTCACTGTTACCAACAGTCCTTTCCAGGACCCCCCAATCCTCCCCTCTCACATGGTGCAACCATAAGCCTACTGTTTATATTATATTTATTGTTCACTTTCACTGATTTCATATGAACCGGTACATACACGTATAAGTTATACAAAAAGTTATACAAAAAGTTGTTTTCCCTCTGACCCACAGAACGAACAGCTACAGAACCTAGCAGAAGAAGCTCGCTCTCTCAAAGATGAAATGGATATTCTCAGGCATACCTCAGACAAGGTCAGCAAATATGAAGGCACCATAGACACGCTCAAGAAGAAGCTGGAAGACCTTGGAGACCTGAAAAGACAAGTCAAGCTCCTAGAAGACAAGAATACCATGTACATGCAGAACACCATGGAACTTGAAGAGGTGAGTTGCTACATGTATATTAGGGATTCGTAAAAGGGGTATCTCACTGAGCGGCGAATGCTTACGAACGTTGCGAATTTTGGCAGTCAGCAGTCGGCGACTACGGACCAATAGTCCGTAATTATATGCTAGTTTATGTCAAATAATGTTAATTATTCCCTTACTACAATAAAAGATCGTAATTATTTAACTATTATTATTGTGTTCATAAGCTTATATTATTTATATTATATCTGATTTTGTCATCATTGTATACGATATGTATTTCTGTTAATCCATGCATAATTAAATCTTTAGATTAATCATGTAATTTATTTTATAATTGATTGTTGTAAAGCGCATAAAGAATTTATTATTATGCGCTATATAAAAATTACTTTATTATTATTATTATTATTAGTTACTGTAAGCAAATGTTAGCGACAGTTTTTGCGAAGACTAGCAACTTGTTGCCAATCCTTTGCCACTACTTGTGAATGTTTGGGAACTTTTACGAACCCTGGCGAAAAAACCAAATTTGCTACATTTGCAAGCATTCGCCGCTCAGTGAGATACCCCCTTTATTCGTAGACTCTTCATCTTTCTCTTTCATTTTTCTTTAAAAAAAAGAAGAAGAGATTTGTTGGTCTTTATTAAAGGCAATTTGCTCTAATGTTGAATAGTAGTTGCAATCTATTTTCAAGCTCTTTTTCATAAAGTGTGACCAATATTTTTATTTAAAAGATTCTCCTATAAAATAGTTTATTTACATGTATAAAGTACTACTGTAAAAGTAGAAATATTCACGGTATATTAATTTTCGCGGATTTCGCCCTAAGATCGGCAAGCGCGTATTCTAGAACTTGCGAAAAATATAAGCATGACTTCTTATGCGTGTTTTGAACGAGCTGAATTGCGTGCAACGTGAATTTAAGAACCAGCGAATATGTTTTTATGGGGTCGCTCAGCGCGAAAAATTAATCACACTAAAATAACAGCATTTACAGTGATACATTTTAATTGAACATTCATTTACTTTTGATATCACGAAAGGTCTGATAAGTACTTGTTACACTGAAGTTCCTGGTTCATTGAGTAACTTAGTCTATCTTTGAAATGTGTCTTTCTTTATCTGCTCTGTTTCATTCCTGTGTTAAACTACAATAGATACAATAGTTTAGATTGCAGTACTTTCTTCCAAGGTAGAATGATCAAGTCTTTTAACTATCATTGAACAAAGAAAATAAGAAGGGAAGGGAAAAAATCTATGAAAGTAGTTATGAACTTGCCTACTACCAAACTTAAGGTACGTAAATGATGTTATGTGTACAGCCATTAAAGAGAAGATTGAGTTCTGGGGAGAGGTGACATATAATTTGTGAGCAATTTCATTGTTACTATGCAAGTGTGGAAGAACATCAGAGAAAAATGTTCCCTGAAAACCATGGCTCTTCAAATGCATTGAAATTTTATATATGACAAGTAACAGCTTAAAAATGACAACCACATTTATATGCCACGTGTTTGTGTAGTCCCACATAGCTTTCTGTGTACAGTGCTTGTTACTTTTACCAAAGACTGGGCCAAATTTCTTATCATTTTGATGATTCCAGAACCTTGCAGTACACACCAATACAATATGCTACATGATGACATTTTTCTGATCGATTCCACACCGTTTCTTTCACAATGCAATCGCATGACCAGAACTCGACTTTATCTTTAACTCCTTCATCTTTATTATCCTCTTTATAATACAAGGTTGATGCATCTCAAGAGATGGTCCTGCTCTATAAATTCTATATGGCATTGATTTTTATGATTGTAGGAGCTGAAGAAGGCCAACGCACTCAAGAGCCAACTAGAAACCTACAAGCGACAGGTACATGAGCTCCATTCCAAGATGTCTGAAGAAACGAGACGAGCAGACAAGTCAGAGTTTGAGGCCACCAGAGCACAAGAGAAAACAACTCAACTCCAAGCTGAGGCAGAGGTACACTTTCAATCTTTTAATAATAATAATAATAATAGGCATTTCTATAGCGCCGTCTATCTAGATAATTTTATTTTGAGGCGCATTTATTATTACCCCGGCTTTAGCCTAGCTGCCGTATACAGCGCTCCAGCATTTCAAGGAATTAATTCCTGCCAGGTACCCATTTACATCACCTGCGTTGGGTGTGACAAATGTAGATCAATGTCTTGCCTATGGACATTAGTGCCGCGGCAGGACTCGAACCGCGGACCTTGTGATCGACAGTCCGGCGACGTATCCACTCGACCACGACACCTCTAACCTCTTTTAGTGGTGGTTATTTTACCTGACTGCTAAAAAAGCAAATGCTCGTTAGTAAGCAACCATAGGACCAACGGCTTTAGGTCCTCTTTGAGAGACCTGGTAATGAGGATTAATGCCTTACCAAAGGGCACTAGCTCATCGACTTGGCTTCAAACCTGGGTCACCAGATTACCAGACCACTGCTCTACCAACTGAGTTATCGCGCCTCCTTAGTCCATCACTGTTTCAGGTTTCTATTTAGAAATGTGTGAATATCACCAGGCTTTGTTCCGCCACATTTCAGAAGTGATTATTCTTGAGATGAAATCATGGGTTTTGTTCACAATAGTATTAATATCTATCTAGAATACCAGGGAGGCGTTTCACATAGACTAAGATTGACTTTGAGTTGGACTTACCTATGGTAAGTTATTCATGGCACTGGGTGCTCTCACCTTATGATCTTTAGATAATATTTTTTCCTTCAATAGTGAATTATCAACAAATGTAAACTATGTAGATTTGAGACCATGATTTGTACATCCCTTGAGAGACCAATGCCAGTTAGTGGTGAGAGCAAAAAGTGGCATGAATGGCCTGCCATAGTTAAGTCGATCTTAGTCTTTGTGAAACACCTCCAGGAAGTCTAACTTTCTTTGACTTTGTGCGATCAAATGGAAAGAGCAGTGTATGTGCATTTCTGTGCGTAAATGGTGTAAGTTCCCTTTCAAAGAGCTGAAATTACATATTACGTATCATAATCAATGCAGGGTTTTTGTATGAATACATGACAAATAAATAAGCAGCAATTCCTAAACCGTTTACAAATATGAATTACCATGGGCATATTCATAATACATGTCAGATATTTTATTTCCAAAGTTCCATATTGTCACTCTGTGTTAAGGATGTGGATCTTTGTGTGAATGAGGGTGGAATTGGCATCCCCATCTAAGAATGATCGTGCAAATATCCTTGACCCATAAGGATTGAGACAGGAGTGACCATGGCAAATGAGAGGAAGAGTTACAATATTGATCTCATTTCATGACAGTACAGTCAAACCTGTCTATAGTGACCGCCCAAGGGAAACACAAAAAGTGGTCTTTGTAGACAGGTGGTCTTTGTAGTAAGGTTCCTTTATTACATGTTTCAATGAAAAATCGTTTTCAAGAAAAAAAACATGTGGTCTTTGTAGATAGGTGGTCTTTATTGACAAGTGGTCCAAAAGCAGGTTTGACTGTATTGGCAGAATATTTGGCATAAAGGAGCTCCTATTCATACATTTGTATCATTTTCTTGTACAGAGGTTTAGACTAGAAAGAGATTCATTGAAGGAGACCAATGAAGAACTGACACTGAACCAGCTTCAAGGGAATGCCTTTGGCGAAGGCGGAGTCAACAGTTCAGAGCTAGGATCGTCCGGTCTCACTGCCATGTTACCACCGGAAGTCAGGTAAGGGTTCTTCAGACCTTGGTAAAACCAGAATAACCAGAATAATCATTATCAATTGTAATAATGATAATAATAATAATAAGTTGTTTCTTTTATAGCACTATATCCAATTTAGAACTGATCAAAGCGCTTTACAAAACAAATAAATCAATGAATTAAAACTCAACAAAAATATGATAAAAGATGTGATGCATTTAATTACTTCTCTGAAGCAATTAAAAAATGAGTGGTCAACTTTTAAAGGTGAAATAAATATCCTAGATGAACATGGACAAAATAGCAGATAGCAAGAGCTCTGTATGGCAACCTGTCAGGCGCCTGTATAAAAATTGTAATTGTAATTGTATGAAATTCCTGTGTTACTCATTGTATCGGAACTGAGTGATCTCTGTATGAAAGCTTATAGAATCAGAGAATTCAGTATTCAAAGGATTAAGGTAATCTGTGGTTTGAGTAGCTACAAGGAATTTCCTTTGAACTTTGAAGTAGACAGTCCTAAGATAGAATCGCCGGGGGGCCATGCCATGTTTCAACCTGAGGTCAGGTACTACCAAGGGTTTCACTTTCAGCCAATAGTAAACCAAAAGGACCGATTGTCTGTAGATTAGTTTTGTGTGGTTTCTGTAGTAAACCCAGGGGGATGTTTCATAAAGCTGTTCGTAACATTACGCATGACTTTACGAACAACTTGAATATGAAGTGCCAGATAGGATGCCCACAAATTTTCCTGATGTTTTAACAAAATGTGAATATATTTCCAAAAACCTCAATTAAATTATGGCAAAAAATCTACTTTGCAATAAAAATGATTGTTATAATAAGAATGTTAACCTACATCTGCACAGTTCAACTTTAGTTGATGCAGTTAAAAATGATTTAGCATCCCATTTGGCCTTTCATATTTAAGTCATATGTAAAGTCATGCGTATTTTTACGAACAGCTTTATGAAACACCCCCCAGGTGATTCAAGTACCGTATATAACGGTGTATAAACCGCACTTTTTTGCCGCCGAAAAAAATTCAAAGTCGGGGGGTTTATACACGGTACACCAAAAAAAAAAAAAAAATTTAAAGTTTCAATTTATGCCCCTCCACCTGGCGCTATGCCATTACAGTACCGTAATTTACAGTACCGTAATGATCTTACACACACACAAAAAAAATCTCGGCAAAAAAAAAAAAAAAAAAAAAATATATATATTTTTTTTTTAAGGGCGAAAAAGAGGGGTGCGGTTAATACACGAGGGCGGTTTATACAACGTTATTTACGGTATTACCAAATATATTATTTGTGTGGTTTCTGTAGTAAACCCAGCGGAGTGAGAGAACTGCTTGTTACTGAGTCAACTGAGTCAACTGATTGTTACAATTTCTGATTCTGGTAGCAGAATGGAAATTGAAATGAATCTTATTATTTTATTTGGCAGAGAACACATGATATAAAAATACAAAATTGAAAAATGCATGAACATCAGCAATGTTGAATATGATCTCATATTTTTTCTTCTGTATCAAAACATTCTGTCCTGCATTTGTATTCAATGACTGCAAGTGCCATCTTAATGACATCCTCCTTGATATGATTTTATTACAGAGAGAAGATGATCCGGTTACAGCATGAGAATAAGATGCTAAAGATGAAGCAAGGTGAGACAGCCGATGAGCAGACGCAGCTACTACAGAGCCTCTTAGAAGATTCCAATGCAAGGAAGAATGACCTGGAGTCTGAGAACAGGTGAGACAGCACCCTCTCATTCAGTGAACATTAGGCCTGTCCTCATCAGCTCGAGATTGCCAAATATCCCGCTATTTGAACTATCTCGATCGCAAATTATCCAGTAAATTTGCGTCTACATTAAATTTCATATTATACCTATTCCTTTGAACAGTCAGTAGTTGTCACTGCAGTCTTTAAAGGGAGTGGGTAACTTTGTCTCAGATTCTGAAACGAAATCATGAATTTACCTCATGCTGCAATGAAAATTATAGACCTTTAGATCAGTCAGGAACCCCATGACTTTTACAAGCCGATTGCTTATCTGATTATCAAGATATTTATGATTGGAAATCAAAATCAAATTTTTGCATTTTCCTAATGGTTTTCATAACATTACAGTCTATTGGGGAAAACGAGTATGGTAAAACCGGTCACTCAAAGATTTTTAATTTTTGAGGCACTTCATGATCATTTTGAAGCGCGATTTTTTTTAGGGCTTCAATATTACACCATATCACAGACACTGGTAACACATAACCATGCATCTCAGATTTAACATTGTTAAACGATGCCTTTAACAGACCATTGACAAGTTTGTTGACTTTTTTGTTACTTTTTATCTTGTCTTCCAAAGAATCGGTAATCAACGTATACTGGCACTCGAAGCAGAGTGTGAGGAATTGAAACAACAGCAACAGAGAGAAGGCGTATCCTCAAACGTCGTAGGAGAAGTAAGTTTTTCTCTTCAGTCCCACATATATCTTTCTGTGGTGGCACAGCATCTGCTGAGCCGTGCACATTCTATTTCTAGTAGAGCCATTCTCACAAAACACAACCCACACCACTTCTGTCAGAACCAAGATCAATATCGTCTTAAACTTTCATATTACAATTTCTGATGCTACTAGCATGCAACAAGCTACTCTACGAATACAGTTCTTGCTATTATATGTTTTTGTGTATGAAATATATGGTGCAGTGTTGTTACTTGTACTATGAATGATATATTATATAGTTGTAGATTAGATCTGTCCTTTTATTCAGTCTGTCATATTTCTAACATTAAAGTATTTATTACCAGTTTATATAATATCGGGCCATTAGTACTCAAGATTAATTTCAGGCATATTCTAGCGGCCGAGGATAAACTAACGCATTGGTTCTAGAATACTACTAACATGTTTATTCATGCATATTTATCAGAATAATTTTCCTTTTATCCCGGGGAGAGTCGTTTTTTTGCATTATTGCTCCCTTTCAATTCGGGCCAAAAGAAATCATAAAAACAAATCTGATTATCTATTCTAATGTCCAATAAATCAAAATGCAAATGAAAAACAAGGTCTGTAGGAAGAAATTATTTTGGATACGTCTGGGGATGTATTTGAAATCTATGACCCTAAAGATAGAATATCAAATTCTAAATTTTTCCTTTAACCTGTACTCTCTACATGTGTGTCCATATATCGAGAGGTCAGTGACACAAATACGTAACTCCATTTTGGCCATTTTGAGAAAAAGTGGTTTATGTGTCACTGAGCATTTGGGCCTTAAGGAGTTAAGTCTATGTTTCACTAGCCATTGACTTCAGTGGGGTGTTGGGTTGAGTTAAGTATTTGTGTGTCTTGGAAAGCCCACATTTTTCTGATCATTTTGATATCAAATACTCATTTTGGCAAAATATGGAGTTACGTCTTTGTGTCACTGAACCCTCGATATGTAATTGTGATCGTGTGGTATGGACTGTAATGCATGCTGAGTGGGTCAGAGTGGGCTTGCTTCTCAGTCTTAGGGTACATGTATACCACACGGTACTAAGGGTACATGTATACCACCACAGTACTAACTCCTCTGAGTTCTAATCTCTCTTCGCGGTGCTGCAGTCTTCCCCGGGAAAGTTACCACCACCATCATCATCATCTTCATCATCGATCGCAGACATGTCAAATGAGGTACACTACCCCGTGTTATGCTCCCCCCACCCCACTCTTACAACCCCCCACCCCCACCACCATGCTCACTGGAAAGTTGTGTTGCCTCTTGGCCTGCATATGACTGCTTTATACTAACCCCACATATTGTAGATGATCTTATGATTTAATCAACTTATACCACCTGTGCACATGTATAATGTTCAGTTAACATCTAAATTAGTCATACCCTTACCAAGTTTTGTAATGTTTTAAGTATGTGAAAATTAGTTTGTCCCGATTTATGTTTCTTGAGAATGTAACATATAAATAATAATATAATAATAATAAATAATAATTATAATCTTTTAAAGTCCACTCCAAATTATATTAAAAACTTAAAGGGAAGGTTGAGTAGTGGGAGCGAAATATTGCCCTCGCTGCAAAGTATTAAAAAAAGGTCTTAATTCAACCAGTCCACCTTTACTTCTTGAGTTACAGATAACTTTAAAAAAAAAACACATCAAATTCAAGAGGGGTATGAATGATTTAGTTGTTGACTGTATGTCATGTGCTGAGAGTCATAAGGTCATGAGGTCATAAGGTCATAAGGTCATGTTAAGTGCTTTCAGTTGACCTGATGCCCTTCTGGCTCTCAGCAGCTGATAATTATAATGGTATATGCATAATTATCCAGTATGATATGTACATGTACATGTGTGCATTATACTTTTATTGTGCTTGGCAGAGGAGCGTGATGGTACACGTGAGATGAACATTTTTAGAAAAATGCAAATTTGTGCGCGACTTCTTAAACGATGTGTACACAACACATTCAATTTTTATACCTATCGTCAACTGCGCAGGTGGAGTTTATTATTTTCTAACTTGTTAAAAGTTAAGATTAAGTTTCTTTGTTAATTTTTTTTTCCTTTCATTACAAAAGTTTTTAAAATGGTAAAATTTAACCAAAATTTAGTTCGAGCAAGTCTGCCAAGCACATGATTCATTCTAGAATTATACATGATACCCAAGTCATTTAATTTTTCACTTGTGTATTATAATTTTGTGCTGTTTCTGAATATGTTTAACATTCAGTATATTTTTTAATCTTGATTTATTACTCTTCCATAACCTATATTTTATTGATTTATATTCGCATATTTTACACAGTTTGTGCATAAAGTGAAACAATACTGTTATTTAGACCATACACACATAACATATAATCATATTTATTAAAAATGGGATAAGGGTTATTTCATTGCCAATAACCATTGGCCCACTACATCATGTTCATGGGTAATATTATTAATTCTAGTTGTTCATTTTTACAATAGCATACTAGTCACTACATAACTCTCACATGCACTTACAGTTCCGCCTGCGATCAACGTCACAGTGGATCGCGCGCATACGCATGCACTTGCGCGCGAACGCGATTGATCGCGATCAGCTTAGTGCGTGGAAAACATTGCTAAAATGTAATGCAGTCCTTCCGTATGAAATGTCGCCCTCTGTTGGCGACAGTTTGCTTTTTTATTGTTGTCAGTTATTGTTGCTACTTACGCATATGTTGCGGCGGGAATCTCAAAGTGAAAACTAATAGGCGGGGAAAAAATATATTAGACGTTCATTTTTTGACTAAATTGAAGGCGGATGACTTTTGAATTCGCTAAACCAAAATTAAATCGGTAGACTTGTTATCTTATGAGACGCAATATTTATCTATTTTTTCAAAAGACGATTTAAGTTGCGGCGGGAACCTCAAAGTGATAACTAATCGGCGGTGAAAAAATATATTAGACGTTATCTTTCAATTTCGATTGAATTTAAGGCGGTTCCTTTTTGAATTCGCTAAACCAAAATTAAATAGGTGGACTTGTTATCTTATCAGACGCAATACTATTTTTCAAAAGACGATTTAAGTTTCGGCGGGAAACTAATCGGCGGACAAAATTAGACGTTATCTTTCTATTTTTATTAAATTGAAGGCGGATCCTTTTTCAAAATATCTAAACCAAAATGAAATCGGCGAACTTGTTTTCTTTTATGACGCAATATTTGTCTCTTTTTCCAAAAAACGATTTAAGTTGCGGCGGGTCTTTTGGGGAATTTTAAAGTGAAAACTATTCACGTGACAGTTGATCGCGTGCATATGCGTGCACTTGCGAACGCAATCGATCGCAATAACGTTAATGCATGGAATTGCTAAATTGAATGCGGCACTTAAGTGAAGACTATGTTATCTTTCTTTAGGCTATAGTTGATTAAATTGAAGGTGGATCCTTTTCGAACTCTCTGAACCAAAATCAAATTGGTGGACTTGTTATCTTATCAGACGCAATACCTTTCTATTTTTCATAAGATGATTTAAGTTGCGGCGGGAATATGAAAGTGAAAACTAGACGGTTACGAAAAAATATGTTAGACAATATCACTCTATTTTTTATTAAATTGAAGGCGGAACCTTTTCGAACTCTCTAAACCAAAATCGAATCGGCTGACTTGTTATCTTTTATGACGCAATATTTGTCTCTTTTTTTTGGAAAAAAGATTCAAGTTGCGGTGGGTCTTTTGGGGAATTTTAAAGTGAAAACTATTCAAGTGGCAGTTGATCGCGCGCATATGCGTGCACTTGCGAACGCAATCGATCGCAATCACTAACTTTAATGCATGGAAAACATTGCTGAACTTGAATGCGACAGTTTAGTGAAATCTATGTTATCTTTCTTTAGGCATATTGATTAAATTGAAAGTGGATCCTTTTTGAATTCGCTAAACCAAATTAATCGGTGGACTTGCTATCTTATAAAACGCAATATTTATCTATTTTTCAAAAGACGATTTAAGTTGCGGGGGAACCTCAAAGTGATAACTAATCGGCGAAGAAAAAATATATTAGACGCTATCTCTTTTTCATAAAATGATTTAAGTTGCGGCAGGTCTTTTGGGAAACTTTTAAAGTGAAATCTATTCACCTCACAGTTGACTGCGCGCACTTCCGAACACAATCGATCACAATCACTTTAATGCATGAAAACATTGCTAAAATTGAATGCGACAGTTTAGTGAAAACTATGTTATCTTTCTTTAGGCATGTTGATTAAATTGAAGGTGGATCCTTTTCAAACTCTCTAAACCAAAATCAAATTGGCGGACTTATTATCTTATATGACGCAATATTTTCTCTTTTTCAAAAAATGATTTAAGTTGCGGCGGGTCTTATGGGGGGACTTTTAAAGTGAAATATATTCACATCACAGTTGATCGCGCGCATATGCGTGCACTTGCGAACGCAATCGATCGCAATCACTTTAGCGCATGAAAAAATTATTAACGAAAGTAGACGATTCGGCGTACTATTCTCGACTCTTAATCCTTGTCTGAATTCAGTTCCTTCCCCCCCACCCCTTCCCGCGCGAAACTCGAAAGCTTTGCCGTTACACTAATAGAAAAAGAAGGCGATTCGTTGTACCGTTCCCGACTCTTAATCCTTGTCTAAATTCAGTTTCCTTTGGCGTTTCATTAAATTATTAAAGAAAGAAGACGTTTCGTTGTTCCATTCTTGACTCTTTATCCTTGACTGAATTCAGTTCCTCCCCCCCCCCCTTCCCGCGCGAAGCGCGGAAGCTTTGATGTTTCATTAAATTATAAGAGAAAAAAGGCAATTCGTTGTACCGTTTTCGACTTTTAATCCTTGTTTGAATCAAGTTCCAATTCCTCCGCGCATAGCGCGGAAACTCTGACGTTTCATTAAATTATTAAAGAAAGAAGACGTTTCGTTGTACCATTCTCGACTCTTACTCCATGTATGAATTCAGTTCCTCCCCCCCCCCTCTCTTCCCTCGCAAAGCGCGGAAGCTTTTACGTTTCATTAAATTATTAACGAAAGTAGACGATTCGGCGTACTATTCTCGACTCTTAATCCTTGTCTGAATTCAGTTCCTTCCCCCCCACCCCTTCCCGCGCGAAACTCGAAAGCTTTGCCGTTACACTAATAGAGAAAGAAGGCGATTCGTTGTACCGTTCCCGACTCTTAATCCTTGTCTAAATTCAGTTTCCTTTGGCGTTTCATTAAATTGTTAAAGAAAGAAGACGTTTCGTTGTTCCATTCTCGACTCTTTATCCTTGACTGAATTCAGTTTCTCCCCCCCCCCCCCCCCTTCCCGCGCGAAGCGCGGAAGCTTTGGCGTTTCGTTATATTATTAGAGAAAGAAGACGATTCGTTGTACCGTTTTTTAATCTTAATCCTTGTCTGAATTCAGCCCCCCCCCCTTCCCGCGCGGAGCGGGAGCTTTGACGTTTCATTCAATTATTAAAGAAAGAAGGCGATTCGTTGTACCGTTTTCGACTCTTAATCCTTGTTTGAATCAAGTTCCAATTCCTAGCGCGGAAACTCTGACGTTTCATTAATTTATGAAAGAAAGAAGACGTTTCGTTCTACCATTCTGGACTCTTTATCCTTGACTGAATTCAGTTTCTTCCTCCCCACCTCCCCCCCTTCCTGCGCGAAGCGCGGAAGCTTTGACGTTTCATTAAATTATAAGAGAAAGAAGGCGATTCGTTGTACAGTTTTCGACTCTTAATCCTTGTCTAAATTCAGTTTCCTTTGGCGTTTCATTAAATTATTAAAGAAAGAAGACGATTCGATGTACCATTCTCGACTCTTAATCCTTGTCTGATTTAAGTCCCCCCACCCCTTCCCGCGCGAAGCGCGGAAGCTTTGGCTTTTCGTTAAATTATTAGAGAAAGAAGATGTTTCGTTGTACCATTTTTGAATCTTAATCCTTGTTTGAATCAAGTTCCAATTCCTCCGTGCATAGCGTGGAAACTCTGACGTTTCATTAAATTATTAAAGAAAGAAGACGTTTCGTTGTACCATTCTCGACTCTTTATCTTTGACTGAATTCAGTCCCCCCCCCCCTTCCCGCGCGAAGCGTGGAAGCTTTTGCGTTTCATTAAATTATTAGAGAAAGAAGAAAATTCGTTGTACCGTTCTCGAATCTTTATCCTTGTCTAAATTCAGTTTCTGTTGACGTTTTATTAAATTAAAAAAAAAAGAAGAAGATTCGTTGTAATATTCTCGACTCTTACTCCATGTATGAATTCAGTTCCTCCCCCCCCCCCCCTCTCTTCCCTCGCAAAGCGCGGAAGCTTTTACGTTTCAATAAATTATTAACGAAAGTAGACGATTCGGCGTACTATTCTCGACTCTTAATCCTTGTCTGAATTCAGTTCCTCCCCCCCCCCCCCCCACCCCTTCCCGCGCGAAACTCGAAAGCTTTGCAGTTTCACTAATAAAGAAAGAAGGCGATTCGTTGTACCGTTTTCGACTCTTAATCCTTGTTTGAATCAAGTTCCAATTCCTCCGTGCGTAGCGCGGAAACTCTGACGTTTCATTAAATTATTAAAAAAAGAAGACGTTTCGTTGTACCATTCTCGACCCTTACTCCATGTCTTAATTCAGTTCCTCCCCCCCCCCTTCCCGCGCGAAACGCGGAAGCTTTGACGTTTCATTAAATTATTAGAGAAAGAAGACGATTCGTTGTACCGTTCTCGACTCTTAATCCATTTTTTTCTTACGTCCTCTTCCTTCCTTCTTTCCCTCTCTCTCTCTCTTTTTTTTTGGGGGGGGGGGGGGCGACCGCCCCAACCGCCACACACCCCCATGGCTACGCGCCTGTATCCTCTGTTTCTTATTCCTACTCTCTACTTCTTTTTTTGCACTTTTGCGCTTCGCGCTTAACATTTAGCTTTTAGATTGAATAAATTGAATAAATTCATCAATTCCTGATGAAGCCGTATGAGCGAGAATTCAATTTATTCTTGTCTCATATACGGTTGTCTCATTTGCGTATGTATCATGAAAATGAGATAGCAAAATGTGTATAATGATGGTCATCTTGTGAGTAATAACCGTAAACTACTCTCATCGGGCTCTCATTAAATTTTCTTTTCAATTCTTTTTTTGATGGTAATGTATAGGCCACCCCTCACCTGAAATATTGGGGGGGGGGGGGGATATATCCCCCCATCCCCCCCCCCCCGGGATCGACACCCATGCATTATTTTGTATTAAATTGAAGGCGGATCCTTTTCGAACTCTCTAAACCAAAATCGAATGGGCGGACTTATTATCTTTTATGACGCAATATTTGTCTCTTTTTCAAAAAATGATTTAAGTTGCGGCGGGTCTTTTGGGGGGACTTTTAAAGTGGAATATTATATTCACGTCACAGTGAGTTGATCGCGTGCATAAATTATGCGTGCACTTGCGAACGCAATCGATCGCAATCACTTGAATTGAATGCGACAGTTTAGTGAAAACTATGTTATCTTTCTTTAGGCTAGTTGATTAAATTGAAGGTGGATCCTTTTCGAACTCTCTAAACCAAAATCAAATTGGCGGACTTGTTATCTTTTATGACGCAATATTTTCTATTTTTTAAAAGATGATTTAAGTTGCGGCGGGAATGTCAAAGTAAAAACTAATCGGTGGCGAAAAAATACATTAGACGTTATCTCTTTTTCAAAAAATGATTTAGAGTTGCGGCGGGTCTTTTGGGGGGACTTTTAAAGTGAAATAATATTCACATCACAGTTGATCGCGCGCATATGCGTGCACTTGCGAACGCAATCGATCGCAATCACTTTAATGCATGAAAACATTGCTAAAATTGAATGCGACAGTTTAGTGAAAACTATGTTATCCTACTTCATGCCTATTGATTGAATTGAAGGTGGGTCAAAAATGTGTATGCCTATACGTTATCTATTTTTCAAAAAATGATTTAGAGTTGCGGCGGGTCTTTTGGGGGGACTTTTAAAGTGAAATATATTCACATCACAGTTGATCGCGCGCATATGCGTGCACTTGCGAACGCAATCGATCGCAATCACTTTAATGCATGAAAACATTGCTAAAATTGAATGCGACAGTTTAGTGAAAACTATGTTATCCTACTTTATGCCTATTGATTGAATTGAAGGTGGGTCAAAAATGTGTATGCCTATACCCCCCCCCCCCCCCCATTCACATGAAATCCTAGTAGCGGATCTGTATCTTACCCCTATAGGCTATACTGATATTTTCAAGCTCTCTTCATTTCCCAGGTTCCTCATATGATCTACATGTAGGCCTACTAGGTTTTTTTATTTTTAATTGACACTTTTTATTGATAATAATTCAAAAGTTCTAAAGCCTAGTGCCCACTGTGCGATCTGAGCTTATTATTCATCCGATTTTTCTCAAACCTTCACTAATGTGCTTTTTTGATTTTTCTCCATTTGTCCAAGCAATCTGCTTTATAAAAGGTTAATTCTCCTTTAATGATAATTCAGTGTAGGCCGCCTACAACATGTGACGGAATTAAGAGTTGTTGTACCTGGATATTTCTACATCATAGTCGAGTGACCAATATGCTAATTTGAGATTCACATAGATGTATGTTTAAGGGCAAGGAGTTTTTTTATTATTTCATTTGTCCGATTTAATAGTTCAAACTTTCAACTATATATTTCTTTGATTTTTCTGTTTTCACACAATTACAATTGTTACTCGGGTTGGGTTTCCCTTGCATTTATGTAGCTAGTGTATTAAAACCAGAATTCGATCATTTACGTAAAACACACGTATATATACCATAGAGATATATACTTAATAGTGTTAGTAGTATATATCTCTATGATATATACACATCTCAATTATCAAGATTACACCTAATTACGTATGCACAGTTTGCTTTTCTAGTATCGCATGCATATCATGCGCACATGCCTGACATAATTACACACACAAGTACCCAGAACACTTATAACACACGCGCTACATACACATACATACAGCATACGTATGTGTATAAATCACACTTGCACACATATTAGACGCGCATTAGTACATAGTCGCACTGAGGTCAGTGCATAGTCGGTCGTCAGTGCGCTATGCACACAATAGAGCACGATGAGTAATGTTATGAGAATGAGGTCGCCTTTTCAGAGAGGTCAGGTCGTAGTCTATTTAAATGACGCGTTCGAGTTATGCCTTAGGTGCTAAAACAGGGGTCGGTCGGAAATCTTTTTTTTTTCTTTCCTTTTTTTTATCGCCCTTTTTGGGCTGATATTTTTCAGTTTTGTATGTTATTTTTTTGTTTCTTTTTTGTTCTCGCCCTCTTTGGGTTGCTAATTTTTAGTTTTAAATACTTTAATGCTTTAAAACATGTGTTTCAGCGACATCATTCCATTCATATCTTTTCACCTTATACTAATCCATGGTTTACAATGTTGTGTTGAGACAACACTCTCTGCTTCCCAGCTGATGAGGTTTTTCAACTGCCTGTAAAACTTGCTAGCAATCTGAAGATTGTTGACAAATTGTACAGGTAGTCCCGGGCAAAAAGTGGTCTCTTAAGGGACCGAAACTGACACAGGAAAAGACAGCCAGACAGTTTTGCATGCAAGAGGTTCAAATCATAGCCTATTACAAAATTTGTATCTAAACTGGCCCAATTCATAATTTATGCTCTTCATTCCTGTTTCAGTCCTGGGGATTGTTCCAAGTGTATGTTTGTATCCGTTTTTTGAGTCTGAAATGAGTCAAATCTGACTCAAAAAAAATTAGACAATTCAAATACATGAATGTTTGAACTCACTGTATCTCCATGTTTTAATCCGAGTTGTACAATATACAAAGTTACACACCAATTTACACTTTCTGGAAAACTTTAATAAAGAAACAATATTTGAATAAATAAACACAAATACATGTGTGTTTTCTTGCACACATGATTTTCTTCCACTTCTGCTACACACCGAATTGTACTTGTTTATGAAAGCACCAACATCTCTGGAAGTATTTATGTATAATTTTAGAAATGAGTCTTCCTGTACACATTATAGTTTTTACTGTCTATACTAATATCTGAATCAGGCGCGTACGCAGGGGGGGGGGGGGGGTCGGACCCCCTCAATCTTTTTATTTTTATAAAAGAAAGAAATAATAATAATTTAAAAAAAATTGTGCTAAAGGGTGACCAAAAAAGGTGACACCTTTTTTTCGATTGCAATGTACTTTATGAATATAGCTTTGTACAAATTGCTCTAATGCTGTTCTACAAGAGGGGAGGGGGGGGGGGTCACAGAAGGGGGAGGATGCACATTCTGAACCCCTCCATTCATTGTCTTAATGATGTGGACTGAAAATCATGACTATCACCTGGATCCACATCTCAATTTATGTGTCACTTATTGACAGACTCTTATCCTGCATCATTTCCGATCACACATCATGTCCTACACAACAAACTGCTCCCATCCCAATTATTATTTAAGACGGCAAATTATGTCTGTCACTTGGTACAGACCTATATCCTGATTTGACTCTGAGAACACATATTACCATAGCAACGGGAACTAAGCAATATATATCATTAAAGTATGATGAAAATGCATCATCTGACATCACACTTCCTATCAAAATATTCATCTGCTCGGTGAAAGCATCTTCTCGCGATATATTCTATTTTTTACAGCACTATGTTACCGTTGCTAAGGAGAAGGCCCTTAGCAATCAAATTTGCTATTTTGGCTCACAACAAAGTGTCAACTTTAGAGCGCTATAACTTTTTAGTTACAAAAGCAATAGACTTAACATTTGGATATGATACTAACCATCTGGTTTCTGAGCATTTTATCTGCAACTTCCAAGTCAGTCAAACCACGATCGATCATGTAGAAAACTCTCCATTAGAGAAAAATCAGTGAAATTATTGTCTCATTTTTAATTTTGGCTTAAGCACTTTGATGAAGTCATTATCATTAAGTAAACCAACGGAAAGAAAGAAATAAATGAAAGAAATGAATGCCAATATCACAATACAGCGTTTGAGCAATATAAAGAGAGACAGATCGCGGGAGAGAGCGAAGCGAAAACTATTAAATATCGCTGGTGTTACCAGCTATACAAAAAGTAAGCCAACGGAAAGAAAGAAATGAATGAAGAAAATGAAGGGGCCCGGCCCCGTTGCCCCCCTAGATCCGCCACTGCTTCCTCAATTTTGTTATTTTCCTATCTAAATGGTCCGTATGCTCTAACAATTATTGAACAATGTTGTTCTCATGCCACATGGCATTACTCTGTATCGTTGTCCAGTCACAACAACGACTTACAAATAATGACAGATTTATTACATTCCAACCACAAGTATGTCCTGAGTCGGCGCTCTTAGAACAAAGGCGCGTATAATATGCGGTATTTTGAACTTTGGTGTTGATTGACATGACACCTCATTTCAGATAAGCTATCAGCCTACAGTGCCTCCCAGAAAAAAACGATACTGCAATTAATTTGAACAGGCTTTGTCGGCCGGGCTTTCTACACAAAATTAAGATTCATAGTCTGCTTGAGTGCGAATGCTCTCACAGAAATAGGGATATTACTTAACGTCAAGAACCGGTTTGAAAGAAAAAGGGAATCTTTGGAGGATGCATAAAATGTTTAACTCGACCCCGAAACACCTGGTACGGTGAGTGTACATTCTTCCGTTATGTCTTTTCAAAGAGGAGCCATGAGAATGATCCGTCGATTGATTTTCAAAGTACCCCATAGCACTATAAAGTTTACAAAGAACATAATTTGTGTTTTATCTACCTGCTTGTAAAATTTGAATAGGCTTTGTCGACCGGGCTTTCTACACCAAAATTATAATTGTTGTGCCTTTTACCGCTAGACCCTTTTTTCTTCACGCGATTGCATCTGATCGCAAATGAATGCTGTTGCAATGAGACTATACACGTTTGTAAACCTTTCGAAAAGGAATCTCCGCCCATGACAGAATCTACTCATACATCCCCATATTATGTTTCCTCGAATCTCAAACGTTAGGGTTCTGTTTTTTTTTCTTTTCTTCAAACTATTGAGAACTATCCACAAGCCTCTACGTAACCAGAACACACAGTTATTGTCTGCGATCAGCTGCGATCAGTTGCAATCAAATGGGATCGTATGCGCTCTGTTCCTTGTATAGAAGATTTTCAAGCTTTCCGCATCACTCTCCCCAGCCACATTTATAATTTTTAATCTTTGCTGGGCTGGATTAAACTGTTTTGGATGCGATAGCTGAACAGTGTCCACTTAATAATATAGGCGGCGGTCGGGGTGGATAATTAAAATGAAATTCAAGCATAAAGCTACAGTACGGAAAGATCGATTGATAGTCGTTTTATTTAAACTATTATATACATTGGAGAGACATAACAAAATTAAGATTCATAGTCTGCTTGAGTGCGAATGCTCTCACAGAAATAGGGATATTACTTAACGTCAAGAATTGTGTTTGAAAGAAAAAGGGAATATTTGGAGGATGCATAAAATGTTTAACTCGACCCCGAAACACCTGGTACGGTGAGTGTACATTCTTCCGTTATGTCTTTTCAAAGAGGAGCCATGAGAATGATCCGTCGATTGATTTTCAAAGTACCCCATAGCACTATAAAGTTTACAAAGAACATAATTTGTGTTTTATCTACCTGCTTGTAAAATTTGAATAGGCTTTGTCGACCGGGCTTTCTACACCAAAATTATAATTGTTGTGCCTTTTACCGCTAGACCCTTTTTTCTTCACGCGATTGCATCTGATCGCAAATGAATGCTGTTGCAATGAGACTATACACGTTTGTAAACCTTTCGAAAAGGAATCTCCGCCCATGACAGAATCTACTCATACATCCCCATATTATGTTTCCTCGAATCTCAAACGTTAGGGTTCTGTTTTTGTTTTCTTTTCTTCAAACTATTGAGAACTATCCACAAGTCTCTACGTAACCAGAACACACAGTTATTGTCTGCGATCAGCTGCGATCAGTTGCAATCAAATGGGATCGTATGCGCTCTGTTCCTTGTATAGAAGATTTTGAAGCTCTCCGCATCTCTCTCCCCAGCCACATTTATAATTTTTCATCTTTCCTGGGCTGGATTAAACTGTTTTGGATGCGATAGCTGAACAGTGTCTTCTTAATATAAAGGCGCCAGTCGGGTGGATAATTTAAATGAAATTCAAGCATAAAGCTACAGTACGGAAAGATCGATTGATAGTCGTTTTATTTAAACTATTATATATACATTGGAGAGACATAACAAAATTAAGATTCATAGTCTGCTTGAGTGCGAATGCTCTCGCAGGAATAGGGATATTACTTAATGTCAAGAATTGTGTTTGAAAGAAAAAGGGAATATTTTGTGGATGCATAAAATGTTTAACTCGACCCCGAAACACCTGGTACGGTGAGTGTACATTCTTCCGTTATGTTTTTTCAAAGAGGAGCCATGAGAATGATCCGTCGATTGATTTTCAAAGTACCCCATAGCACTATAAAGTTTACAAAGAACATAATTTGTGTTTTATCTACCTGCTTGTAAAATTTGAATAGGCTTTGTCGACCGGGCTTTCTACACCAAAATTATAATTGTTGTGCCTTTTACCGCTAGACCCTTTTTTCTTCACGCGATTGCATCTGATCGCAAATGAATGCTGTTGCAATGAGACTATACACGTTTGTAAACCTTTCGAAAAGGAATCTCCGCCCATGACAGAATCTACTCATACATCCCCATATTATGTTTCCTCGAATCTCAAACGTTAGGGTTCTGTTTTTTTTCTTTTCTTCAAACTATTGAGAACTATCCACAAGCCTCTACGTAACCAGAACACACAGTTATTGTCTGCGATCAGCTGCGATCAGTTGCAATCAAAATGGGATCGTATGCGCTCTGTTCCTTGTATAGAAGATTTTCAAGCTTTCCGCATCACTCTCCCCAGCCACATTTATAATTTGTAATCTTTGCTGGGCTGGATTAAACTGTTTTGGATGCGATAGCTGAACAGTGTCCACTTAATAATATAGGCGGCGGTCGGGGTGGATAATTAAAATGAAATTCAAGCATAAAGCTACAGTACGGAAAGATCGATTGATAGTCGTTTTATTTAAACTATTATATACATTGGAGAGACATAACAAAATTAAGATTCATAGTCTGCTTGAGTGCGAATGCTCTCACAGAAATAGGGATATTCCTTAACGACAAGAATTGTGTTTGAAATAAAAAAGGGAATCTTTGGAGGATGCATAAAATGTTTAACTCGACCCCGAAACACCTGGTACGGTGAGTGTACATTCTTCCGTTATATCTTTTCAAAGAGGAGCCACGAGAATGATCCGTTGATTGATTTTCAAAGTACCCCATAGCACTATAATTTTCACAAAGAACATAATTTGTGTTTCATCTACCTGCATGTAAAATTTGAATTGGCTTTGTCGACCGGGCTTTCTACATCAAAATCGTAATTGTCGTGCCTTTTACCGCTAAAGACCTATTTTTCTTCACGCGATTGCATCTGATCGCAAATGAATGCTGTTGCTATGAGACTATACACGTTTGTAAACCTTTCGAAAAGGAATCTCCGCCCATGACAGAAACTACTCATACATCCCCATATAATGTTTCCTCGAATCTCAAACGTTAGGGTTCTGTCTTTTTCTTTCCTTCAAACTTACCCTACAACATTGAGAACTATCCACAAGCCTCTACGTTACCAGAACACACAGTAATTGTCTGTGATCAGTTGCAATCAAATGGGATCGTATGCCCTCTGTTCTATGAAACTCATGTGAGCGAGAAAACACACATGTATTTGTGTTTATTTATTCAGATATTGTTTCTTTATTAAAGTTTTCCAGCAAGACAAAGTGTAAGTTGGTTTGTAACTTTGTAAATTGTACAACTCAGATTAAAACATGGAGATACAGTGAGTTCAAACATTCATGTATTTGATTATTGTTTGTTTTTTGGGGTCAGATTTGACTCATTTCAGACTCAAAAAACGGATACAAACATACACTTGGAACAATCCCCAGGACTGAAACAGGAATGAAGAGCATATTTTATGAAGCGGGCCAGTTTAGATACAAATTTTGTAAAAGGCTATGATTTGAACCTCTTGCATGCAAAACTGTCTGGCTGTCTTTTCCTGTGTCAGTTTCGGTCCCTTCTTTGGTTAGTAAAGAGACCACTTTGTGCCCGGGACTACCTGTACAATTTGTCAACAATCTTCACATTGCTAGCAAGTTTTACAGGCAGTTGAAAAACCTCATCAGCTGGGAAGCAGAGAGTGTTGTCTCAACACAACATTGTAAACCATGGATTAGTATAAGGTGAAAAGATATGAATGGAATGATGTCGCTGAAACACATGTATTAAAGCTTTAAAAACTGAGAAATAGCAGCCCAAAGAGGGCGAGAAAAAAAGAAAGAAAAAAAAAACATTCAAAACTGAAAAATATCAGCCCAAAAAGGGCGAGAAAAAAAGAAAGAAAAAAAAAAGATTTCCGACCGACCCATGTTTTAGCACCTAAGGCACAATATCTTTTTTATTGTTTAGGCCTCATAGTTAATTACGTCACGGATTTATACAATTGGCATTCGGAATGTCGCCAGAATGCCCCACTCAGAATCCATTGTTTTGTTAGAACAGAATATAATACAATAAAAATACAATTTACAAACAAATATGCAAGTTTGAATAAGTGAACCCATAATTATTTACAAAAATTTAAGTACAAAATAGAATCATAGTGACAAAGTGAGGTGGAGAAGAAGAAAAAAATCTCACTTTTTATTTCTCTAGCGCAAGTGATATTTTCTTTATTTGTTTCTTTCTTTCCGTCGGCTTAATTTTTGTCATGAAAGCCGGTAATATCAGCGACACTTAATTTTTTTCACCTATCTCTTTCTCTCACTTTTTATTTCTCTAGCGCCAGTGATATTGCATTTCATTTTCTTTATTTATTTCCGACGGCTTAAGTTTTATCATGAAAGCCGGTAAAATCAGCGATATTTAATCGTTTTCGCTTCTATCTCTCTCACTTTTTGTTTCTCTAGCGCAAGTGATATTTGAATTAATTTTCTTTATTCATTTCTTTCTTTCTGTCGGCTTAATTTTTGTCACAAAGCCGGTAATATCAGCGACAACTAATTGTCTCCGTAGGGGCAACAAAGTCTTGTCGATAATTATTGTTTTTAGATCTCCGTAGGGGCAACAAAACCTTGCCGATAATTATTGTTTTTAGATCTCCGTAGGGGCAACAAAACGTTGCAGATAATTATTGTTTTTAGATCTCCGGAGGGGCAACTAAACCTTGCCGATAATTATTGTTTTTAGATCTCCGGAGGGGCAACAAAACCTTGCCGATAATTATTGTTTTTAGACCTCCGTAGGAGCAACAAAGTCTTGCCGATAATTATTGTTTTTAGATCTCCGTAGGGGCAACTAAACCTTGCCGATAATTATTGTTTTTAGATCTCCGGACGGGCAACTAAACCTTGCCGATAATTATTGTTTTTAGACCTCCGTAGGAGCAACAAAGTCTTGCTAATAATTATTGTTTTTAGAAGTAGAACATTAAAAAAAGCAGCCATGCATGATCAAGATAATCTTCAAAAAGGGAAAACAATCAACGTATTAATGAGGAAAACAAAATTGAAACGGGAGAGATATTTTTAAAACACCCCCGCTTTTTACTGCCGTTTTGAACGGAATCGAGCGCTTTTGTAATACTGCCGTACAGAATATCGCGCCTCTTTTCTGCCGTAGAGGACAGTATGCGCATTCAGTGATAACGCATAACAAGAGCGCGCGATCGCGCTCATAGTCGCGCATTTTGAGCGCGATCAATTGCGTGCGATCAGTGTGACGTTGATCGCAGGCGGAACTGTATATAATATGTTTTGTTGTTTATCTCAATATTGTAATGAACAATTATTAACACCCAATATATAATTTATACATTTCACTGGTCCATAGTTTAATAAATTTTCATGGATGATATTTATATATATATATATATATATATCACCATTTTATTTATCCTTGTTTTCAGTCACCATAGGAATACACACATTATCATCTCCAAAAAGTAGATGCATAATGATTTTATTATTGAGTATATATAAAGCTGTAAAGTTACATGAACTCACAAATCATTTAAACCCTTTAAACTCAGAAAACAACTCTTCAAATACAGATATGTTAATCTTGATTTACCTGATAAAGGTTTGAATTAGTCTTTCAAACAGAATATAAACATTTGTATGTAAACATGTGTTTTTGTCATGGGCCTCCTTATCTCAAGGTTGTGAAATTGTTTACATATAATCATATAAAGCTTGATATATCTAATTCACTATTTTATTTAGACCTATATTTGTCTTTACCGAAACGATGATCTCCCAAAAGCTTGCATTTGGATCAGTAAAGGATATTTAAAAAAACAGTAGTCTGAATGCACTTGTACTCATACATGAAATGGTCTTATAAAAATAACTTAATATACGAATGATTGAAAAACTGCCATGTTTGCTGTTGGATTAATCAATTAACACTAATTACAGTGAATGTATACCATTGAAGACATGTACATTTAATAGACAACATACCCTTTTGAAGATTCATGAAAATCTGCAAGCAAGATTATTTGATTTGATTTACTGTTTGAAGCTAGCAAACCTATCTGGAGATCACATCCTGTTCATTTACATAGTGACAAATATATTTGTGAAGACAGTGCACATTGTGGAAAATTTACTTTCTTTTATACAAAGATAGTTACCTTTTAATTTCTCTGCTAGACTTCAATATGTTCAATATGATTTTGCATATTTCTGCTATGAGTAAAAGCAGTGATTAGATTGTGTGTGATTGTTTTGAAATTGTTTGAAGCTAACCTGATACTCAATATTCCTATTTAATTTCTAGATATGATTTATAGGCTTAAACTATGTGAATATGTGTACAAAGAATTGTAAGCAGTTGCTAATCTGGGGAAGGGGCAGAGTTTTGGGGGCACATACTCAGGCATATCATAGACTTGCATCCTTTTTATCACTTTAAGAGTGTAATTTGTTTTAAACATCATTTTAGAAATAAATATTTCAAACATAAATAGTGCCCCCTTTCTCAGAAAGAAGAATGTTTATCATGAAACAGCCACTGATCTTGTTTAATTAGAATTTAAAAAATTAATTGTAAATTTGCACATTATGAGTTTGCTCATAAATGATTTTCTACCCCCCCCCCCCCCCCCTCCCCACTAAATTTAGCCCAAGCTTAAAAAGAACATATTATATGTGGATGTGTATCTGGTAAGAAGCAGAGGGTATAAGTCGTGTCCCTTTCTGTCAGGTTCACGTATCAATGCCCTTCTGGTGCACAGCTGATGATTTGTGTAGACCGATATATAAATAGTAGTCCAGACATGTTTCCTATGGGTCGGCTTATTGTGTTTCATTTAATGATGTTCGGTGGAATAAAACCGTCAGAGTATCTCTTCTATATCAAGTTATATGTTAGAAATGTTGAGCTTCTCACTTTTTAGTATACTTTTATCTTTAAATACCAGAGTGTGTAATTGATTTGTAAATTGTTTTTTATACATTTTGAATACCCATTAGCTATTTTTGCACTCTCCTGCATTCAAACCTAAAATAGTTGATGGGAAAGACTTCCATTATCAAATTTACTAACTAGCCATGTTATTCATTTTTATATCATTTGAATGTTTTATTATATTTATCAAATATATTTATACTAACATGTTTTCTTTACTTTTTTTTGAATAATTCCATGCATGATACCTGACTAATTGATATGTTTCATTGATTTGTATTATTTATAATGCATTTGTATTTACTCTCCCCATTTTCCACCTTGCATCTTCCCACCCAACCCCCTTTTAATCGTCCTACCCCCCTTTTAATCCTCCTACCCCTCCCCTTCAATCAATATGGCCGCCGCTCTCTATATTATCCCCTTTCTACCAATCATTCAGTTTGTGAGTATGACTTGACTATTTGAGATTTGATTCTTTCATCCATGTTGCTTTTGCTACTGTGTGTCTATAGTCATGTAGGAGCTATTGCAGTGCTGTTTGCCATGATCTTTTTTCTAGCTTTTTTTCTTTGAGGTTAAGGGGTCTCTTCCACTTTATAGAGAAGTCATCTGTATGAAGAAACACCAAGGAAATTACAATGCACTAGCGCATGCAATTGTCAATGCATTGCATGTATGCATGCAGGCATTTTTCTGTTGCATTGTCACCGAATGTTGTATAGGGAGTGGAGATAGTGCACATATGTATATGCAGGCTTTACGTGCGCATCCAATGATTAGGGAACGGAAGGTTTTGATAGATTGTGAATAGGTACAGGGGTACACAAGCTGTCATGGTATTTAATTAAAGACTGAAAAATAAAGTGAAAATAAAACATAATAGATTCCTTTTACATTGAAATATTCAGCCAATAATAATAATTACAGTGCTTATATAGCGCCTAACACTTACTTTGTCAGAAGTCTCTAAGCGCTCTACAATAATGCAGCATAATTACCCTGGCTTTAGCAGTGCAGCTGTTACGCGCGCTGCGTTTCAAGGAATAAATTCCTACCAGGTACCCATTTACTTCACCTGGGTGGAGTGTGGCAAATGTAGATCAATGCTTTGAATCAATAGAGATTTACATATAGATTCATGAGTTAGGATAAATAGTGTGTACCGTAATCAATTATACAAAATTGTCATACTGAAGGGCTTAGAATATAATAATTCTTATACATAAGAATCCTGGAATCAGGGGAACATGTCCCATTAAGTTTGAATTGCATACATCATTTAGGTCTCATATTCATAATTTGGTGTTAAAACAATTCCATTGTCTATTTATAAAAGTTGGCAGTCTATTCCTGTCGTTGCTTGCTGTGTGACTGCTTTTTACCAATTTTAAGAAGAAAAGATATCAAAATTTGCTTTACATATACATGTATGTGAATTTCTGTACTAAATTGTGGCAGTCTCTTCATTCAACTCTCTTGATATAAGTCAAATATTTATTCTCTCTTTCTTTCTCCCTTTTGTATTTGTATTTACAGTTTGCTTCTCCTTCCTTGCTCTATTTTTCTGTCCATCCTTAAAAAACTTTTATTTTTCTAGGAACTTCTCACATCTATGCAAAACTTGTTGCTCTTTATAATATTTTGGAGTAAATAATCGTATTCATTCATCTTCTCATTTGCAGTTTTTGCTATTGTGCTTTAACAGAGTTATACCCTACAAGTATAATCTGAAAGTATTCTGTTCCAAGACTTGGTTTATTAAATACAAACTAGAATCCACATTAATCCTTGCCATTATGTATAGTATATAAGGACGATATGTCTGGCCTTTTTCAATAGCAGCCGCAATCCATTAATGGTTTCAGTTAATGAGAAAATGAAACCAGTCATACACTTGTTTATTATAATCAAAGATAGCTCCCATCACTGTAGTACATGTATATCATCATTCTACATATTGTTCATGTATATACATGTAACATGGCTTTTACATGTTTCTGCCTTTGAATACTCATATATTATAATAATAATAATAATACTAATATGTCTTGTTTACCCAGGGTAGCCTCATCAGTATTCATACTGTTCTCCCTGAGGGCCCTGCAATCATAATCATGTTTATATACAGTGGCATTAAATATATTTTCATTGATTCCAAATATTAGTGTAATGACCCTTGCTATTCATCAAAATCAGAATGATTTACCAAAAGCCTTTTGAAATTTTAATAATTAATTTAATTTACTGAGAACATTTCACAGGATCACTACAAAACTGATTTTCATGCATTACCTGTTATTTTCATTTATTGGTTTAAGAAGGCTTTAAATTTTTTTGGTATTGTTTAGTAAAAAGATTTTTTTTTTAAAACTTAGCCTAACTGTTAAATTTTATCAACTTGTGGCATCAAGAACATCTACCGCGATTGCAGTGCAGATTTCATATACCGATTCCGGTGGGGGGGGGGGGGGTGGTTAGATGTTACAGTGCTGTAATCTATACAAGAACCTTAATTGCAGGGACATTAATACAATCATGATTTCATATTCATTTTCTTGGTAGAAGATATTGCAGTTGCACTTTCTTTGACACAATGTACTAGCTTTTCCTTGCTCTGCAAACACTTTCACACTATCGTTATGCTATTAATGGTGATTGGTGCTGTCTTTTACTTCTGGTTTACAAAGATGCTTCACTGTTCACATCTATACATTGCTCATACTAGCTTGTCTTGTCCCCATGTATATGTGTAATTGCGCATTGATTGAAGAGGACTGAAAATTTATTTTAAAAAAAAAATTGTCATAACGTCAAATTGGCATCAAAATGTAGTAGGAGAATAATCATAGCAAGGAAAATATGATGTAGCCTGCAAACTAATATTTTTCCCTTCAGAAATACATGTGCAAACATACAGTACATGTATGCAAAGTTCTTTTGAAAGAATTTATAAACTACTCCCAGAAAAGTAATAATTACAATTGCTGTGTTATAGATATATATATATAGATTCTGTAAGTTTGCAGGCATGACGATGAACATGTTTAAGCAAGATCTTTGTACATTAGGGTACAAAACTGATGTATAGAGATAATTTTTACTGCATCTAAAAGGGATGAGCCATTTGTCTGCCCACGTTTTTTAACTCATTTATACTACTTCATCTCCCTTTATTGTACATTTTTATTTCAATTTATTGACTGATGAGGTAAAATGTTTTTTGTTATTTCTTTTTAACAGAACCAAGAACTCAGGAAGAAACTTCAAGAACACAAGTAAGTAATTCCGGATAAATTTAAAAGCTCAAGTCCCTTGATGTAACAAAAAAAATGTTTATTTATGAATGGCAAGATTCCTGGTTGTAAATGGTTGTGAAGTTGTGGAGTATTGGGCCTTAGTTAAATCATTATCATTAATAGACTTCAATATTGTAATATAATTAGTAATACTTGAATTACCAGGTATGTATGCAGATAGCATTAAAAAATGATGTAGTCCAAATGTTGTTTTGTAAATTAAAAGCCATGTGGAACTATTAGTTTGTAAAAGTGGGAAATGAAAATTCCATGAAGATTAATACCTCCTTAGGAATTGCTTATAGAATTGGGCGATTCCATGGTACAGTGTATTTTATAATGAATTCTCTCAAATGTTACTCAAAATTATCTCGGAATGATGAGTGCGTGATCGTAGGATCACAGCTCTAGTAGGGTTGGAGTGTTGAAGCAATCGTCATGTATAGTAAATTCCTTGATGTTATTGGTAATGGATGGGACAAAATACTGTGGCCTTGCCTTAATATAAAATCATTGTCCAAGCTTTACATGAATGGTTGTATGTATGTATGTATATATATTCTATAAAACTTGCATATGTATGACCAGTGGAGTTCAATTCTTGAAAACATTTTGCATTGTATATCATGTTACATGTTCTTTTCTTCTAATGCAGAGAGAAACTTAGAGAGAGTGAGACGGAACTGTCAAGAAAGAAGGCACATATTGATGACCTAGAACCTAAATTTACAAATACAAGTGAGTGTACAAAATATTGGTTTATAATTGAAGGCTTTTGACTTAATCATGCATTATAATTCTACATTGCTGTATTGCCCACAAGGACTGACATTTCTTTACTGAAACTAAACGCACAATCATCATCAATGGACCAATACAAATTTTTATAAAATGGGTTTAAGAATGTAGCCAATGAGAAGCGTGGAAATAGATCACATGTGCATGCATTAATTTTTACCATATGCACAGGGAGTGCATTTTGGTGATAACAACCATCAATTTTTTTACTTTATACTCGTATCGTAGACCCATCTTAGAACACAAATAAAACATGTTTTTAGCCTGTGCATTAGTGATATGCACTGCACTTTGTTAAGTCACAATGAGACGGGCAATGAAATCGACAAGTCTTGTTCATTATCCTACTGTGACTTAACCTGCAGGTAGTGCATATTCACTAATGTACTCGCAAACATGTATTATTTGTATATTTATTGGTCATTGATTGATTTGAATACCTGTATACATGTGTTACTATCGTGATGAGCTGAAATGATTCCATAGATTGACTGAATGTTTGATTGAGTTTTTAATTCTTTACAACATATGTAGATGAGCAGGTACACAAGCTAAAAGACGTCTTACACAAGAAGGAGGATGAAATGCGATCGATGGAGGAGAGGTATCGGAAGTACCTGGAGAAGGCCAAGTCAGTGATTAGAACCCTAGACCCTAAGCACAGCACTGGAGCATCAACCTCGGAGATACAGCTTCTAAGAAGCCAACTCCAGGAGAAGCAAAAGCTCATTGAACATCTAGAGGTAAGGAAAGAATTTAAAGATAAAGACCAGTTGTGAAAGAAACGTTGTGGAATCGATTGCATTGTGAAAGAAACGTTGTGGAATCGATCGGAAAAGGTTGATCATCTAGCATATAAGTATTGGTGTGTACTCCAAGGTTCTGGAATCATCAAAATTATAAGAAATTTTGCCCAGTCTTGGTAAAGTTACAAACACTGTACACAAAAAGATGTATATGGGACTACGCGACACATGCACGATATCTATCAGGTCCAGATAGAAGCATAAGAATTCACATAGTTCAGGATGTTAAATGCAGACTAGGGGGGTGTTTCACAAAGATTCTAAGTTGAACTTAAAAATTATGGAGAGCCATTTATAGCCTTAAAATAAAATATATTCAAAAGCAAAAATTCAAGTATTTTAGATTTTTTATAAATTCCACGTCAAGAACATGAAATCTCCCACGATAATAGAAAATATGAATGATTTGAATCAACATTTTATGACTATTAAAAGAACTTTCACCAAATATTTTCAAAGATGCTAACAGCTTTCCATAATTGTTAAGTCCAACCTAGAGATAAGTTCAACTTAGGATCTTTGTGAAACACCCCCCAGTTGCTGGAGCACATGTCATTCATCTGTGCATACCACCTGAGACATGTTACCATCAAAAGATATTGGGTAAAGGCTTGAGGAAATGTTGAAACAATGGTAAATTTATGATATCAAATTATACGACAGAAATTGAAGAAAGGAAGGAAACACATCACAATTTCATTACTGATTAACAAATTTGGTGTCAAGAGGTAGACATCGTCAGATCTTCCAAATGTACATTTCGATAAAAAATGTTACAAATCTCCTGTTTGTATCTGATTATCTTTAATTTTTAAAAAAATGTGAGAAATGCATTGAAAACATAATTCACAGATGTAGAAAACATGCTTGTTTCAAGTAAATAAAAATAAAAGAAATATTGCTAATGGTGTTTTATTCTCTTTCCCCTTCAGCATGAGAGAGACAAGTCAAAGATCACGAGGGATACAGAAGAAAAATTAGTAGTCTCAGCATGGTATAATCTGGTAAGTCCATATACAGTGTAGGATGTTTGATTTATGAGAATGTATGATATTTATTCTTACACATCATGGGGGGGGGGGGCCTATGTCTGCACACCTAACATTTCACTTGAAATTGACAAGAATTGTTGTATTGACCTACTGCCTGATCTCAACTTAATCCCTATATTCTAGAGAGTAAATGTGCAGAAAATCTCACCAATAACAGTACCCCAAAAAAGTATCCTGGAGTCCTACAGTTAGCTAAGAAGTACTTTTCGAATATGACATCGATTTAGAGTCAGATGTAACATATGATGTTTTGTCTGTGTTATTACAGGGAATGCAGCTCCATCGCAAGGCAGCTGAGGACAGGTTGTCCCACACCAGCGGGGGCCAGTCGTTCCTAGCCCGACAGAGGCAAGCTTCAAGCCGTAGATCACAAGCCATCCTCAACAACAGCGGCAACTCAGCCAGATAACCAGGGCCGTCCGACCGAATCCTGCTGGAAATAATGAAGACAAAACAGAGACTTCATGCAGAACCTCATCATTCATACAGTACATGTATTTCCTGTTTAGAAGACAGCCTTCCAAAGCCCTGACATGAGTAATACTCTGGAACAATACTCTTGCAAGATATTGTAACATCAATATTGCCTGTGGAGTACTTATGAACAGTATCTTTTTATTTGGTCCCTCGGAGAGGACCTAAAGTTGTAGGTCCCCTGGTTGCTTCCTAACAAGCATTTATGCTTTCTTAGCAGTCAGGTAAAATAAACACCACTAAGCCACTGTTTAGAAGATATCATTGCAAAGCCCTGACATGATTAACACTCTGGTACAATATTCTTGCAAGGTATTGTAACATCAATATTGCCTGTGGAGATCTTAAGTGAACTCACATTGTTTGCACACTGGTAGAATATATGTGCAACGTATTCTAGCATTACAGAACTTATGAACAGCATCTTTTATTTGTACAATGCACATCTTGCTGCACTGTTTTTTTTAAACAAAACCCTCCCTTTTGAGAATATAGGGACAGCTAATGATGCAATGCTTTTTATGCCTCCAACAATGGACGGACCTGCAGTTGGAAGAGGAACATGCTTATTCCTTTCATAATAGATAGGACTTGGCTTTGGTCATCATTGCTGTGTTTTGTGGCAGTTCCTTTGTTCACTTTGGTGCTGCTTTTAAGTGCTTGCTGCCCGCTCATTTCCTGTACAGTAGTACACCTTTTATTCAATAGTTCTTAACTTTGCCTTTTCTTTTAAAATACTTTTTTTTTTATAGTTATATAGACTTTTGAGTCATGAACTGTGCTATTTGTCCTTCTGTATTTTGTAGGTTTTTATTTTAAAGGAACTGAACATTGTACGTCATTGCCTTGTGTGCATACATGTATATATAATTGCTCTTATCTTGGCTGTATTCCCTTTTTTTATCCTTCTTCATTCAATCGTTTTGGTGAACAGTTGATCTTGAAAGATATAACCAGCGTTACTCTGGTGCTCCTTGGCTTGGCTTCGATATGAAGATGGTAGACATAAATTATTGTCTTTCCCTCAAAATCCAAGTCTCTCACATGTAAACGAGATGTATGAGCACCGAGCAAGTACAGGCAAAAAAAAGACGAAGAAGAAGTGACAAATTCATTGTTCTGCATCCCAGATAAAATTGTCATTTGAAAATTGAATTCAGTCGGTTGTTTTTATCTAAATGCAACAACAATAAAAATGCAACCAGTGAATGCAAATTTTCCGAAATGGCTGGAGCCTAATCCCATTTCTTAACATGTTGCTTATTCAGATGAGCCTCTTTGTGCCTCGTTGTTAATTTGTACGGCTTGTAAAGATCACTTGTCCATATTGATGACTGTTGCGCACCCAATAGGTTTTGAGTGTAGCATCCAAACTCTGCTCATCTTTGCGATATAAGTGATGAACACACACACGTATTTTGCTTCCATGTCCATTCGGTGTCATGATCGCCTTCAGGTTTAACTGAAGTGGTTGTAGGAATTATCTACATAGAACAAAATTGTGTTTTGAGAGTACCTAATGGTACAGTCCCTCACCATTTTTTATCACATGTAGATATTCAATTGACCAGTTTATTCCCTTCCATAGACAGGAAACTATTAAATTTTCCTTACTACCCTCAGAACAACATTGGCAGGGATATTGGTAACGTCCAAGCTTTAACACATAATGAATCATTAGAAATATAATCTATGAGTTTACTTCATTCACATTTTTAATGTTCATTGTATAAATGAGCCTTTTTATTCATAAAATGCATTGTAAACGTCTTCAAGCTCGTATCCTCTTGTATGATACCTCATGGTGACCTAAGAGCCATCACTACATGTCTACAGCATTGTCATAAAAAATTTACTCTCAATTTTGAAAGTGAATTTATCCCACCTACTATTATACATTGTATTAAAGATGATGAAGCAGATCCTAATCAGATGATTGGTTGAGAGCGTACACGTGACCAGGCATTTATTTTGCCTAACACGTAATTTTACTAATGACCGGTCATTAGTAAGTACTTATGACCGGTCATTAGTAAAATCATGTTATAAAACATCATTTTTATAAAAGATCATTTTATACAACAAATATAACATCATTTTATAAAACAAATAAAATATCATCTTATAAAACAAATAACACACATCATTTTGTTCGGGCATTAGCAAAATTACCCACACTCTGTACCTTCGAAACAGTCCAAACACTCTTGGCTATAAATCGCATCGGGCGTGTTAGACTGTTCCAAAGGTACCTTGTGTGGGTAACTCTTACTAATGCCCTCACTGATGTGTATTATTTGTATACCTATGCACTTCTCAGTGCTCAGATTCACTTTAAGGTTGAACTGATGATAATTTAAAAGGTTTGTAATGCCTCAGAAGTATTGTCTTGCTGTGCTGTTTGGTTATGTTTCCTTAAAAAGTGCCTATGTGCCAGAACTCTGAAATGGATAAATTGTGTATGTTAATTTTAAGTTGCCCATAATTTGAACAAAAGAATATGATGGTTTGTACAAAACATTTTTATTGAAATTGCAGTGGGTATTGAGAATACAGGTTGTTGTGCTTTTGATACCACCTTTGCAGAAACCTCACATAAGAGATGATGTTTTAGTTACGAAGTTTTAGTTTCTGCAGTTGTTTGCTGGCATTGCACAATCGTATTCTTTTAATCACATACATGATTTGAATTGCAAAATCATAATAACACTATGAATGAGAATCCTGAATATGCTGCAAAAACTTTTATTTCTGAATAAGCTCTACACAATATGTTAATGTATCTTACATGAGTTGTCACTTAATGTTTGGTTTAAAGTCAAAAGTGTATTTTTGTTTGTTTAAAACTCAGGCAGAGATGTACATGTAGTTGCAGTACTGAATCCTTTATGCTTAAATAGTCTGTTCAGTGTAAGCTAAAACAGCATTAAATCTTTGTTAAACTGTGATCATATAATTTCGCTCTGATAGTAAGGAAACAAAACAGTATACTTAAAGAGAGAAAAAGAGTTTGGGCAGCAATAAAATTGGCCTATACATTAACTTTGATTTGAAGAGCCACTGTACGCTCATGCAATTTTTGAAAGAAAAAAAATAGAAATAAGGTGAGACTTGTAATCATTATTAGTTTGCTTTAGGACTTGATTATGTAGCTAACTGTCTGTACACTAAATTAAGATTTCTGTCTTTGCACATGAATTAAAAAGGGAAGGATTTACTTCTATTTTTATAGATATTTTGATGAATGCATGTAAAACATAATTTGTATTGCGATTCAATTGTTCAAAATTAATTGATCTTTTTCTTCTCTTTTTAATAATTTTTTGAAAATGATAACTTGATAACTAAATATTTATGGAGTCTGTTCTCGTTCTTCACATGTATTATATTGAATTTTAAGTATTTATATCCCCCCAAAGATCCAACTTGCACAATAAGTTAAAATCATATTCCAATTTCCTTTTCTTTGTTTTGGAATTAAATACTTAATCAGTCTCTCTCCCATGTGGTTCTTTTAAAATCGCTTAAAATACCATTCCTTTAGTGTAAGAAAATACCTATTTTCATTTCTTTTTAGTCTCTATTTTTGTAGGCAAATTAGTATGAAGTATGGTATTTTACAAAAGTACAATTTTTTTCAGATTAGTGAATTAAGCAGAATTTGTCAGTGTGATTCAGATACTGTTAATGTGTTTATGATTGCTAGTAGCTTGTAAATACATGTACATGTAGGTAAGAAAAAATAGAAATGCCTACTAATTTTTTTAATCTAATTTTTATAGATATTTATGCATAATTTATAGAATCTTTACAGAGTAGTATTCCTAAATCGTAAGAGGAGACTTACTTGTACGTGTAGATAAAAAGAAATGTCATTATGGTGCTCGTTGAAATGTATTGTAAATAAGTGTGTACCAAAGTGTCCCAAACTTTCTTGCTAACCTACTTGTATAGAGATGTGATAGTGCGTTTTACCGTTTATTCATTGATTTCTTTTAATGTTAGTCAAAAGAAGTTTTATAATATGAAACTTAGTGGAGCTGCTGTTTTAATGCTTGTTCAGATATCATCCACGAATTGCATGGGGCCAGTATAATGGCTGTTTAGCAAAGGATATAACTTTTAATGGGGTGTATACCGGTATGATTATTTATTGAAAACCAGGAAGGAAAACTAAAATTATCAAATGAGAATTTACACGGCAGATGGAATGTATGTACTAATTTTCTCCAGTCCTTATTTTAACACTTATTATTTCATCATCTTTAATCTGGTTTATCTGGATTCATAATGTATCCGATTCAAAAATATTCTCATTTATACTTTCTGTAAACATAACTGTTAAGACAAAGCACTGGAATGACTGTAACTTGATTTGTTAAAGTGTTTCTTGGAAAGGTTAATATGTAAGCTATGTTTTTTTAATGCGTACACCCTTACATGCTTCATATTTTCGCTGTTCTGCAAATAAGTGTATTACATGTAGATTACATCATTGTAGCAAGTCTATTGTGCACACAAATGTTTAGTAAGATGTAATCTGACCTACAACAGTATTAAAAACTGTACAGATGTAAATAATCACTCCAGATGTCTGTATGCCAGAGATTTAGATAGTTAGATTACTTTTGAGATTTTAAATAGGCATGTGGAAGGCAGGAGTGTTTTGTTTTATTTCAAATGAGGTAGGCAGCTCATTGCAATTGATTCACTTTTTAATTCTAATATTTTGTGATTTTAGCCTTTTTACGCAATGCAACCTCAATTTTCTTAATCCATGTTTTGATGATATATTTTAACAAATGGTGTATAGAGAGTTTTAAGCAGTAAGTGGTTACCTTGGATGCCTTTAACACAATTCCTCCTCGTTTAAATCTATATTCAGTGACCTGTGCACCAGTGTCATCTTTATCATTGGGAATTACTAAAAAAGGGACTCAAATTTATACAGTTATGCTGCGGTTCGGGTCTTTAAAAAAATAGTTGCCTCAGAGAGATATTCTATTTTCTCTGTAATGGCATTGGTTAAAGAGAAGGTTGAGTTCTGGGAAGAGGTGAAAAATAATTTGTGAGCGTTATCATTGTATTATGCAAGTGTGGAAGAACATCACATAAAACAGCTTCCCAGAAAAGCATGGCACTTCAAATGCCTTAATATTCTAAATATGGCATGTAACATCATACAAATCGGGACAGATTTTTTCACCACATGTTCGTTTAGTCCCATACATATCTTTCTGTGTACAGTGCTTGTAACTTTACCAAGACTGGGCCAAATTTTCTAGCATTTTGATGATTCCAGAACCTTGCAATACACATAAATATTTATATGCTAGATGATCATTATTTTCTGATCGATTCCACAACGTTTCTTTCACAATACAATCGCTTGACCAGAACTCAACCTTCTCTTTAAAAGATCATTGCTACCCTGACCTTATTTGCAACTGTATCAGGGACTAAGCTCACATATCATTGTCTGTTTGCAGTGAGAAGGGAGTAAATCTATGTTAAAGTGGATGAGTTAACGCTCTTCTGGCTATAAACAGACAATATCTAAACTTAAAGGAGACATTTGTCTGAGAAATTAACAAAGTGAGGGAATCTACTAGAATGGCGTACATTGTAATGATCACATCTGAATGGCGGGAGATAAGTCTTACAATTTTAATTAAAGTCAATTAAACTGTTCTATCTATAAAGATAATTCGACTTTTATCTATACAATTAACCAAACTGTACATTAGCATTATATCTGTACATATATACATTACACTGTAACAATAATATGGACATGTACCGATACCGTGTACAATACAAATATTTTATACAATAACGCAATGTCTGTGTCTTCATTTCGTGTGAATTTAGTGAATGGATGATTGTGGCTTTGTAGGACACATGCTCCAGCGATATTTTCTCTGGAGTCAATTTCTTACACTGTCCACATTCCTGACTTTAGCCCTAGACCCAACTCTTATGCCTTAATTTAATCTAAACCAAAACTTAAACATAATCTAAAACTCATCAAAACCAAATCCCTGTTCATTTATCTTTAGAGGCATTGTTTAACAATGTTTCCAGTTTTACAAATCTGAGATGCATGGCCCTATGTGTTATCAGTGTCTGTGATATGGTGAATATTAAAAGCGGAATATTATTATTATATAATCGGCTTGTAAAAGTCATGGGATTTCTGACTGACCTATATGTTTATAAATATGATTGCAGGCATGAGCTAAATCCAGGATTTTTAGAATCTGAGGCAAAGATACCCAATCCCTTTAAAGAAATAAAAAGTCCTGGAAAAATGTTGCCGAGCAAAATCTAAATGTTTATCTCAAGCTTCTAACACGATATTGTCTCGATTTCTCTCTCTCTCCCTCTATTTCCCTCTCTCTTTCTCTCTCTCTTTCTCTTTCTCTCTCTCTCTCTCTCTCTCTCTTTCTCTCTCTCTCTCTCTCTCTCTCTCTCTCTCCCCTCCCTCCATGGACCTATTACGTAGTAGGTCCATACTCCCTCCCCATCTCTCTCTCCCCTCTCTCTCTCTCTCTCTCTCTCTCTCTCTTTCTCTCTCTCTCTCTCTCTTGTTTCTCTTTTTTATGCTTCCTTTTTGTTTCCTTTTCCTTTTTTCCTTTTTTGTTGGTTTCCTTTTTTTTTTTTTTTTTTTAATCACTTTATGTATTTGCTGAAAATGGCCCTAGTAAATACACGATGGTAATTGAAAGATAACACAAAGCTCACTACGTGAAGTCCGAGGAATGCAGAACGTTTCAGAACAGACTGATTCCTTTTATTTTCAGTAAATAAGTCTGATTTTTGCATGTTTCATCATTAATAGTAAAACAACAAAATAATAGCTTGGTGTTTAAAATAAAAGTGGTGTTTTCCTTGATATATGAAAAACATCGGATTTTACTCATTCCTCTGTCAATGCAATTCATTCTCTGAACAAAGTTTCCTCCAACACATTGTGTAGGCCTAGCCTTCGAATCCCTTCTATGTTGGTGTTTTGTTTGTTAATTTGTTTTTGTTTAGTCATATTTGTTATATATTGTTTATTTATCTATCTATCCATTTTTTTAAATTTGTTTGTTGTTTGTTCATTTTTTTTGGGGGGGTCGATAATTCTGCATTGAGTTAAATAGGATTTTTAAAAAAAAACTTATTGGCAGCCTACTTGAAAACTCTTCAGTACAAAACAGTTCTAGCCCATTTTGTACGGCGTTGTGTTGAACTATGTTGTTGTTTTCATGTTTGATTATCAATTTTTCTCTTTTTTTCATGACAAAATTACTGTAGGCCTATCTATATCTATCTACTTGCAATGGAATACAGTGATTCCTTGTGAAGAAATTTTATCGGGTTCATATACTTTGTAGAAATGACGTACTTGTTAGATGTGTTTTAGTCGTTTGATCAAAAAAGATGTTTGATGATTTGTTTTTGTGCATGGTTAATGTAAGTTTAATTATCCTACTGAAACTTGCCTTTAAGTCAGCTACACATATATAACAAACATCTCTTTTTTGTACGTGGGTTGTAAGCTAGAATTCGATCAGAACGTTATTCATTTATTACGGAGTGACTGAATAAAGTCTACACCATGACTACGCCAGGGAATTCCCCCGGTAATTTACGGCGCGTCGTACTGGTCAAAAGTTTTGTTACGTAGGTCTTAGTGTGTGCGCGCGCATCCTACTGTATGTAAACAAAACTGCTCGTGCATATACTTGGGCTTGTGTATAGTACACAATGCATGGGGCTCTTAACATATTAAGAGGCGATTGCTCAAAATTTTCGGATTTTATCTTGCAATTGAAGAAATAACAACATTACAACGTAAACCTTGACAAGCAACAATCCGGAAAATTGTGGTGAGTTGACTGAAGAGTTTTTTTCAAATTTCTACCACATTTATTGACATAATTGTGAGTGAATTAGAATGATGAATTTTCTTTACTTTTTATGTCATGGGGTGTGTGCGTAGGCGCGTGTGTATACATTATTTTGATGTGCTACTGCTGTAAGCTTTCTAATCAGATTGCATAAAAGATGCGAGAAAACAAATCTGAGAATATACAAAGAAAATTAATTTTGACGAAAGTGATACAGCAAGTGATTTTGACTGTATATGATTGGGCTTTAATTGGATGAGTATAACAAAAATGATTCCGTAGTACAGAAAAAGAAGAGAGGGAAAGGATGAAAATAAATGGGAAAGAAGGAGTGAGTGTGAAAAGCATAATGGATTTAAGCTGCCTATTCTTCTAAATCGAATGCATATAAAATGAAGGGAAAATTTGTTAATAATTTTTCATTCCCTCATTTTTTTAAATAATTTTAAGAAGCTCATTTTTATTCTTATATACCTAAGGCGCATAATATTATGGTCGTTTATTTATTTCTCATAGGCGTTACTAAGTAAATGATCAACGGGGAAGAAAGCAAATACTTTCATAATGTGAATAAACAAAACGAATAATAGTCATTTTATCTTTCTATTGTTTCAAATTAACAGTCGACCGCAATTATGGGTTTGGGACCACGAGTACCGGGTCCCCGATGCCCAACAGAGACGCCAGAACAAACCCGTAAGCGTCGGGGTGCCAGAGTTGCCAGGAACCGTAAAGCAGCACAGAGCGGTGAGGGCACGCATAGGCCTTCTCCCTCGATCCCGGGCGCCACCACCAGCGGGCAAGGACCTAGTCAGTTGATGCCTAGACCCCCACAGACAAAGGTAGGCTGAGAGTTTTGTTAGTGTGTTTTTGTTCATGTATTTTAATAGTTTATTGATGAATTATATTACTTGTTATGTATTTATTCAGTTCTACATTCATTTCTTCATTTATTTATTGATATATAGACTATTCATTTATTCATCCGTTTACATATTGCTCCGAATGTCTCATTTTCGCTCGCGTGAACATTGCCAGCACAAACCACTGACCTCTGCCTCCTGAACGGATCATCGCCCATTCCATTCACTATACGTTACGTACTATAAAGGCTGTATTGTCTGACCGTTCATGAATATTCATGTTTTTGCTAAACTCGGCAAAATGTTTGCTTTTACTAAATGGAAAAATTACGGTGGGGGGTTGGATGAAATGGACATAATGAAATAGGCAGAAGTGATCTATGATAATTCATGCTTTTTATGTTTCGTGTGCTCGACCTATAATCTTCAAATCGCTTGGTAAACTGAGTCCAAAGTTAGACTTGTTTTACATGTGTATTATAGGCAATGACGAGCTTGCAACCTATTTTGAAAAATTACGGTGGGTGAACTTTCAAAAGTCAATGAGACATGAGGGCTCCAATGAAAGAGCTAGTGATAACGTACGTCGGGGTGGATGTGCTTTTCGTTTAAACAAAAAATGAATTTTTAACGATTTTTTAAAAAACGTCCATAGGCTAACATGTTAGGCTGCCGACTCGGATCATGCTCTGACGATAGGGGGCGTTGTGAAATGAGACTAACCGGAGCCATATGTTTATTTATTTGTTAATATATTTCTTTATGAATTAAGTCATTCATTTATTTCTAGTTATTTATATATTTGTTTGCTTTTATTCATATATTCTTCCATTCATTCTTTCAATCATTTAATTATTCATTCACGTAATATGCAAAGGTGTATGTGCATGTGTGTGTGTCTCGGTAAAGGTGTTATATATATATATATATATATCTATTTATGATTTGTTCGTGTATAATTTTCCTAGAACATATGATTTTGTTTTGGTATAGATTTTATACATGTATTTTCCTAAAATATAACACGCCGGGGAATGTAGGCCCTTGTTCAATAAACTTATGAAGCATGATATCTGAGAACGTTTTATTATCTTTTGGCAAAGAGAAAAGTCTTGATTAGCAAAAATGTGTATTTTTATAAAAGCATTTAATAGGCCTAGGGGCCAAGAGTTTTTGAGAGTATAATTATATGTACCGTATATACGTGTAGATATTATTAGATTTTATCTGAGAAAAGTGCTTAAAAATTACGCTTGTTATATTAGTAAAATCGAGATATCTATACAATAAGTAAGACAATTAACTACCCTATAATTTAAACATAGGACCTACTACTTACCGTGCCTCGGCAGGGGCGGATCTAGCTTTTTGCCTGGGGGGGGGGGGGGGGTTGGGGGATTTTGGTCGACCAAAAAATCAAAAAATCAAAAAATCGCGCCGTTTTACTGCTTTACCTTTTTTTTTCTTCTTCAATTGGCCGCCCAGGGGGGGGGGGTAAACCGCCGAACCCCCCCCCCCCCCCCCCACGGTTCTGCACCGGCAGTTCGGGTTCCGATCAAATGGAATGAAGAACACAAATTATGACTTATAGCTGTCGTGTCGCAACTAATCTTTCTCTTACTGTAGTCCTTGGAATTAAAATATGGTGACATGAAATGATGTACGTGTCATAATGTTAGGTGAGTCTGATAGAGGTTTAATTTAGCTATTTGATGAATTTTAGGCTAGCAGTAGAGCTGTAACTGCAACAGTGCAGTGTAATTATTAACTTGTAGCTTTTGTACGCAAGGGTAGCTCTATTGCTAGCGCTGTTCGGCCGGCTAGCGACGGCTAACTTCATGGACCCTAGGCGCTACATAAGATAGTCCTGTGGGGCTCTTCGAAGATGTTTGACAGATTATATAAAAAGCAATTGGTGGATGTTAGATCTACATGTATAGTCGATCAGGGGGTATTGACTAGGCTGCTTTACTTATTTTTCTTTTAGTGCCACTGCCAGTTGCTCAAACACTCTTCTAATAAATATGTGATGTAGATTCTAGACAATGAAATATGCATTGTCTCAGTCATTGTGTATAATTTCGTGCGGTACGATTTTTATTTTAACAAGCAAAATATGGCAGCGGAGTCGAACCCATAGCCTTACCCTTTGGTCAGTCCGGTGACGTGACTTATCCAGACCACAAGTACATCTCTTCAATAGGAATATGATGTCAAGGATTTTGCAGTCCATATAATAACTGAGGAAATAGAAATGACAAATATTTGTTATTAGTTAATAATCAATAATCCAATGTAGTTATAATATGACTTTCTCGTTTAGCCAAAGAATTCAGTGAGCGCAGGCAAACTTCAGGAACAACTCAAGAAAGCAGAAGCCTCTCTTCAAATGAGAAACAAAGAACACAATGTAAGTTTATTTATCATATCAAGATAAAACATGAAGGGGGGTGGGGGGGGGTACTTAATTATAGGATTATAGTTATCCAATTGTTTTTATTCAAATTTAGCTTTCCTACAACAAAAGTACAAGAATGAAACAACAAACACAGAAATTCTGCTACTAGCTCTGATATAGATTAATTCTTGTTTGACCAATCAGATTTGTCTAAAAAGACAAGCCATATATGCTATATATTACACAATACTTATCTATCTGTTTATGTCAGAGCGTTTTGGAAACCTTTGAGACTCTGAACAAAGAACTTGACTCAGTGAAAGTACAGCTTGCAGATACGACCAAACAGTATCAGGTAAGCTCCCGATCCGAGGAAATAGTCGCCACTTTTTATTTACCTTTGTTTTATTAGATTTGTCTTTATGTTCCTTCATTTTTATTTATTAATCAATTAGTTGTTCAATCTTTTTTTATTTACTTTTTTTTATATTTATTCAAATATTTATTCATTTATCTATTTTAAGTTGTATTCATACATCTATTCCTTCATTTATTTATTTTTTTTATTAATTAATTAATACATCAATTTATTCATCTGTTTATTTATTACATCTATTTAGGCCTATTTGTTTTAATTATTCAACAAATAACTTTGATTATTTTTGAAAGTTTGAAGTCAAATGATCATAGTTGTGAAAAGAGAATGGTTGCCACTTAAAAAAAAGATTGTTATTATTTGATTTTGGAAAATGTTAACTGTCTCCCGTACATAAGAAAATTACATCATTATTGTCCTATTATCAATATTTTCTACTTCTATTTAATTAAATACATACAACTGTAGATGCATTTACTATAGTAATTGATTTTAAGACATTAATTAGTATTTCTCTTTCTTGATGAAATTCTAAGGACACCAGTAAGACTTTGGATGAAAGCATCAAGACATCAGAGACCCAGCTTGAAGAGAAGAGAAAGGAAAATGAGGTTTGTTATAAATCTAGACTACTGTGAGAGGTCCATTCTTATCAACTCTGTATATGAATAGAGGGGGGGGGCATGGAGTTGGGCAATTGAAGTGCAGTTATATGAAAAGAAAAAGGATTAGAAACAAAATGGGGATGGGGAGGAAGATACTGAAAATGGAAAGGAGAGAAAGACAAAGAGAGAGAAAGAGAGGGGGAGAGAAAGACGAATAGAGAGAGAGAGAGAGAGAAGGGGAGGGGAGGGGAAGAAAAGGAGTGGTCTTGTGAGGGGTAAGAGGGAAAGAGGAAGAAAGAAGGAAGGTAAATGGTAGGAGGAGATTATTAAAATGAAAAGTGCCTTACAGTTTGTTATAGTTATCTGCATTACTGATTACGTCAAATTGCATGATCAATTTGAAATGGGATCTTTATTTGTTCTCCTAGGAACTCTTGATGTCCAATGAAAGTCTTAGGGATGAGCTCATTACAGCAAAGAAACAGCTCGAAGATGTCACACGAGAGAAAAAGGTAAGTGGTTTGTGTCCACAAACCAGTGGAAGGGCAGGCGCGTAGCCAGGGGGGGGGGGGGTGGGGGCAGTTGCCCCCCCAAAAAAAAACAAAAAAAAACGCCGGCAAAAAAAAAAAGGGGAGAGAAAGAGAAGAAAAAAGTAAGAGGACGTAGGAAGAAAAAGGGAAAGGAGTCGAAAACGGTACAACGAATCGTCTTTTTTCTCTCATAATTTAATGAAACGTCAAAGCTTCCGCGCTTCGAAAGAGGGGGACTGAATACAGATAAGGATTAAGGGTCGGGAAAGGTACAACGAATCGTCTTCTTTGTCTAATAATACATCAAAGCTTCCGCGCTTCGCGCAGGAGGAGGGGGGGGGACTGAATTCAGACAAGGATTAAGAGTCGAGAACGGTACTTCGAGTCGTCTTCTTTCTCTAATAATTTAATGAAACTTCAAAGTTTCCGTGCTTTGGGCGGGAGGGGAGGAAACTGAATCAGATATGGATTAAGAGTCGAGAACGGTACATCGAATCATCTTCTTTGTCTAATAATACGTCAAAGCTTCCGCGCTATGCGCAGGAGGGGCGGACTGAATTCAGACAAGGATTATGAGTCGAGAAAGGAACAACGAATCGTCTTCTTTCAAAACTCCCCCTCCCTGCACCCACCCCCCCCCCCCTAAAAAGAAATCCTGGCTACGCGCTTGTGGAAGGGCAATGAATATTAATGCCCCTCAGCTTACCTCAAGCCACGTCGTATGTCAGTTTGTATATATTCAAAATTATTCGAGGCATTGTATGAGGAGAAATCATCCTCGTTGATATTGACAAGAATTTAATTTTGTATTATTGATGATCAAGATATGAATGATGACAATCATAGTGATGACAGTAACTATTATAAATAATAATAATGACAAGTTATACCAGTGAAAATTATGATTGATTCTATAATCATAATAAACATAATGTTAAATGCTCAAACAAACTAAGTTAATGATCACAATTATGAAGACACTCTGGCTATATAGAATTCTAAAACAGACTTAATGGTTTAGGTTACAAGTAAAGTTCACTGTTAGCATTACAAATTAATTGTGATTAAACACTGTTAAAGACATGACAGTGATGATCAAGTCCCCATAGTTCTATATTGGATTAAATGCTTTAAATCTGCCAGTAACGTCTATTCTTAGCATCCTTGAGATAATGTATTCACAAGTAGGCCTTGACACCAGAAAATAGAGAGTTCAGTCAACCTCTTCTATAAACAGGTCTTGGCAGATAGCATGACAAAGATCGTGCAGCCATTCAGCAACCCGTCAGTTGATGAACTAGCTGAGCTTGTGACATCTATCTGGACCGAACGTGACATCATTTTCCAAGAGGTCAAATCGGATCTGTCCAAGACCCGACTAGCCAAGGAGAAGGCTGAAGACCAATCTCGACGTGATGCTGAGGCTCTGAGAGCAGCCCAAGACCCGACGAAGACCAAGGCCCACCTGATTAAGACACAGGAACAGAGCAAGGTAGACCAAGACCAATGTCATTGGGCTACTAATACATATCTGTTTCATATTCACGCAGCATACAGTGTAGATCATCATGACAACTATATAGATAGTCCAACTTTCAATAATTATAGAATCCTTATCAAGGAGAGAGAGATCTGCGGTTTCACTTCATTGTTTTTATTTATTTCTTTATTCGTTAAGTTATATTTATTATTTAGTTATTCATATATTCATTCCGCATTCATTCATTCATACATTTATTTATTTCAATTACTATTCATTTATTTATTTCAATTACTATTCATTTATTTATCTGTTTATTCATTTAACTAATCATTATTCATGTGCTTATCAGTTTGCTTAGATATCATGTTATTCTTTTACGCCCAGGTGTTTGCTGAAGAGCGAAATGCAGCCGTGACAAAGATCGAGGAGCTTAATAATGAGAAAAATGACCTGGTTGTGGATAACATATCTTTAACCACAGTCAGTGCTGACTTACCGATTCTCAAGCAGAAGATCAAGAAACTGGAGAGAAGTTTGGAGGTAAGAATTGATATATCATTCAGAAGAAGAAAAGTAAAAAAGTAAAGATAAGTTTTTGAAACAATGATAATATTGCTATATTTATTACTCATTGCGGATATAGTATCGAAAATAATATCACTAGTGACATTTGTTTGTCTCGCAATGTATGGTCAACAAGGGATCTAAAATATCACGACGTCTTGTGTCCTGCTGCCACACTTCGTCAGGTGATAAAATATATTGTAAGCAAGCGTGTTTTATACAGGATTGTCACTAGCGTTATTATTTTTGAATAATAATTTTGTTTCATTTGGATAAGATAAGGGTTGGGTTATGTGGAAATCTTTGTAAAGGAAATTAAGTTGTGTGCTTCATGTGCTAACATAAGTTTGTTGAATTTTCCAAAGTGTTACAAAATCAAAATTTTGCAATATTTTTGTTTTATATTTTTCTGGTCAAATGAATTGTTGTACCGTACAACAATTCATTTGACCGGAACAACAATTCATTCTATGAAAAAATCCAATTCACCATGTTGCGGCCACATGATGAATTTTATTTTTCTCTGTTAATGTATTTGAAAGAATTGTTAGGGGCTCTGAATCAAAATGTATTACTCCTCACAGCAACATCTATGGGTAGTACTAGTTATGCTGAAAGGGTGATAGTAAAGGTATATTGGAAGATTGATACAAAATGCACTGATTGGTTTGTAGCGTTGTACGTAGTGGTGGCGGTGTTGGTGAATTAAGAGATTATTTTATTTTTGCGAGAACTATATCATTTCGGTTTTCTCTTTCCAATCCTGCCTACGTTCGTTCACCCCACCCAGGATGCAAGTGATCAGATCGTTATTGGAGAATCTAGCATCTTGGTTCTCGAAGGAGAGAAAGAAGATCTGATGGCTCAGCTACAACAGATGAAGAAGGAGAATAAGACCATCTCTTCGGATCTCAACACTGCCTCCGGGGAGAAAGGTGATGCTTTCGAAGAGCTTGAGGTGAGGGAATCTTATTTGATTTTATCTTGCTTTATAATGTCTATTTATCTATTTTCTTATTTATTAATTAATTAATTTATTAATTTATTCTAGCATTTATAATACTTATGTAAGTTATGTTTATGTTTATCTATATATTAATTTATTAATTTAATTAAAATAATGTCGCTTTTAAACCAGTATTTCTACTGCTGTTTTTTATATGGCTAAGATGTAAGCAAAGGAAGAGGCAGAGGGTAAGAGGGAAAGGGATAAAGAGAAAGAGAGAGAGAGAGAGAGAGAGAGAGAAAGAGAAAGAGTGAGGGATGGTGAAGATATAGAGGGTTAACAAAAAATGGTTAAATTATAATCAGAAACACATGGGCATAGTATTATAACTCTAATTTATAATGTACATGTATATCTATGTTATCTATTTTTGCCTTTAAAAAACAGGCATTTCTTTGTCAAGTTCGCTCCATCACCGGTCTGTCGCAGAACCTTTCGCCAGCTGACTCTGCTGACAGACTCCGCGAGGAATGGAGTAAGCATGAGAATCTTTCCCAGAAACAAGGAGATGAAGATCAAGAGATCAAGAGAGAGGATAAGAGCCTTCAAGTGGAGATAGGAGACAACGGCGATGCTTCTGACCAATTTCAGGTAAGGAATATTCCCTAGGATTTGATTTGATTTGATTTCTGCATTTTTCCAAATATAATAACTGAATAACAAAGAACATATGAATGTAAGGTATAATAATAATTATACAAACAATAATAATTGTGTGTTAAAATGTTTTTTGTTTTACTTATGTACATATAATAACGAAACTTGATATTTCTATAACATATTATTTTTAAATTTAAAGTATTATCCAAACTATCTATTGAAAAAGTGCAGGAGACCGCAGTAAGAGAGAGAGAGAGAGAGAGAAAGAGGGATAGGGATATATATATATATATATATATATATATATACATGTATATCAAGGAGGGGGGGATACAAAGACAAAACATACATACATGTACATGTACATACAGAAAGAGAGAGGACAGGATCTGTAGTGTAGGAGGATGAAGGGAGATATAGAGAAAGAGTGCGAGAGACTTTTTTTTTGGGGGGGGGGGGGGTGTGTGGGAGTGTAAAAAAAAGAGAAGATTTTATTGTAGTTGGAAAAAGTAATGGAGACACTAATTCACAAGCCCATGAAGAATGGTACACTTTATTATTTTTGTCTATGTTCCATTTGTTTCAAAAATATAGAAACTTCTTATTGAAGTGCGATCCATTGCATGTCTCTCAAAGAACGTGACGCCAGAAGATTCGGCTGAGAAACTCCGTGAGGCATGGGAGGATCAAGAAAAGGTCTACAAAAAACTGCAAGAGAGAGAGAAGAAGAAAGAGAAGAAGACCCTTGAAGAGGCGGCCAAGAAGAATAACGAACGATTCCAGGTAAGGGGTAATTTCTCGGGTTGGTCGATAGCAGGATACATTTTTTGTGAACGGGGAAAGATGGAAAGCGCAGGGGGAAGCCTGAATGAGATAGAATATGAACTGAGGATATGATAGTAATAATCATATTCTGGATTTATACATCCATCCATACACATTCTTCACTCTCTTGGGGGCATTCCCGTCAGGCGCCATGTTACAGAAGCTCGCATTGCTGGCCAAACTATGACGTTTAGATTCTATTCGTGGATGGAGAGAAGCAATATACATAATTTTAGAAGATAAGGTGAAAAATAAAGGAGAGAGAGAGAGAGAGAGAAAGAGAGAGAGGGTGGGCGAGAGTGAGAGTCTCTAGCAGAGGATGATAACTAAATAAGGGGGGGGGGGTGTCCGGGAGAAATAACTAAGACAAGGCATATACAGTGCGTCCCAGAAAAAACGAAACCAAGAAGTATCGATGTTCTATCATAACTTAATCACAACTATAATTAATGAATGATACATATTTGGAAAGCTTAGAGTCTCTTCTTTCATTTGATGCTACTCAGATAATGCATATTTCACGCATGAGTGATTAAAAGCAATTTGAAGGAAGGAAACCAAAAAGACATTTGGCGGGCGGTATCTGAATTTCGAAGAAAAATTCACATTTCTAGAAAGTTGAGTTTCTGCCCTTTCATATGACACTTCAATCAGGAAAAATGAGCGAGGAATGACAAAGTTCTGTTTGTTTAAAGTAGTGCTTGCATTTCCAAAATGTTATTAAACGAATTCGTTTTCACTGGCTGCCTGCCGTATCAATAAACGAAATTAACAAAAGACTTAACTCCGTTTCGTTGACAATCAGCCGTAGACGAGAGTCTTCATGCATGGCTGATTGTCAACGAAACGGAGTTAAGTCTTTTGTCAAATCTGCTTTTTGCTACGGCAGGCACCCAGTGAAAACGAATTCGTTTGTTAAAATTATGAAAATGTAAGGGCTACTTTAAGCAAACAGAACTTTGTTATTCCTGGCTCATTTTTCTTGATTGAGGTATCATATGAAAGAGCAGAAAATGAACTTTCTAGAAATATGAATTTTTCTTTGAAATTCAGATACCGCCCGCCAAATTACTTTTTGGTTTCCTTCCTTTAAATTGCTCTTAATCACTCATGCGTGACATATGCATCACGTGAGTAGCATCATCTGAAAGAGGAGACTCTAAGCTTTCCAAATATGTATCATTCATTAATTATGGTTGTGATTAAGTTATGATAAAACATCGATACTTCTCGGTTTCGTTTTTTCTGGGACGCACTGTATATACAAATGAAAAAGAAATGATAGAAAGAAAGAGAGAGATGGAGGAGGGGACATGGACAGGCCAGGAAAGAGAGAGAGAGAGAGAGAGAGAGAGAGAGAGAGAGGGGGGGGAGGGAGTGAAAGGGAAAGAAAGGGGATTAGGAGGAGGAGATAGGAGATAGAAGAGACTGGAAGGAAGAAAGATTACAAGGTCAACTAAAGATGTGAAAACGTTGGAGAGTAAAACCCTTTATACCTACAGCAAACATTAAGGAAAGTAAACATTGAGTCCAAAGAACAGAAGGAGGAGAGACTGGGAGAAAGAGAGTGACAGATAAGAAGAAATAGAAAGACGGAGAGATAGGGAAGAATATAGAGAGGAAAACGTGTAACAGACAATTTAGTGTAGGAGAAAAATATACAGAAAAAGGAAGATGAAAGGAGATAGAAACAGCCGTGGAAACACATATTTGCTTAGGTATAATGTTGCCCAGACTATGGGTACTATGGGTTCTTATAGAAAAAAGAAGTTTACCTGACTATGTTTTTCATTGTTTTGACATTTCCATGATATACAGAAACTCCTTTTTGAAGTGCAATCCATTGCCGGTCTTCCGGAGGATTTATCGCCAGAAGAATCGACCGAGAAACTCCGGGAGGCATGGAAGAAGCATGAGAAACGCTACCTCAAGGCACAGACATGGAATGAGAGAAAGAAGGATCTTGTGGCAAAAATCAAGGTAAGAAATTAACCTTAAGACCCTTAAGACCCGATGCAAATGAAATCATTGTCATTTCATATCTACTCTAGATATAGATTAGGAACAAGGGAGAAAGGAGACCATGGACTGAAGGACATTGAGTTAAAAATCGAGGTAGAAAGAGAGAGATAGAGAGAGAGAGAGAGAGAGAGAGAGAGAGAGAGAGAGAGAGAGGATGATATAGAGTTGGAGGGACACAGAGAGAAAAAGAGAGTCTGAACGAATCTTTCAGCTATTTTTGTCAAATTCATCATAATGTTTGCATTCATCGTAAAGATACGGTATCAAAATATGAAGAAAACTAAATTGTGTTTTCTCTTTTTTTTAATTTTGCAAATTAAAAAATAAAGCTTTTGACGGAGTCCATTGAAGACCTTGTTCAGGCTGAACCAGGTAAATTGACGATCGAGGACCTGATCGAGAAGCTTCGAGAAAAGGACATGAAATATGCCATCAAGTTTGACAACCTTGTCACCGAACTCGAAGAACATCAAAAGGATCAAAAGGTAAACTGTATTCATTCGATAATCTATTCATTGAAAACACAAGTAAACATACGAGTTAAAAAGAATATAAAAAAATAAAGGAGAGGAAGATGGACCACTGGATGTATCTTACTTATTATAGCCTTCAACACCTTGAAATGAATTTTTAACAAATACTAGATAAATCCTGTTATTTTTATTTCTCTCTGTCTTTGTATTTTTTTCTCATTTATTCATTATTTTTCTTGAATATCTTTCATTCTTTATCTGATTTTTCTTTTACCTTTTTTTTTCACAGACGTCTAAAAAGGACAAGATTGAGAAAATCTGTGATATTTGCAGGGTAAGATAGTAATATGTGCATCACAATATGGCACTGCAGTAACCGTGGAGATTGGTAATGTCTTGTAGTCGAGTGGTTCGAGGCCTAGCATCTGGCTATATAGTCTTTGGAAGGATATTTATTTGATATTGGATGGCTTTGAGTTCAATTCAAGAATACATTGTCATAGCGAGAGCAATATATTCTTATATCACACAAAAACGAATCCATGGAATATTATTAGTATTACCATATCTATATCAGGCTGACTAGCGAAATAACAAAATTTGACTTACCTTGGTATCGACAGTTGAAGTTCCCGGATGACAGAGCAATACAAAAACAATATTCGTCAGTCATCCGGGTATTGCGCTAAAGATATTGAATACACTGACTTATTGTACCACTTGGAAACTTTATATAGATGATAAACTTTATTTACCTCTTTGTACTCATAATGAATGATTTAGCAATAATGATACTTTCCAACTCCAAATCATCTGCCAAATAATGTTGTGCTTGTGAAGAAATCGGATCCTTTGCTATTATAGCAATTTATAACTGTGATGTGCTCAGAACTTCTTACATAATCGCTGTTTATTACTGCATCTTGGTACATTAATATTCATTTATTCCAATTTGTATTTGCATGGTATGATCAGTTTCCTTTCATTCATTTACATACGGCCATTATTGAATCACGATTTCATGAATTCAAAATTTGTTTTCTTTAGAAAATTGCCAAGGAAATGGACATCAGGTTCAAGACCAAGACCAAGATCCCAGAATTTCTTGCACTCTTCCGCAGCAAACTGAACAAACAAGAGGCTTTCTTGACGTCATTGGAAAAGAAAATCACCAAGAAGGATGAACAAATTGAAGTATGATTCTTTTTTATTTCTTAAAATCATATTTAGTATACTTTTATAACACTCCTAGGCCCTGTTGCATAAAACTTAGCATTAGTTGATGGTAACTTTGCCATTAATGGTAATTTCCGTGAAAACCTTGATTTGATTGGCTGTTGGCTGATGTTGCCATGGTAGTTACTAGTTAATATTGATGACAAAGTTACCATTAATGGTAGGTTTTATGCAATAGAGCCATTGTTTCGATATAAATCACTTAAAGTTGATATCAGCTTTTCGTCCAATAGTATCGAGACAGGGATACTTGATTTATGCAAATTTACTTTGTAAGAACTTGAAGAAAGAAAAAAATGTTTTAATACAATCTATCGCAATTTATTTTAGTTTGAAAAACAGTATTTCTATATGTTTGATTTAAGTTTGATCGTCTACACAAATTATATATTTACAACAAAAAAGAGCTTCCTCAAATGTTACCCTCTCACTGTCTCATAAATGTGTGTAATCTGCCTGCAAGGTTGAAGGGAGGGGGTGGGGGCACTTGAATACACATTTGCTCATATCAAGGTCCAACTTGGACTATGATTTAAAGGTAATACAAAGTTTTGGGAAATTTTGAAAATTGGGTGGATAGTGATTCTTTACAATGTTGATATATTTGGATGCCCCTGTGGATGTATTATAAGCACTAGAAAATTTAGCCCCTAAACTACTTCTGCTTTCGAGAAAAATTGAATATAAAAATTTACCGGTCCTCCCGGTAAATTTTGATAAATTTCAATTGGCGCCTACGGCCGTACAATGGTAGCTGCGACCATGAAAATCTCAGAATATGTAGTTGTGATATGTAATTTCCGAACAGAAACAACTAATCGGTAGATTTTAGTCAAGAAACATTGTTTTATAGCTTAATTTATATCTTGACCTTGAGAGGGAGCTATACAACATAAAGAGTTTATTATTTACAATTTCATAACTCTCTACTCGATTTCAACCGCGACAATGATCACTGAATATTGTAGGACCGCATATGCGTCCAATATGTTCATTGGAACCAAATTCTTGACCCCATACCAAAACTTTGTATTACCTTTAACATTATAATTTGGCTATAAAAACACATGCCCTCTGTACCCCTAACCCCACCCAGGCTCCGCCTCTGATCTTTCCATCAATATCTTCTCATCTATCATTTTATCCTTCTGTCTATCCAAAGGAGCTTGCGTCTTCTCTGGAGCAGATGATGGAAGAGCTGGAGCAGCCCACCACATCTTCGAAAGATAAGAAGAAAAAGAAGAAGAAGAAGAAGCTTTTCAGAATGATCATCAACAAGTTCGTCCATAAACAGGTGAAAAAAGAAGCTGGGATTTTATACATAATTAGACTTTTTCAATTCGGATATATTTTGGTTTCTTCCAAAGACCATCACTTCTTTAGCAAATTGGCAACACTATCATTGTCGTGATCAAAATGATTTATGATCTATATGTTCTCTCTTTCTCTATTTTACAGACATCAGACGAAAAGCTTAAAGAAATTGAAGACCAGGCTGATACCATCCGGTAAGGAATCATATTAATCTAGTAATTATCTGTCACATTCTTTTACTTTAAGATTGTAAATGAAAGACTGGGTTTGCCTCTTAAAGCCCCACTGCACTACTTATAGCTACTTGCGCCCTCGATAGCAAACAATGCCTAATCAGTGCTTGTTGGTCCCCCATGATCCCCTTTTCTCATGTTAATTGGAGCTGATTTGATGTGATAACCACCTGTCAGTGACCTTGCAGTGAGGTCTAAGCCCTCTGGCCAAACTAGTGCAGACAGGCTTTAAGTAAGCAAAACTGGACGTGATGAAACATTTGAGCAAATTACAGGATAAAATAGTAGTAGCAGGAGGGAGGAGAGATACCATAAAAAATAGAGGCTTTTATTGCCAACAAACAGTTTTCTTTTCTTTATTTTTTGTCATAGACAATAATAATTATATAGTATAAAAGAATTAATGCTAGTTGTAAAAGAAGAATTTAATTAGGCATTTTTCACAGTAAAAAATTGAATTTAGAATATCATATATAGAATTCATAAAAACACATCAAACAGAATGATTAGGTTGTCATTATGCGAAATCTATTGCAATATATGGTAAATGGTAATCACTGAAACTGACATTACAATGTCCTCATGTCCAAATGCAGTGGCTTGCGGGTTATTCAGGAGGAGAAATACAAACAGGAACATGAGATCCGTGCTCTCAACCGAGAGATCAAAGAGTTCGAAGTCGCAGTCACTAACCTCAAGAGAGAACTTGAAGAACGGGATGATACCATTCTCGAGGTTAAATTCAGCCTCGAACAAGAGACGGACATCATCCAACAACTACACGATGTCATCCGTTCGTGAGTGATAATTTTTTGTTTGTTTGTTTATTTCTTTATTTTATTCATTATTTATTCAGCAATTAATTCACAAAAAATATAACAATGTAAAAATGTAAATATGAGTATACAAACATTTAGAAAATGTCAATTATAAATGCACAATCTTCCTGGAGGTCCTCTGAGTGCATCAGTTGGCTGCCGAGGAAGAGGAAATCATACTAAATCACTGTAACCGTACTGGTCCCTCTTGATTGCTTGATTGATTTTTTTTAATACAAAGGTCGGTATACATAGAAAACTACAGACTTTTGTACATGTTGAGGTGTGCAGAGTTAGTACACTTATTTGTGAAGCATCACCGTACCCGAACAAACTAACGAACGAGTAAATGTTATTATATTCAAAAGCTTATTGTTCATGTTTTGTTGATCAGTTTTGAAGCGCGCAATCCTTTGAGCCCTCGAGACGTACCTCGACACCATGACAGAACCCTGATGGATCTTCTTGTCGTCGACCAGTTCAAAGACCGCTGTTGCTTCGAGACCCTCGATATCCAGCGCGACCTCAAACCGTACGATGAGGAGAAGACCGACCCGGACCGCTATCCCTTGTCGTTCCTCTCGAAAGGTACCTTCGGTGAGATCAGCCTGGCAAGATTAGTCTCCAATAATAAGTGTGTCGTGGTGAAGAAGCCTCTCCTACCTTGGCCCCTCACATCATCACGCAAAGAAATGGAAACAAAGGTGAGATTTGATAGGAGGTTTAGAAACTTCATAACTTTGAATTTTATCCCCTTCACCCCTCCATCTTTACTTTCTTGTCTTGTGTAAATGCTTGTCTGCCATGTGTCTTTTCATGGTAGGCCTACTCTGGATTCATGAATTATTTCTTATCATGGTTTCTCTTCTTTTCTTCAAATATTATGTTTCTACCTGAATCTGTACGCAATTTGTCATAGTTTAGAAATTGTCACATGTCTTCTTTGTAAAGTGTTATTTTTTATTTCTTTCTTTTTAATCTTTTGTCAGGCAAACACCCTTCGTTCTCAGAAGGAAGCTTTGATCCATGATCTCCTTAAAAGGAATAGTCTGTTTCCTAGACTCGTTGGTGTCTTGAGCCTGTCAAACCAAACCTGTGTTGTCCTCGAGTTCATAGGGGATGCAAAGGAGGGAGTAGACCGGACCCTCTTCAGCGTCATCAAACAACGAGACAAGGACTTTCCCATGATAAAAAAGCAGGACGTGCTTCGAATCGCTGATGATATTGTCAAAGCAACATATGCCTTGCACGAAAAGAAACTCCTTCATAACGACATCAAGTCTAACAACATCCTCTTGGAGAAACGTGATGGACTTTGGCGTGGTATCCTGATCGACTTCGGCCAGGCCAGCACCATGTATTTCCCGATAAGGAAAGATTGTTCCGAATTCACCAAGGGCAAGTACGAAAAGGGAGAAATGTATAACAACATTGCACCAGAGATCATCATGAGAGGACGTCCTACCTCGATTCTCAGTGACATCTATTCCATTGGCATGGTGTTCCGTATGATGGGAAAGGACTGCAATATGGGGCCCCTTAGAGACCTTGGTGATGAATGCTGCAGAAACAATCCAGCTCGTCGAATCCAGACTACCAAAGATATTTTCTCAAAGCTGAGAGACATCGAATATAATTACCTTGGTGTGCTGCGTCCCAAACACAAGGTGCCTTATATCGGGCAGGAGGATGTGCCCTATCTACCTTATTAAACTCATCCAGCTACTAGCTAAACATGCATAATCAGGTAAATTAACTTTATGTGTCTGTCTGTCAATTTCTATATATTTCCCCTAGAGACCTTCCCCCTCCTTTATGTCTTATTTCGTACAATACTATGTATTCTCTTGTTTTACCCCCTTCCATTTTCACCTTTTCTTTTTAATTCCATCATTCCATCAATCCACTCATACAGTTGTTGTCTTCTTTTATTAGTTTTGTGTGTGTTTTGTTTGTTTGCCTGCTTGTTTGTATGTTGTCCTCTCACCACTCGATCATCATCCAATGAAACTTGAGAACGATTCTATTTTTGTAAAAACCTAACAATCTACTCAATTATTTTTGTCTTAGACTCTCATCCGTGATTATATTAACAAAAGTGAATTTACACAGGCTTTTTACTTCATAGATTTATTTATAACGTTCAATGATCTGCGATGTTTCTTATTTTCATTCCCTTTCCGGATCTCTTTTGAATCTTTCACATTGTACGGAACAACTTTATCTTTCAACATAACAGGCATCCGGGAAACACAACGCTTTCAATCAACAATATCGGGAATCATCAAACTGCCTTCAACTGCTGCATCCTCACTCAACCACATTGCATTATAAATTAATAATTTAGTTATACTGGTTCAATAACCAAACAGTGTTTAGTGCCTGTCAACAATTTGGGAGCTAGGTCATTTCAATCTCATGAAGATATAATGCCTGGAATCAATTATCGCAATACATAGGTTTTAAGTAATTCAGAAGATATTTCAGTAGTTAATTCATACAACATATTTATATTTTGAGAGATATTATAGCAGATGCAAAGGTACATTGTTCAATCATAACAGAAACAATTCTTCTTGCAATATTAATTCAAATTTCATGAAGCAGATTTGAATGCTGAAATTTTGAAAGCCTTAAACGTATAGGAGCGCCTCGTATAACTCAACCTTAACTATAGCCTTTCAGATTCAAGAGAAGACAGTTAATTTGCTTCTGTTTCTGCACCTTTATCATAGACCCGGCGTCCATGTTCTTATCTAACTCTGTGACCTCACCCGAAATAGAGTTCCGATCATTTCAAATTGCTAACCTATTCTGATAATTTCATATAGCATTGATACTGGCTACCGATAGTTGAGCTCCTGTGCCAAGCAATATCAAACTGTCCAACAGTTGAGTTATAAAGCAGAAGCAAACTCACCATCAGTTGAGTTTTAAAGCAGTAGCCAACTCACCATCAGTTGAATTTCAAAGCAGTAGCCAACTCACCATCAGTTGCGTTTTAAAACATTAGCCAACTCACCATCAGTTGAGTTTTAAAGCAGTAGCCAACTCACCATCAGTTGCGTTTTAAAGCATTAGCCAACTCACCATCAGTTGAGTTTTAAAGCAGTAGCCAACTCACCATCAGTTGAGTTTTAAAGCAGTAGCCAAATCACCAACAGTTGAATTTTTAAAGCAGTAGCCAACTCACCATCAGTTGAACTAGACAATTGAGTTTTAAAGCAGTAGCAAACTCACCATCAGTTGAGTTTTTAAAGCAGTAGCAAAATCACCAACAGTTGAGTTTTTAAAGTAGTATCCAACTCACCATCAGTTGACTTTAAAAGCATTAGCCAACTCATAATCAGTTGAATTTTAAAGCAGTAGCCAACTCACCATCAGTTGAGTTTAAAAGCAGTAGCCAACTCACCATCAGTTGAGTTTTAAAGCAATAGCCAACTCACCATCAGTTAAGTTTTAAAGCAGAAGCCAACTCACCAACAGTTGAGTTTTAAAGCAGTAGCCAACTCTTCTTCTTCTTTTTTCTTCTTCTTCTATTTTCTTCTTCTTCTTTTCTTCTTTCTCTTTTTCTTCTTTTCTCTTCTAATTACTCTTTTTCTTCTTTTCTCTTCTACTTACTCTTTTTCTTCTTTTCTCTTCTACTTACTATTATTTGAAAACGAACCAAGTGTAACCAAGAGAATTTAAGCAACCATAACAATCAAGAACATTTTTTTAACAAAAAACACTATTTGTATTCAGTAAGTCCATTTGTATCTTGAGGCTTTGTCATTATTTATGATCTGCTATGAAAAAAATATTGTGTCTTTTATGAACAGTCTTCCAAATGTTTATAGAAGAACATTGATATTTGTTTCAAAGTAGTTCATATTGAGCAGGACTTACAGTTTGCTAATCAGTTCAATATATATATATATATATGTATCAGTTGAGTTTCAAAGCAGTAGCCAACTTACCATCTGTTGGGCTTTAAAGCAGTAGCCAACTCTTCTTCTTTCTTCCTCTTCTTTTTGTTTTCTTCTTCTCTCCTCTACCTCTTCTTCACTCTTCTACTTACTATTAGTAGAAAACGAACCAAGTGCAACCAAGGGAATTTAAGCAACCATAACAATAAAGAACATTTTTTTTAACGAAAAACACAATTTTTCTTCTGTAAGTCCATTTGTATCTTGAGGCTCTGTTATTATTCATGATCTGCTATAAAACAAATATTGTGTCTTTTATGAACAGTCTTCCAAATGTTTATAGAAGAACATTGATATTTGTTTCAAAGTAGTTCATATTGAGCAGGACTTACAGTTTGCTAATCAGTTCAATATATATGTATATATATGTATCAGTTGAGTTTTAAAGCAGTAGCCAACTCACCATCTGTTGAGATTTAAAGCAGTAGCCAACTTTAATACCATCAGTTGAAATTTAAGGCGGTAGCCAACTCACCATCAGTTGACTTTTAGAGTAGTAGCCAACTCTTCTTCTTCTCTCTTCGTCTTCTTCTTCTTTCTTCCTCTTTTTCTTTCTCTTTTTCTTCTTCTTCTTCTCTCTTCTACTTACTATATAAATATATATCTCAGTTTTAAAGCAGTAGCCAACTCACCGTCAGTTGAGTTTCAAAGCAGTAGCCAACTCACCATCAGTTGCGTTTTAAAACATTAGCCAACTCACCATCAGTTGAGTTTTAAAGCAGTAGCCAACTCACCATCAGTTGCGTTTTAAAGCATTAGCCAACTCACCATCAGTTGAGTTTTATAGCATTATTCAACTCACCATCAGTTGAGTTTTAAAGCAGTAGCCAACTCACCATCAGTTGAGTTTTAAAGCAGTAGCCAAATCACCAACAGTTGAATTTTTAAAGCAGTAGCCAACTCACCATCAGTTGAACTAGACAATTGAGTTTTAAAGCAGTAGCAAACTCACCATCAGTTGAGTTTTTAAAGCAGTAGCAAAATCACCAACAGTTGAGTTTCAAAGCAGTAGCCAACTAACCGACAGTTGAGTTTTAAAGCAGTTGCCAACTCACCATCATTTGAGTTTTTAAAGTAGTATCCAACTCACCATCAGTTGACTTTAAAAGCATTAGCCAACTCACCATCAGTTGAGTTTTAAAGCAATAGCCAACTCACCATCAGTTAAGTTTTAAAGCAGAAGCCAACTCACCAACAGTTGAGTTTTAAAGCAGTAGCCAATTCTTCTTCTTCTTTTTTTCTTCTTCTTCTATTTTCTTCTTCTTCTTTTTTTCTTTCTCTTTTTCTTCTTTTCTCTTCTAATTACTCTTTTTCTTCTTTTCTCTTCTACTTACTCTTTTTCTTCTTTTCTCTTCTACTTACTATTATTTGAAAACGAACCAAGTGTAACCAAGAGAATTTAAGCAACCATAACAATCAAGAACATTTTTTTAACAAAAAACACTATTTGTATTCAGTAAGTCCATTTGTATCTTGAGGCTTTGTCATTATTTATGATCTGCTATGAAAAAAATATTGTGTCTTTTATGAACAGTCTTCCAAATGTTTATAGAAGAACATTGATATTTGTTTCAAAGTAGTTCATATTGAGCAGGACTTACAGTTTGCCAATCAGTTCAATATATATATATATGTATCAGTTGAGTTTCAAAGCAGTAGCCAACTTACCATCTGTTGGGCTTTAAAGCAGTAGCCAACTCTTCTTCTTTCTTCCTCTTCTTTTTGTTTTCTTCTTCTCTCCTCTACCTCTTCTTCACTCTTCTACTTACTATTAGTAGAAAACGAACCAAGTGCAACCAAGGGAATTTAAGCAACCATAACAATAAAGAACATTTTTTTTAACGAAAAACACAATTTTTCTTCTGTAAGTCCATTTGTATCTTGAGGCTCTGTTATTATTCATGATCTGCTATAAAACAAATATTGTGTCTTTTATGAACAGTCTTCCAAATGTTTATAGAAGAACATTGATATTTGTTTCAAAGTAGTTCATATTGAGCAGGACTTACAGTTTGCTAATCAGTTCAATATATATGTATATATATGTATCAGTTGAGTTTTAAAGCAGTAGCCAACTCACCATCTGTTGAGATTTAAAGCAGTAGCCAACTTTAATACCATCAGTTGAAATTTAAGGCGGTAGCCAACTCACCATCAGTTGACTTTTAGAGTAGTAGCCAACTCTTCTTCTTCTCTCTTCGTCTTCTTCTTCTTTCTTCCTCTTTTTCTTTCTCTTTTTCTTCTTCTTCTTCTCTCTTCTACTTACTATATAAATATATATCTCAGTTTTAAAGCAGTAGCCAACTCACCGTCAGTTGACTTTTAAAGCAGTAGCCAACTCACCATCAGTTGAGTTTAAAAGCAGTAGCCAACACACCAACAGTTGAGTTTTAAAGAGGTAGCCAACTCACCATCAGTTAAGTTTTACAGCGATAGCCAACTCACCAACAGTTGAGTTTTAAAGCAGTAGCTAACTCACCATCAGCTGAGTTTTAAATAAGTAGCCAACTCACCCTCTGTTGAGTTTTAAAGCAGTAGCCAACTCACCATTAGTTTAGTTTTAAAGCAGTAGCCAACTCACCAACCGTTAAGTTTTAAAGCAGTAGCCAGCTCACCATCAGTTGTGTTTTAAAGTAGTAGCAAACTCACCAACAGTTGAGTTTCAAAGCAGTAGCCAACTCACCAACAGTTGAATTTTAAAGCAGTAGCCAACTTACCATCAGCTGAGTTTTAAAAATGTAGCCAACTCACCAACAGTTGAGTTTTAAAGCAGCAGCCAACTCACCATCAGCTGAGTTTTAAAGTAGTAGCCACTCACCATCTGTTGAGTTTTAAAGCAGTAGCCAACTCACCATCAGTTGAGTTTTAAAGCGGTAGCCAACTCACCAACAGTTGAGTTTTAAAGTAGTAGCCAAATCACCATCAGTTGAGTTTTAAAGTAGTAGCCAACCCACCATCAGTTGAGTTCTAAAGCAATTGCACACTCAACATCAGTTGAGGTCCAGTGCCAAACAAAAACAGACATAACATCAGTTGAGCTACAGTGGAAAGCAATAGCCAGAATCAACGCTTTCATCATTTCTCAACAATATTTCACCCAGTTTAAAAGATATCTTCATATCTTGACTGGGATTACCCATTTTGCGTGATAGGAGAATCTACCTTGAACTAATATGATCCCATTCATGATATACCAAGAGTCTCTTTATTCGAGCGCTTGATGGGTATCCTAATTACGTAACCGAATATGAGAAATCTTGATAGTTTTGAATGGGCTCAAACTGGTACACTTTGTTATCTGTGTACTTTTTAAAGGTTTGCTCTCCTTTTTCGTACCTGAAAACTCGATTTTGGATGTAGTCACGGAGTTAGAAAACAACATGGTAGCTCACTGTCTCTCTTGAAGTCTGAAAGGTTAACATATTCAACTCATTTGCAAACAGCAATAGCGCATTCGCTAATTTAAACAAATCTGCGAACAATGTAGCAATGCAATGTGCTTTATTATCTGTGCATCTGAAATTAGTATATGTATTGAATTACGTATTTATTTATTATGTAATGCCATCATGTATCACTGAATGAACTATATGAAATGATTGATATCTATACAATCAAACAAAAGAATCAGGCAAATATCTTATAATGGCGCTCCACAAACTTAATAAAATTATAAAATCAAATAAAAAGTAGAAACGAAAATCCAAAATTACATCTCTCTGTGTCGTTGATATGGCTGCTATTAGAAGAGTAATGGTAGTTAGGCTAATTGAGGTGAAATTTGAGGTATAGAGGGGAAAGGGGGATGGCAAGCATGGAGATTAAAGACATGACAAGCTGACAAGATAGGGAAAAGGTAGGCCTATATGCGAAAAACTGGAGGATATAGGTGGAAAAACGAGTTTTTGTGAGGAAGAAAGTGAGAGAGAGAGAGAGAGAAAATATGAGAGACAGAGTGACAGAGAGATAAAGAAATCAATTGAGGTAGAAAGAGAGAGAGAGATAACGAAGAGAGAAAAGAAATAGATAGATAAATAGAGGGAGAAAGAGAAAGTGGTACCTTAGAACTGAGAGTAGAGAGGAAGGGAGAATATATGCAACAATTTTGTGATTGCGACAAGAAAGAAAGAAAGCTAAAGAAAGACAAGTCGTACTTATTAGCTATATGAGATAAAGAAACGAAGTAGAACACATAAATGTCTGCGGTATGTAGGAGAAACTTTACCGTGTGAGTCAAAATAAAGTTTACACCTAGAAAATTGCTTATTATTTAAAAATCATCTATGGACAGTAAATTGTTATATATCTTATCAAAGAGTGTTTTATCCCAAATCATTTGGTATCATTTTTGTGTGGTATTGCGAGAGTGCAAAAATCGATTTGCGCCAAAGTGATGTTTACAGCGTGTTGTTCGGATTAGCAGAGTGAGAGAATGAATTGAATGTATCAAATGAAATGCATTGCATATGCTTTTTGCACAAGAAAAGTCACACACGCACACACACACACGCGCACAAATATTCATTGATATTTAATATTCGATATTTGAATATGTGTGGCATGATTAATTTTGTTAGGGATTTTATTTGGATCTGCAAATACCGATTTAATACCCAAATCCCAATTGTTTTATTTAAACATCACATAACCAACTTTGGCGCAAGTCGATTTTTTGCACTCTCGCAAAAAATGCCTCATGTTCATCCAAGCGTGAACATAAACCACACAAAAATGATACCAAAGGATTTGGGATAAAACACTCTTTCATAAGATGTATAATAAATTGCAGAACATAGATGATTTTTAAAAAAAATAGCAATTTTCTAGGTGTAAACTTTTTTTGGACTCACACTGTAGTAGACCATTCCCCCTTCAAATGAAGTTATGGAATGCTCTTTTAGCTGTTTTCTGTATTCTTTAGAAAAGGTATACTAGGACGTTATTAGACCTTATGCTTTGCCTACATCAATTGAACATTTAAGACCTATTGCATCGAGAAAGAGCAGTAGATCATGCTAAAGATATACATTACAATTCATTAAAAGACACCCTGGCAAGAAGGTTTACAGCCAGTAGCAGAAATCACGCCAACGTTTATTGTCTTTGAGATCAAAATATTCGAGTGATCCGCATCATCACACTTGCAGAGGAGAATAAATAGAAGAGAGAGAAAAGGATTGTGGTTATAGTCCCACACATTACCCTGTGCGTCCTGTTACACTTGGTTTATCCCGGGGATGTCACGCCGTGCAATATTTTGCTTTCATTTCATATCTGTCTCCTTCTATCATCTTCAATCATTCTCAATCAGCTGCCAATCTCATCCACCCCTCTGACCATCTGGGCAGGTAAATGACAAGGGGGGGGGGGGGTTCACAAAGATCCTAAGTTGAACTTAAATCTAAGTTGGACTTAAAAAATTATGGAAAGCCGTTAGCATCTTTGAAAATATTTTGTAAACATTATTTTAATAGGCATAAAGTGTTGATTCGAAGCATTCATATTTTCTATTATCAAGGAGATTTCATGTTCTTGATGTGGAATTTATGAAACGTCTAAAATACTTCAATTTTAGCTTTTGAATATATCTAATTTTAAGACTTCAAATGGCTCTCCATAATGTTTAAGACCAACTTAGAGTTAAGTTTGACTTAGGATCTTTGTGAAATACCCCCCTGATCATAAAACCATCCAGAATATTCGCAGTGGCGTGTCCTGGATTTGTCCTAAAGGGGGTTCAAGTCATGCGATCTCAGTGACATTTAAGCCTATAAGGAAGTCCCAGAATTTTCAGACGCATGATCGTGTCTCAAAATCAATTGGCAGGTAAAAATTATGTTTCCAAATTTTTCGCATGCAAGAAGGGGATAACCCTTTTCACTCACGTGCGTGTGTATCAATATTTAAATAGCTCTGTCGGTATAGAGCAGTGGTCTCGTAATCCGGTGACTGATGCGCTAGTGCCCTTTGGTAAGGCATTAATCCTCATTACCAGGTCCCTCGGAGAGGACGTAAAGCCGTCGGCCGTCTGGTTGCTTACTGACAAGCATTTATGCTTTCTTAGCAGTCAGGTAAAATAACCACCACCATTCAAATGATTAAGTTGGGCTAGGGTGCATGGAGGTAAATGCCTCCCCTTGTAAACCCCTCCCTAGATCATCCCTTGCATCTCATTTTCTTGCTTTCATTGCTCCATTCAAGAGTGCATGTTGTCATAATCATTAATATGTCAACAGATTCTCCATGACAGTCGCTCGATTGATTGATGGGAGTAGGTGATAGGGGGCGGCTACGACAGGGAGTATAATTATAGAAGGTGTCTATTAATTGACATTGATTGTTTCATCTTGATTCAAACTCAATTATTACTGTTCAGAGATTAAAACCTACTAATTTTGTAAATAAGTTCTTTATAATGATAGATTAACTTTTCATGTACTGATAACTGATGGATATGAAAAGTGTCAAAATGAGTTTTAAATTTCAAAAGAGCTCAACGAAAGACATAGTGTAATTAAGTTAGTAGTAGCATTCAGTATATTATAGTTCAATGTCGTATCATATTTGTTATGAAAACATGCTAAACAAGATTTGTATTAATCTTAAACCTAACAAAGTTTTGAAGAGAGAAGAGTTTGTACAAAATTTAAAGCCAAGTTTAGAATGTTTAGAAGTTTATAATGTCAATGTCCGAATGAGTGACCGCTACGCACTATACACTACATACATGCCATGGTTTCGCTGCCCCATCGGGACTAATGAACTGACCAGTGATTCCCGGCGGGAACACGTGGACTGACCAGTGGTCACTGCGGGACTCGGGAGTAGGGTGTCTGGTTTGGATGGAGTACGAAGTGGGCACGGCTCGCTACACTTCATGACAACCGTCAAATTACTGTAAACATGCTCGAATAATCTCCCCATCCCCACAAAAGGGCGCCCCTCCGGGTTGTGTGATGCCCTGTTAACATTTGAATATTAAGACATAGTTAGCCTCGGTCACGAATGCCATTACGAACTGCTACGAACGCCGTACGAACGATTTTCAGACAATGGAAATTCGGTAAGACAATGGAAAAACAGGGAGATTCGTACGGAATTATAGTTCGTACGAACCTTTGTGACCGTAGCATTAATTTTGACAGACAAGTTTAGAATGTTAAAAAATGTTCAAATCGATGGAGCTTTCTTGTAATATTAACAATGCAAGTGTACGGATGGAACGAAAAGGATGAACATGAAATACAAAAAAAAAGTACAGGATGAAAAATCAATACATTAGCCTCAGTAAAACGTGAGGATCAGCAAGAATCTAGTGTTTAATAACGTATACTTATGCATGGCATTTGAATACACCATTCCGAAAATCGTATTTTATGATGGTACAAAATCAGGACTAATCACTGACCAATGAATTATCCCATTATTTGTTTGAATTTCTAGAACGTGCAGAAGAAAGAATATGATTTTTTTCCTCCGAAACTGCTAAACATAATGAAAAATCTGCAGAAGTCCGTGGTCAGAAAAAGGACTAATAAAAGTCGGAATAAAGAGATGTTATTTTCCTGTACTGCCGAATATTATTTATTAATGTGAACGGGTAGGATAATCTTGCTGTGAATCTGTGATCCATAACTCTGCTGCACCCACCGAGAGGAAAATGGCAGCTTTTAGTTCAATCATCGCATGCCAGCATTACTGCAGAAAACCTGTCATATTTAATCATGAAGACACAGCTCACAAACTGGACAATTGAAAATGACAAGGGCGTCCCAGCACCATTAAAATATATTTGAAAAGGGCATATATTCCCCTTTCTTTTATATCAAGCTTCACGTCTTTTGTAATAATGCAATATTTATTCAATATGCACGTCGATCGTTCTATGTTCATATAGATCCATACATGTATGTACATCAATGATGTTTAATAAATACAATACAATACAATACATGTATGTCATCTCAATTTCTTTGTCATTAATTCCTGATATGCTTTGGTCCCATATCACCTCTCCAGAATCAAATTGATCGTAAAATTGAATGTAAGGAAGTAACTTTTTTTTCTCCACGAGCCAGATTAAAAAAATAAATAAAAATGGTGGTGGAAAACACGATGACGTCTACATCTGATCAAACATTTCAAATTGGAATGATTACCTAAGATTATCACGATTTGTAACCATCAATTATCGTAGTTAAGTATTTGGCCTCACCTATATGCCTGTGCCTGGGAGGGGGGAAGCAAACTGAATGACATTCACCCTCGGGCTCTCCTCCCTGAATCACTGATTGTGGCATGCATGTGTATACCGGCACTAAACCAGGGTTTCCACCTTTTCCTAAGAATCGGGTATCCCCCAAAACAAGTCCTCAAAATTATACTAGGATTAGCTTAATCGTTCTGACTTGACGCTGAGATAATGAACGTTCGAATTGTGTTTTTTTTTAATTTTAACCGGGACGATACCACAGACTTCCGAAGAATCAACATAAGGAAATTTCAATATAATAGCCTTGTGCGTCATCCTTTGTGGTGGTGGTTATTTTACCTGACTGCTAAAGTAAGCAACCAGACGGCCGACGGCTTTACGTCATCTCCGAGGGACCTGGTAATGAGGATTAATGCCTTGCCAAAGGGCACTAGCGCATCGACTAGGTTTCGAACCCAGGTCACCGGATCACGAGACCACTGCTCTACCGACTGAGCTATCGCGCCTCCTTTCAAGGTGGAGAACATAATAATGAAATATTACGTAGGCCTAATCCGAACATTATTACCAAAAGGTAGTACACCCGGGGGTATTGTAATTGATTTCTCGAAACCCCTTGCGACCGTGTTCCCCTAAAATGATTGAGTCCATGCAGGATATGTCTAGCTTGACAGTAACTTACATTTATCTAGTTTATGATGCCAGGGGGTGTTTCACAAAGATCCTGAGTTGAACTTATCTCTAAGTTCGACTTAAAGGTAATACAAAGTTTTGGTATGGGGTCATGAATTTGGTTCAAATTAACATATTGGAAGCGTATGCGTTCCTACAATATTCATTGATCGTTGTCGCGGTTGAAATCGAGTCTAAAATTATGAAATTGTAAATAATAACATTCTTAAGTCGTATAGCTCCCTCTCAAGGTCAAGATATTAATTAAGCAACACTAGGCGTTGTGGCGTGCGCCTGTAATCCAGCTAAAAAGTGGAAGTTACAAACTGATTCAGCAGAGGACGCAGGTTCGAAACTGAGTCACGTCTTTCGGATGGTGACGTTTAAAGGTCGGTCCCCAGACGTAAATAATCATATCTGATTGATACACGTCTGTAAAAACCCAATACACACACACACACACATATACAACAATGTTTTTTGACTAAAATCGACCGATTAGCTATTCCCATTTGGAAATTATATATCACAACTACATATTCTGAGATTTTCATGGTCGCAGCTATCATTGTACGGCCATAGGCGCTATTTGAAATTTATCCAAATTTACCGGGAGCACCGGTAAATTTTTATATTTAGTTTTTCTCGAAAACAGAAGTGTTTTAGGGGCTAATTTTTGTAATGCTTATAATACATCCACAGGGGCATCCAAATATATCAAAATTGTAAAGATTCACTATCCACCCAATTTTCAAAATTTCCCAAAACTTTGTATTACCTTTAACAATTATGGAAAGCCGTTAGCATCTATGAAAATATTTTGTAAATATTATTCTAAAAGGCATAAAATGTTGATTCAAATCATTCATATTTTCTATTATCAAGGAGATTCATGTTCTTGATGTGGAATTTATAAAAAGTCTATAACATGTGAATTTTCGCTTTTGAATATATTTTATTTTAAGACTACAAATGGCTCTTCATAACTTTTAAGTCCAACTTCGAGTTAAGTTCGACTTAGGATCTTTGTGAAACGCACCCCTGGGGTATTAAAACGCTCCTCAAGGGTGCTTGCGGTTCTCTTCTGCCCACGCCCTACAAGGCCAATGGTTACACCCTTTAAAGTCCCCTTCCCTACAGGCTACACTTCATTCACCATCGATGAATCTTTTGGATCTAGTTCGTTAACTCTTCGATACATCCGACCTTGAAACGTTTATACTAAACATTCGTATTTTAATAATATTTGCTAATTTTGTCGCAATTGAAGTATGATATCAAATTTTGTATTTTGTTTTGCTTATATTTTGTTTGTTTTTGTTTGTATGTTTGTTCTTGTTCGTTTTAGTTTAACTTTGATTTATGTTCTTCTTGTTTTAACATCTTGCAGGTTTGGTGGTTTATCTCTTTACCATTAACTTTACACTTTCAAATAGAAAACCTGCCTAATGCGCATTTGAGGTCTATATAATGTAGTCTATGTGGGAAGCTAGCTTCCTCTTTACATTTATAACGGAAAGGCTTATTGAATTGTGGTACAAAGCCGATAAATCCATGCTGTCATTTTTCATATTTTATGATTTTCTCTGTCAATTGGGAATCTCACCAGGCTGTTTGGATAACCTCGCCACCCTACCGTGACCAACTCCTAAACTAGCTGACAAAATCGAAGAGACCACTTCATCTCCAATTTCATCCTCCAATATTTCATTTTCGGGCAATTATCTCCTCCTTACCACCCCCCCCCCCCCCCCCCCTTTATCCCCCCCCTCTCTCTCTCTCTCTCTCTCTCGCGACCTCTCTTTCTCTCTCTCTCTCTCTCTCTCTCTCTCTCTCACACACACACTCTCTCTCTCTCTCTCTGTATATGACTATGTATCGTGGTATATATTATGACAATCGATATAATCAACTATGAAAATATGAAAATCATGAAAATATGAAGCGGGAGGGGTGGGGCTCAGTCCGGACACTTGAAAACAAAAAGTATCCTTTTCTTTTTTATTTAACGTAGAGTATTCATCAATCGCAGTAAGCTTTATAATATTGTCCAACAAAGATTATTAAATAGTAAAAGATTTATGAAATATTGCTTGTTAACTTCTTCAAATTACTGTTTGAAATCGTGGGTATATGAAATGATATTCTTTTTCATTTTTATTTCGTATTAATTTCACAAATCATGATTTAAAAAAAAAACATTGTATAAATATAACACATAGCTATATCTGATGGTATTACAAAGTTCGACATGTCAATAAACAACTTCTCTTTGTTACGTTAATTTTAAATTTGCCATCTTTCTATTACTTTCCCTCTTAATTTTTTTAATAAAATTAAACCCCTAACCGTCTGTCATTTATTTTTCCTTCTTTACTTCATTCACTTTTCATTTGTATTACTCGTGTCACTTCTCTAGGTAATTTAGAAACGTATCGTCTTACAATAAAAAGTAAAAACGAAAATCAATACAATTTGAGGAAACGTCTTATTTGTTGGTATTGGCAGTTTAAAATGAACCATCCTTCTTTAGCGTCTCCCGGGTCTAATCCCCCAATTTTCCCTTCAAAATGTTCCACCAGTCGCTTGGGCTGCTTGAGTAGTTCAAGTTCGCGCCATTGCATAATGCTATAGCCTCGTCCTTCAGACCCTTAAGTGGCAGCAAACCAAAACAAATATTGAAAGAGGAAAAGGAAAGACACCACGATATTATATGGATATTCTGTGAAGACGAACGAAGTCTTGCATTCGAGGTAAGCACAGAGACCTCACACAGAAAATCCTTATTCAATCTGATTAATCTAGCTGAATGCGCACAAGCCGCAATTTATTAACACTTACTTTTGTTCAGTATCACAGGACTGGTACAGGATATCATTTTTTCTTGAGATCACGTCTTGGATCGAGAGTGTAAATATAGCTTTGCTTGTTTGTTTTTGTTTGTTTTTGTTTGCTTGTTTTGGTTTTTATAATTATTGCCTTAGTTTGATACCATGTCGCTAATTTGTTTCTGTACATAATTATGCCTCGTTTGCGGAGTACATTCAGATCTAACGTATATATCTATAAGCATCATCAGTGTCAGAACTATACCTTTATCAATAATGTTTCTTTCAATCATCTGTTTAACTTTGCCATTGCTTTTCATCCGATGTCTTTATAGGCCTACATGAGAAATGGAGTGACTTTGATAAAGGCTAAGCTCTGATTACAACCGATGGGGGGAGGGGGGGTCACAAAGATCCTAAGTCGAACTTAACTCTAATTTGGACTTAACCGTTATGGAAAGCCGTTGGCATCTTTGAAAATATATTTTTTAAGGCATGTTGATTCAAATTATGTATATCTTCTAAAATTATCAAGGAGATTTCATGTTCTTGACGTGGAATTTATAAAAAGTCTAAAATACTTGGATTTTTACTTTTAAATATATTTAATTTTAAGGCTACAAATGGCTCTCCATAGGTTTTAAGTCCAACTTAGAGTTAACTTTAACTTAGGATCTTTGTGAAACATTCCCCTGGTCTTGTTGTAGAGACTAGGCTGATGTATCCGTCTATGTTACTTCACTCCTAGCCTTGATCATAGTAGACAGAAGCCATTTTGGTTGCTAGATGCGCACAGCTTCCCCAACAAATTACCACAAATGATAAATAAACATCAACTTGGCCGGGTCCAACGGGGGTTCCCGAAACCTTCCCGTCGTGAAGAAACCATATCTGTAGCAGTTTCTTTTTTTAAAACCCCTTCTGCCTTCCCTCAATAAATTGATCTCTCCCGAGAGCTCCTCCTCCCGTCAACTTAGCAAAAGTACAAGCTCTACGGAGGGTAAGTTTGACGGATGCCATTGACATTAACAAGTCTAGATATCGCTAGAATGATGGCTGACTGCGACCCCCATGTACAGTCTGTATGAGAGCGCGCCTTTACTGCAAAGAAATATCGCTTTCTACGTGTTCCAGTTTATTCCTGGAGTTGGTAGTCCATGGTTTTCTCAATGACGTAACGGTAGCCTGTACATGAACTTGAACAATTTGCCTTTAACTATAATGTCAATGATTGTTTCCATGAACTGAAACTCTTGGAAATGGATTACATGATATTAAAATGGGTCAACAGAGCTAGGGAAGGAGGGAACAATTAGATATGAGCACAGTAATAATAATAATAAGATATTTGTATACCGCAAATTGTAAATTGCCTCTAAGCGGTATAATACTGTATATCATTGAGACTCGAATATAAGAACAATTCATTTCACACAAAAGGGGCGTACGTGACGAGATATAGCAGTAAAAAGCCACTGATGAATATCTAGACGTAGGGAAAATAACAACAACGAACACCAAAAGATGAAAACTCTCCAACACTGCGACGTTGTCAGCAGCCAACCATGCCTAAGGCAGTTTAATTTTCTCATTATAAGGTAGCAATCAATGTCTACATTAATGTTGATTTAATTTATCATAGCTCATTAATTGCTAATCGCTAATGCTATGCTATAGCTGTCTAGGAATGAATATGAATACTTCTGACAGTTTAATTTCGCTCTAGGTGTTGTTGACGAAGCGGGCGCCACTCATTTCATTTTCAAGTTTATACTCACTTTCGGAACTGTTTGAGATGAGATTTCTTCTTATATTTCAATGATGAAGGTCTCTCAAAAAAGCACATTCGATTCTTTGGCCCCCTCGACCCTCCCCGCCCCAAAACCCCGAAACAACTACAAAAAAACCAACAAAAAAAAACCAACCAACCTCACTAGATTGTTCAAAAGATATACGACCAAAATGTAATATGGAACAAATAAATAAGTAAAAACAATTTATACGCTGAGACTTAATCGGCGATAGCTCTTTATATCAACAACATGCAGTGACTCGATAGTTTATCTTCCTTTTGATTTGAAACAAAGAGGGGCATAGAGGCAAATTATTAAAAGAATCAGAAGACCATGAAAGCTGAAAATGGGGAAGCCTTCTATTAATTGGGGAAGCCTTCTATTAATTCAGCCACGAAATTAAAACAAATTTCATTACATATTTGAATTGAAAGGTCGCATGACGCGCCAGAAACAAAAGACAAAATAGAAGAGAAAAAACGGGGAACGAAATCTGAATACCCCGGAAGTACATAGACAAGTTCACATCAACATTCGTTTGTTTAGTTTAACAGCACGTGTAAAATTCTTTCGCAGCTTCGCACCTGTTCTAGGCGATGTGGAGCGCTCTGTCGGGAAAATTATTATAGTCATCATTTTTATTGCCCGCAGTCGATCAAAATTACTTCCAGAGATGCATGTATCATGTATCCCCCCAAAACGCGGTAAGAAAATAAATAATTTTCCATCCATGGGACCCGGATCGGATTCATAATGGTCTTGTTATAGTCGAGACATCGGGAGAAAAAATAATAAAAAGTGTGGAATGACATGTCAATCATAGTATATTTCCGAAATGGACAATCTCATTGTCATCCTGAAATTTACCTGAAATTTACGATGTTCTTTGTGTTTTGTTGTCCCGAGGAAACTTGTCTTTTGTTCTTTAATTGGTTTTCTTTCCATTTTTAGCACTCGTGGCTATTTATAAGCACAAATCCAGTATTAATGTCAATATTTGTGATATGATTATCCTTTCCATATTTAAAACAAACATAGTTTTGGTCTTTGTTTGGTATCTGGCTTATCGTTTCTATTCAATAGTATAACCTCCCTGTACTTTTCATAATCTAGTTCAATCCAATTTCGTTCAGAAACCAATAATTATTGAAAGACAAAAGTGTGATTAATATATTCTTGTTAATTGTCCTACTCTTTTCTCTTGGTTAATATTTCGAATTTCCCCCCTTCTTCTTCAACTTTTCTTTTTTTTTATCCTCCTCCTTCTTTCTTTGTCTCCGTCTTATATTTATTTTCCAATTAGGGGGGGGGGTAGATGTGTTTTATGTGTCTTCTTGCTTGAAATCATTTCGGATGCTCATTCTATCCTTTACCTAATGTTTTGCTGCAAATCTTTTGTCCCCTCGGCGAAGTCTCATAGCTAATAACCCTTCTCACTATCAACCCTCTTCTATCAAAATAAACACTAATATTCCAGGTGAATTATTTAGACACTGAAAATGATTGTTTCCTCTCCACCAAATCTAAGCAAAAGCTGAAGAAACTTTCGGTTTTCCTCCTTCCTCTTCCAGCGAACACCATTTCCTCTCTTCTTCTTCATCATCATCTTCTTCTCGTCACGCTATTCTCAAAACAGTTTTTGTCAGATCGTTTCTGAATGGGTCCTAGGGCGAAGTCTTTAACCGCGCCATGCCGGATTGCATTCCAGCGTTGTACTTTACCGAGTTGATTTCCTGTCAATCAAAAAAAGTGGAAAATGTTTTTCATCTTTCAGACGGCCTGCGAAATGTCGAGCGTACCTGCGTGACGTAGCAAAATCCCCGGATGCGGCGGTGAATGCCGAGTTGCTCCGTATGCTCGGAATGGTCTGAAGTGTTTAGGGCACCCATGAGCCCAGGTAAGTTAGAGATCATGGTTTGCATTGTTGATTTTGACTATTGACATGATAATGCCATTATATATTTTGTCTGACTCCTGTTGTGTGATAGATACTTCGAGACAGACTTCATGACAGAATTAAAGCACTGCGTTTAGTGTTGATAGAATTAAAGACGAAATCATCCACATATGTTTTAATTTCTTGTTACATTTTTGTAACAGAGCTTTAAAACAAAATCGTTCTTCTGATTAACGTTCAAATCATTTTTTCCCCTTTTTATAGTACACCTAAAATGCAACCATGCCTCGAATGTTTCACTCATAAATTTGTAAGAGTCATAATGATGTTTTTAAGCTTATTATAACATAACAATATATAGCCAGTTTATGGATTGCAGTAGCAAGTGTCTTAAAGACAAGCAAGATGAATTTTCGGTCTGCTTACCTATATAAACTGCCATATGAATGCTGTGGGCGAAGACAGAGAGAAAGACATCGAGAGATAGAGCGAGAGAGAGAGAGAGAGCGTCCAAACTTTCGAGTGGAATACTTCCCTCTACGTCGGTGAATTTGAGTAAATATTCTGTCATAAAGAAATAGAAGTAGCGGATCTAGAAATGTATTAAAACGAAAATGGGGAGCGGTATGCGGGGCGGTATGCTCCCTAGAAAGGGGGGGGGGGCAGTCCCGTAGACTAAACCCCACCTACGTCACTGGATACCTTGGTGGCAAATCCATAGAGTCATTTATTTTAATAAAATGGCAGTAAATCGGATGTTAACCCCATTTTCTAATAAGTTCTAATCTGTACAAATCGTATTAATCATCTGCTGGTGGAGATACGGTTTGAATCGACTTTTCAAAGGTATTTTGTTACATAAAAGTGTGAGAGTTTGGTCACTTGACAATGGTATCAAAACACTCCTGCACGACATGATTTAATTATGAATTCCTATGAGGTTGCATTTCAAATTGTATTAAATGATATCAATTTTTATTATGCGTGAACCAATGCAGGTATGAAATCAATGACATTAAAAGAAACATGACTATCAAGGAGAATACGATGCCTCAGCATTTTTAGCATCGACAGGTTCTCTTTTTCAAAAACTTTACATTCTGAAAGTAGGCCTATCTGATACTCATGTAACTCAGATCGCAAACTTTATGTAGTATTATTTCAAGGTGTTCTGCCACCAGTATTTAAAGAATATTTTATAACTAACAAATGCACCAAAAGATATCAATCCAGAAATTCCGGTAACATGTATGTTTCTTTTTATTACCATAATATATCAAGGACCACTGTGAAATACACTTGGCCTAAGCTTTGGAATCCCCTTTCTGTTGAACTTAAATCGTTTAAAAGAAAGAAAAAAAGAAAATATGTTAACAGCTACTACTGTCATGGCTTTTGATCAAATTATTTCTTGTTATAATGTCTATTGCATTTAGGGCGTTCGTTTATATTCCGTTTGACTTTACTTAGTTGGTTTCGTTTTGTCCAATTTACATATTTTTTAAGGTTCTGTAACTCAGCCTCGAAAGGCCAATGGCCTATGCGGTTCCCTTTCACATTTTCGTTTTACTGTAATGTAATGTTTATATATTATACTTATGCTATTGTTCATATCATTTATGTTCTTCTGGGATGATTTGTAATGGAATGTGGAAATAAAATTTGAACTTGAACAATAGATTTGTTCTGACGTTTTTCTTTTTGGAATTTCAATAACTGTGTATACTTTTTTTTGCAAGGGGTCGGTTCCTGAACACAAATTGCAAAAATGTCAAATGCCTGGCCTACTCCACGTGTTCTGTAGGCCACGGACTTGAGGTGTACATCGTAAACTATTTCGTGATAAATAGGACATCATAATCTCAATCTACGACTACCTGATGTCAGTATAAGGGGAAATGGTTTTATTTATTGGACATTTCAATCACCTGGTACTAAGAGAGTAACTTTCTGTTCCCATTTTGATTTATTTTGGTCGTTGCTTCTCCTCATGACTTTATGACATCGTAAAGGTAGCTTAATTATCCAAGTGTCGAAATTATGTTCGTTTTATGTGATCGTTAAAAGATTGGCGCCCACACCGCTCGACACATGTGAGGTCTAAACATCCACCATTCTCAACACTAGGGTTCTTTGTGGAGAATCAACATGGATTTCTGAGAATGGCAGTGGAAATGAGATTGATTTATTTGAATTTAATGTATATATTCCAGGGCCAAATATGATCGAAAGAGAGGATAGAGGCGCAAAATTCATATTTTTAATCATTAGGTGTAAGTCTACCTTTGTGAGACATGGGCCCAATTGCGTCACAGGAAGGGTGGGGCAGACGCCCTTTTGTCCAAATTGTCTAAATTTTGCCAAGAAGTGAGAGAGGTAGGGAGAGAGAGGGGGAGAGATACTGGCTCATATACTGTGTCCTTTTTCATACTAAAATTCAGTGGTATTCAAGTTTTAGGATCTGATGAGGAAAAGGAATTTTCAGTGTCTAGTCTGGTAAAATAGAAAACAAAGGATGCTGCACTAAAAGCCAATTGAGAAATTGGAGGAACGAAAAAGATTATGATGGATATGAACAAACTAGTGCACGAATAGGGGGATTTAAACTGATGAAAAGAGGGGTTTTTTGGGGGGAGGGGGGAGAGAGATGGATAGATAAAGAAGAATATATTTATATATATATAGAGAGAGAGAGAGAGAGAGAGAGAAAGAGAGAGAGAGAGAGAGAGAGTGGTGGAAGAGGGAGAGAGAAGGGGAGAGACGGACAAACAGAGAGTGACAGCGAGGGAGAGGTAAGTTGTCTGAGGGCAGGTGTTACCTTCATGCCATATACGACGCGAAATTCATCAAGGTAAAGAGATCATGATTTTAACGACATAATTGGTGTTTTGACAAGTGAGGACTCGTCTATACGACCTTTCATGTGATTGATCTCTCGGAGTCTAATGTATCGTTCTTAGATGAGGTCCATCCATCCATCCAACCATTCCGTCCATGAACCACCATGATGTGGATGATGATAAATATCTTGATCATCGTGACTCCAGGGCGGTGTTTCACAAAGATCCTAAGTCGAACTTAACTCTAAGTCGGACTTAAAAATTATGGAGAGCAATTTGTAGCCTTAAAATTAAATATTTCCGAAAGCAAAAATTGAATTCTTTAAGACTTTTCATAAACTCTACATCAAGAACATGACATGAAATCTCCTTGATAATAGAAAATATGAATGATTGGAATCAACATTTTATGCCTTTTGAAATAACTTTTACAAAATATTTGCAATGATTGTTGTATATCCATTATTGTTAAGTCCAACTTAGAGATAAGTTCAACTTAGGATCTTTGTGAAACATCCCCTTGGTCCTTCTGTTATCAAATAGTAGTGCAAATGGCTGAACACATTCAAAGCGTTTTGTTGGGTGCCTCCATAACAGCAATATTTTGGCAAGTTTTTGCTTTATCCTATATACAATTACAGTCAAACATGTCTTAGTGGCCACCTTTCTATAAAGACCACCTGCCTACAGTGCCACCCTTTTCTTGGGTGACCTTAAAGGTAATACAAAGTTTTGGGAAATTTTGAAAATTGGGTGGATAGTGAATCTTTACAATTTTGATATATTTGGATGCCCCTGTGGATGTATTATAAGTACTAAAAAAAGTAGACCCTAAAACACTTCTGTTTTCGAGAAAAATTGAATATAAAAATTTACCGGTGCTCCCGGTAAATTTTGATAAATTGCAAATAGCGCCTATGGCCGTACAATCGTAGCTGCGACCATGAAAATCTCAGAATATGTAGTTGGGATATATAATTTTCAGATGGGAATAGCTAAGCGGTCGATTTCAGTCAAGAAACATTGTTTCATAGCTAAAATAATATCTTGACCTTGAGAGGGAGCTATACAACATAAAGAGTTTATTTTTTATAATTTCATAACTTTAGACTCGATTTCAACCGCGACAACGATCAATGTATATTGTATGAACGCATATGGTTCCAATATGTTAATTTGAACCAAATTCATGACCCCATACCAAAACTTTGTAATACCTTTAAAGGGATCCGGTAGCTTTGTCTCAGATTCTGAAACAAAATCCTGGATTTAGCTCATGCTGCAATCATAATTATAAACCTTTTGGTCAGTCAGGAATCCCATGACTTTTACAAGCCGATCGCCTGTCTGATTATCAAGATATTTATGATTAGAATTACAAATTTTAAAAATCGTTTGCTAAACGGTTTTCATAATACTACAGTCTATTGGGGAAACAAGTATGGTAAAACCGGTCACTCAAAGATTTTTACTTTTTTGAGGCACTTCTTGATCATTTTGAAGCGCATTTTGTGAAGGGCTTCAATATTACACCACATCACAGACACAGACACTGATCTCAGATTGAACATTGTTAAACGATGCGTTTAATACTGATATATACATTTCAATGTATTGTTAAATAATAAATAGTAAAATATCTTCATGATTATTGTTCGCAGTATATAATGTTATAAGCAGAAGATTCTGCAAGAGCAGGAGACCATTATGCCACAGATTAATTCTTTATAGTTTTCGTTTTTGTTGACTTTTGATGAATACTACATCTATTAAGTAAATTTAATATCGCTTGTACCGGTATTTCATGATTTGCAATATCACTATCATGTAGCCCTACTGTTTGATAATCCTACGTTAAAGATAGAGTTGAGTTCTGGTCATGCGATTGCATTGTGAAAGAAATGTTGTGGAATCGATCAGAAAAGGTTGATCATCTAGCATCTAGCATCTGCAAGGTTCTGGAATCATCAAAATGATAAGAAATTTGGCCCATTCTTCGTAAAGTTACAAGCACTATACACAGAAACATGTATATGGGACTGCCCTATATCTCTCACAGTCAAATAGATATAATAATTTACCAAATATCTCAATTAGTAGGCGGTTTCCCAGCAAATTTGTTATCATCATGTATTAGTCAAAACATATTCTTTCACATGATTGGTAATGAGAGCTTCCATTTCATTTTTTGAAATTGGGGCGTTTCCAATACTGGTCTTTACCTTTAAGTATAATCAGGGTGTCACTGTATAGGCCATCTTGGAAGGAAAGAAGCAACACGTACAAATTAAATCATCTTCCCATCTACTGACCGCTGTCATAATGTTCTCAAATGACCTTGCATTCATAATGATCTTGATGATTACAGCGCTATGGTTCAGAGTCGAACACATCAATCTTACGATTTATGATATTTTGACTACCAACTTTACGAGGGAGAGGGGGTGTCTCTGGAAGGTCGTTTTTTCTAAATCGATCAGGCAATGTTCATCGTTATAATAAATACCTGGGAGATTGATGTGTTGAATCATGGCAGTATAATATCCATGATGGAGTAAACCTTTCTCGCATGGAGATGTGAAACTAATGACATCATGATTGACCACGTTAGGAGTGAAGACGAAAAATATTGTAATACTCCAATGCCCTGTCTTGTGAAGAGTTGAAATTGATCGCAACTTATTTGCGATTGATATCAATCGTAACTATGTACGTATGAGATAGGGGACTGCAAACTTGCGATTGATTAGAGGACTTCCGATTGATTCTAATCAATCGTAACTCTTTGTAAGACTTGGCCCAGGTATACTTATATGTTCCTTTCTCCATACATTTCAAGTATTATGATAATTAAGAACAGTAAAAAGTTACATCTAGCCTCATTTTCTAACGCGATAGAGTGAGAGTGTGGTTGTAGCTTTTAACTCTACATTTGCTTTATCACAGGGATGATTGTCAAGTTAACCTGAAAATAGCTCATTCTAACCAGATCAACCAATTAACAAAGGTACTACTTTGTCACACACTTCTTCCTTGTCATTATCATATTAAAAGGAGTTTAAGTTTGAATGAAGAAATTGAATATAAACGTGTTTTCGTCTTTTATTTGGAAGGAAAAAAAAAATCATCACCTTATATAGGATCCATCAGGTATCATCCAGAATGAAAGTACAAAGATAAACAAAAACATGAAAGTTTTTTGTTAAAGGTAATACAAAGTTTTGGGAAATTTTGAAAATTGGATGGATAGTGAATCTTTACAATTTTGATATATTTGGATGCCCCTGTGGATGTATTATAAACACTAACAAACTTAACCCCTAAAATACTTCTGTTTTCGAGAAAAATCGAATATAAAAATTTACCGGTGCTCCCGGTAAATTTTAATAAATTTCAAATAGCGCCTACGGCCGTACAATGGTAGCTGCGACCATGAAATTTATCAGAATATGTAGTTGTGATATAATTTCCTAACGGGAATAGCTAATCGGTCGATTTTAGTCAAGAAACATTGTTTCTGCTAAATTGATATCTTGACCCTGAGAGGGAGCTATACAACATAAAGAGTTTATTATTTATAATTTCATAACTTTAGACGCAGCCATATCCTAATCAATACGATATACCCATCGTTTAACAATGTTCTGAGATGCATCGCCCTTCGTGTTGTCAGTGTCTGTGATTATGGTGTAATATTGAAGCCCTAAAAAATGATCACGAAATACCTCCAAAAAGTAAAGATCTTTGATTAAGCGGTTTTACCATACTCATTTTCCCTAATAGACTGTAGTGTTATAACAAAAACCCGTAAGGAAAACGGTTTTAGACATTTCGATTTCCAATCATAAATATCTTGATAATCAGACAGGCGATCTGCTTGTAAAAGTCATGGGGTTCCTGACTGAACTAAAGGTTTATAATTATCATTGCAGCATAAGCTAAATCCAGGATTTTGTTTCAGAATCTGAGACAAAGTTACCCAATCCCTTTAAGAAAGTAGTTCCCTTAGTCTGCCGTGGTTCTTTTGATTTAATAACTCGAAAATTCTATGTACGTTTTTCGTATAACGTACATTAAATTAGAATCATCTAGCGATAAAGATTAATGACATTTAACGAACCAATAATTTGAAATATAATCGATTACCCTTCCGCCCCCGCCCCTTTCCGATAAAAATAAAAATATATATGTTTCTCTTTATCATCACGTTATTATCAGTACCATCTTGCATTTCATTCAGATATATATTACAGTCTTTAAGTATATTTCTATGAAAAACATGACCACAATCCCTATTTTCAAGATTGGTCATAAACACCCTAAAAACTTTAATTATCTCGTCTAAATGACAGCCTCAAACGACGCGGAAAATAATTATTACTATTTCTTTATTAACCATGACCAAACCGGAATATATCAAAGCTACGTGTCTCATCCGAACGGCAAATTATGATGAATTTGTGTGGATTAAGATTCACAAAACATCCGAATTTTATTCCGGGAGCACAATAGGATATAAATGAAATGAAATGATGGCTTGGTGCACTTTTTGAAATTAGAAGTGAATACGGTCGCGGAAGTTTTGCACGTGCGCGTTTATCAGTACTGCAATCAATTTGTTGTGATGATCCGAGCAATTTCTACGCAGTATTTACTAAGATTGAGGTAAGATTGGGGGAAAGATTCCACTTTGTATTATCCCGAGGTGAAGTTGTGAATAAAAAACGGGGGCGCTGGTCTTTGTTGTGAGGTTCCGAGGCTCTTTTTTTAATTCGGTTAATTAATGGGTAGAGTTTCTACAATTGTATCAATGGAATTCATCAAATTCTTTGTAACCGCGTTTTTGTTAGAGGGTGTTCCGCGTGTATAGAACATCGGTATAGATCAGCTAAACACAAGAATAACCCATTTTGGTTTTATTTTGTGAATAGGCCTGTAGAGGAGATTGCGTTCTCTCGTATTCTAAAAGTACATGCGGTTTGGGGTGGTTGACAGACGCGGAGAAAAGTACAAGTTCACCCAAAGAAGTCGTGGACAATGATTTCCGGATTGTGGTGGTGGCCTTTTATCAAATGATTAAATAACAACCCCTCCTGAATCTACCGGTAAATTCGATGAAAAGATGCAATCGACAAACAAATTCTGCGTGAATAATAATGATGAAAAGGTAGGCTGACTATAACACGAATCTTTTGAAGTACCGCACCTAAAAACAACATCAAGAAAAAAGGGCGAACTTTTCAGGAGTATTTCGGGTCGGTCGGAATCTGGTGGTTTGTCCTGAACCCAACAAGAGAAGGAGAGAAAAGAATGTTTACAAAGGAAAAACCAAATTGTAACAATTTGCAGGTTGAATAGGAAAGGTTGATTGTATTTTGATGATGGTGGTTGTATAGTAGGACTAACTGGGGTATAGGATTGATTGATACGGGTAATGGTCCGTTCTGACAATGATACACCATACGTATGGTTTCCCCTCCCATGTTAAACTTCATTAATGCATGTAATTGGAATAAAGAGGTCCAATTTGAGGTTAGCTGCCCTATTGTAAGTTCTGTAACTATTTCCGATGACGGTTCCCATGAAGTGCAATAAACAGGAAGACTAATTATTCAACTTTACAAACAATTTCTGAGAAATATACACAAGGCATCGTTTATCCTCCAACAATAATAATATTTTGTAAACTATCGTGTTGGCCGGAGTGTGGTGGTAGTTGTTTATTCACTTATTCGATTAGGAATCGAATCAGAGGAATAAAGAATTCAGGATTCGAATCAGAGCCCGGAACCACCGTCCAATGTGAAGGTTTTAATGATGATATCCAGTCTTTGTCCTCCTTTGAAATTGCCGAATAAATAATTTTTTACGGATTCATATTTCGAATGAACAAATTTTAGAACAACAAAAAATCCATTACCTGCAAGATACTTTCAAATTCTCAAATCATGTGTTATAAATCTTCTAAACAGAACGTATTTGCCGATATATCAACTCTGCCTTTTAATCATTCATTGTTAACTGTAGACATACGTTGAACACTGGTCATGAACTTATATCCTGTCTAGTAGTCAAAAGTAATTAAGAGATCCTATAATTGAAGTGATTATTTCCACCCTTCCACCCCTGATTTTCATTTTATTTTGTGTAAAATGAAGAACTTATTTTGGTATTATTTTGTTGACGAGATTTCACTGAGATCTCTAACGTTTGATTACTTCTTTCCATATTTCTACTAATATTGTATTATTATCCATGGCTCCAATGTCTCAGTCTTTATTTATCAATTTTTACTGTGCTATATTCAGCCAGCTATAATTAGACAGATGTTGTTTTTACTTGCCTAATTCCATCTTTCTCTGTTCCAAATCCCCGGTCGACCCCTTTCCTCATAGCTGGATAACTGTTATATCAATGTGGCGATCTTTAACTGAGAATTTTTTTTCTTCTTCAATTCAACTGGAACATGGCGAGATTTCAACATGAAAACATGCATACCCCAGATAACCAACCAATTTAGCGGCAGAGCATCACCCCCGTCGTCTGGCCGTCATGTTCGCCGGGCCTAGCCCATTGTCTGTTCGGTGCTAATCACCCCTCACGCCTCGACGCGCCTTTTAGTTGCTAATCGGGCAATACTCGCCCGAATTTGTACAGTTTGCACAGGTTGCCCCATTGAGGGTGTGAGAGGGAGAGAGGGAGGGGGAAAAGAGAGAGGGAGGGGGAGGGTGGAGGGGAGATAGACAGAGATACAGCATAACACAAAACGGATCATGGAGAGGTGGTATATAATTATAGCAGGAAAAGAAAGGCAGACACAAAAGGGAGAGCAAGAAGGAGAGAGAGAGAGGGGGGGGGGAGACATATCTAAGAGACACAGAGAGATTTTAAGAGAAAGGGACTGAAAGACACAGAGAGAAGATACAGAGACGCAGAGAGAGAGAGAGAGAGAGAGAGAGAGGAGGGGGCAGGGGGAGGGATATCATTAGTGAAAGAGTGACAAAGGCTCATACAGAAAGAAAAAACAGCATTTTCCACTACTTTGTCTCATTATGCTTATCTCAGTGATCATGAAAGTGATCCTGCTGATCGCTCATTATGAGAATGCTGGGAGGTATAGACCAGGGAAGACCAGGGAAGAGACTTACTTGCTCAAAATCCGTCTCCTTCCCCTGGATCGAGAGAGGCGACTATGGCAACAATGCATTTTCTGCAATAAACATCACACAATCTTTCAATTTTGAATACAGTCAGCAATGACGAGAAATTAATAATAAGCATTATTAAGTGGAGATGCCCATATTAGATTGATCTTTGCTGTGACGTTTTTCTTTCACAATCACTGATAATTACATGTTCGTTTTTCTGTTTGGTTTATGAAATGTATCATATAAGTCGCTGCATTCCTTCAACGTTTGGAATTATTACGTCACAATGCATCATAATCATGATATTAAATGACAAAGTATATTCAAATGAAAAAGAATTACGATGAAAATAACATTAAACAGGTAATTAAGCATCGAATCAAATCAATCTGGTCTGGTCATCATCGATGTATATGACAAGGAAATATGACCATCGCCATCAGCCCCCCCCCCCCCCCCTAACAAAAATCATGAATGGAAACGTGAAATTGGAAGTGAAGTAAAACAGAAGATAACATAATTAATTTTGTTTGCGTGGTGGCTGTATTTAATAACCAGCAAATTCAATCAAATTCCAAACCTAATTGAATGTTCTCCGACAATTAAAGATTTATTTATATCAAACACCATCAACGAGAGAGAGAGAGAGAGGGAGAGAGAGAGAGAGAGAGAGATCGTGGCTCAACTGCTGTGTACTTTTTCAAATTCTAGAGTGTACAGGCCACAGGATCTGATGGACAAAATTGAATCTTCAGTGATATGAAGTATATAAAAATAAAAAAATGAGAGAAGTTGCAAGATTCCTTTTTATGGAAGACTTTATGAGAGGTATATGGCTTGAGAGGAAAAGAGAGGTTGGACGAGAACGATGACAGAAATGCCGAGAGCCATTTTTTGGTGCAATGTTTGAAACTTGTAAGGCTACCGCCACGGGTTTGAATTTCTGCTTGATAAGTTCAGTTTTCCGCCTGAATGATTGTGATGTGCTCTGCTCTCGCATCTCCCAGTTTGCCTTTTGGGCTGAAGCTAGCCGACATGTTGCGCTCAGACAACAGACTCACCCTCTTCGGGCTAAGATGCTGCTAAAAAGAGAGCATCACCGGAAAAAAATTGTATGGTTCACAAAAAGAAAGAAACCAGGGCGAATAGAATCGGGTAAAAACCTGAGGAGAGAAGAACAGTATGAAAATCAATTGATGGTCCCATAAATGAGAGAAAATTATGAAATATATCAATGTAATTATTATTTTCGCTGGTGGTTTTTGGAATGGGGTACGTGAAAGTCTTTTATAGGGCGATGGCTATTGGCAGTGAGCTGTTTTGTGACGTGGGCTGTGAAAATGGTACCGCCTCTCTTTTTTCTCCATCCCTCGTCTTCCTTTCTTTCATCGAAATGAAGGGATACTAGATTAACTCTGCCTTTATGATGAAGCGAGGCAAATTGATAGCAGAAAAGGGGAGATGAAATCAAGTTTGCGCCGTTCCCGTGCCTAATCGTACGAGCGAGAATGGGGCATTTACCATTTGTGCTTTGATTTTCCCCGCCGATGCTGCGAGCTAGCTTGCCAGCACCGTTCGTCCGCCCCATCTCCCCATGTCTGCTCGCATCGAGAGCTTGTGTTCATTGGCAAACTCACTGCTCTATGGGAAACAACAAAATTTGGCCGCCTAAGCTACGGGGTATAGGAACGTTTGGAGGTGCTGTATCGGAACAGCACTGGCGTATCCAGATTAGAATGGGGGCCCACTGATGCCCCATCTTTTAGATTTAGGGAAATTGGTATGAAATACATTGTGATTACGCAACGCGGGTCTTTCTTTGTTTATTCCTGCCCCCTCCGTCGAGAGTTACAAAAAAAGCTAGGCCTATGCATATATTATACGATGTTACATAATTTTGTATAAAACAGCTAACATTGAAATCACAAGACGCGGGCATTGTGATGAAAGATAGAACACAATAAAGGTATGGTTCATTTCCAAGGCAGTGACAAAAAGTAATCATCTGTTGACAGAAAGAAATGGAGAATCTCAAGCGGAAAAACTTAGTGCTACTTTATCTCTCTAAAAAAAAGAAAGGAGGTTTTGGGGGTAATAATGGCATCATTTCATATTCGGCTTATCTCGTTAATAATAATAATAATAATAGTAATAGCTCACATTCATAATGCGTCTAATACTTTGTTTCTAGGCACAGCACATAAATTATTAATAACCCGGTCATCGGATTCAGGTTTATTCGCAACACAATGTACATGTAAGCACATTTCCACTCCCTGGGGAGCATTCCTACCGGGTACCCATTTAACACCTGGGTGGAGAGTGGCAAATGTAGATCAATGTCTTGCCGAAGGGCATTAGTGCCACGGCGGGACTTAAAACGCTAAAATGCCATTTCGAAGAATATTTATCCTTAACCTACTTTTTTGTCTTTTTGTATTAACAAGGTTGTTTTGTTCTTATAGTAACCTGAAAAGTGAAAAAGCAAGCCCGAATAGAAAACAATATAGAAGGAAACAAAAATAGAAAAATGAAATAGAAAAATAAAAAATATCTTGATCAATCAATCAATTAATAGTAATATATTTGGAGCTATTATTGTTGTGAGATTGAGAAAAAAGAAAATAATATTTCAACAACAAAAAAAGCTCTCTTTAACTGTGCCTTTTAAGGCAGAAATTGCCATAAAAATGAGATATTGAGAGAGACATATAGCTGAGGAGACAGATTAAAATGCAAGAGAGAGAGGGGGGGGGAGAGAACTCGAAGGGATTGAGGCTATACATGTTGTGATGGCGAGAATTAGGTTAAATGGGATGGCCCTTGAAAGGGAGAATGAAAACTTACATTTATTATTAATGGTTGAGAAACACTAACAGCATAATCAGCGAAATGAAAAATTAGCGATGCCCGCCGGTATAGCGGGGTGTGAATTAGTTGATATATCATTGGCCGTGTTGGCTGGTGGGACGAAATTGAACAGGGGGAAAGCGAGCGAGAGGAAATTGGTCGAAAATGTCTTCGAAATTGAATAGATGTATTAATTGGAGAAGGGCGGGTGAGAATAAAGGCATCTTATATTCATACCACAGTGTCATGAAAATTTAGTCTCTTAAATTGAGCCGTGGAACTCAAGCAAATAACACAATCTCTGATGAATGAAACGTTATCTAGCTCCTTCATTCCTTGAACGATTTGACGAAAATATTGAATTTAGAAAAGTATTTGTAAATGTTTATACACTCTTGGAAATAAATAGGTTATGAAGAAAACAACTTGGTGTTAATTATGTATCCTATCAATAATAATGGGTCATTTTAACGCCCAATTTGGCGACAGTTATAAAAATTTATCATTTAAAAAAAAACATGCAAAAAAGGGACTTTTGGACAAAAAAAGTGCGAGTCACAGAAGAATGAGATAGAGATGGAGACAAAGTACAAGAAAAGAACATAGGATATAAAATAGAAGAGAAAGAGAGCATGCTATAACGAAGGGAGGGAAAGGCGAAGAGAGAAAAAATCAATGTCAAATGTTGATGCCTTATAAATAAGTTTTAAGTACTCAGCTAATCATTCGTTGTTATTGAGATCTGAGAACAAAATATATTGTAATACGTATGCTACGTTCATGGGAATGGGAATAACACTTGTAAGTGCACCAAATTTGAATACGATATTTTCACGGTTGCAATGCTTTGTGAATTGTGTGATAAGTACCGTTCATAAACTATACACTTGAACAACAAAATACATGTACTAACTACTACTTCTTGTTGTGGAAGGTAGCGAGCTAGCAGTCAGATACTTGACAGGTCGCTGACAGTTGCCAATTTCAAGAGCTTTCCGGCAGTGAAACAACGAATAAAACCAAGTCAGTGCACAATGGAGAGACGGTACATGCTATAGAGTTGATCACTTTCTCAACAATAAACACTCCACAATGTCAATACTACCTGTTTTTTTTTTTTAATTTTCTTTTTTTCTTTCATTGTCTTTTTCTACCTGTTTAACCACCGTGTTATAATGACATGATGCTATTGCTACTCGTGAACCGTTTCTTACATGCATGGTATTTGACGTAATTAATGAAGCAAAGAGTGTCTTGAGTTGAGTTAGAAGCGAATTTGACCTTTTACAGTTTAGCTAATAGTGCATGCTAGTAGCTGACACTTTCAATTGTGTAGTAAAGGAGGGGAATGTATTCTAATATTTGTCAAACACAAACAGCATTTTAAATTCACGTGCAATATTTGATGCATTATTTATCGAAATATACCTCTATGTCATATATGTTTCCGAGGTTTTATTGTTCATTACATCGATTGTAGTCATGCTGAGTCGATGTAATGCCTCAGTCACACCTTTGCGTATTTGTCTTGCGTATTGCTGCGTATATATGGCAAGCCGCTTTAACATTTATTCCTATTTCTTGATATCAAGAAATGATTTTCTGTTGTAAAGCAATGGTAATTATTGATATAAAGAATTAATTTCTTGATACCAAGAATTCAATTCGTGATATCAAGAAATAGGATTAAATGTTAAAAACGGCTTGCCATACATACGCAGCACTACGCAAGCCAAATACGCAAAGGTGTGATTGAGGCATTAAGCGCAAATCACTTGACTATTAACACCTCATTCGCACAAAATAGTTTAATACAAATGATTGTGTTCGTCTAAGGAAATATTTAAAAATCCCTGAGTAACCGAGTTTATTAGTGGTTGTTGCAGGAAAGTGAATACCTTTCTCAGAGACGTTGTAGTCGATAGTTTGAATCTCTGAATACAAAGGAAACGGTTCGAGCCCCGATTAGATGCGGCACTAGCTATAATAATATTAATAATAATCTTTTAAAGTCCACTCCAATTTTTATTAAGTTAAACCGAAAATGGAAAATTCTTTCTGCCCAATTGATCGTGAGCCCGGCAGCCACTGAGCAGCGCCAGATCGACGTTGCTCTATCCCTTATTGTTGAACGCAAAACAAGGTAGCAGCAACTCCCGTCTTTTACCGTCTTTTGGTATGACGCGGCCGGGGTTCGAACCCACGACCTCCCGGTTTGTGATGCGGACGCTCTACTGACTGAGCCAACACGCCGGTCCCAAAACTATGGTGAGCCATCTATCCGCATATGCCTTTCTCGACCTAGGAGGAGTAAGTGGATACATGCATGCCTTGACTACCGAAGCCCAAAACCAGGGTAATAATTCAAAGTAAAAATAGGTGCATTCAGCGCTACAAAATGCAATACGGAATATTATATTATAATATTTTCAGTATCAAGCTTGAGTGGACTTATTACGGTCAATCTCGGTTTGATTTTGACAAATTCTAATTGAGTCAATTAGAGACGATTAGCCGAATCCTGGATGGAAAAACACCTCCTGTGCAAACTAAAACCACTTTATAGAACTTTATAAAATAAATCTTGTCTCGTTAAAAAGATATAGAACTAACAGCTGAATTATAATAGATCATTCTGCCAAAATGTATTTCAAGCCTTTCTAAGGATCTTAGTCATGTTTGCCGGTGAATTTGAGGAGACAGAAGGAAACATTTCGAACAAATGCAAACAAACACGCTTTCACATTTTGTCTCTCTTGAAAGTATAAACAAGAAACCGACTCTTTATCTGAAAAGAAAACTAGGATGTCGCAAGAATTTTTTGTTGAAGTTTGTGCATGCGTGCGTCTTCCCCCCTGCGACGAACGAGCGCGGCGCGCAGAGCTTAATTGCTGTGTCCATTTGTGCATCCAAGTATAGGCTTGAATAATTCTAGTTTAGCCTGGAGTCGGCAGCCTTTGCGTACATGAACCATCATCTGGTTCTTCCTGATGTGGATTTACTCCATTCTTTCAAACCCTGAATTTATCTTGCAGAGTGCAGCTTTCTTTTCTTCGAAAGTGGGCCAATATTAGTCTAGAATACTAGCCGGACAAACTCTCTTTCATAATACAGTTAAACCTGCTTTAGTGACCACCTGTAAAGAAAGATCACCTGTCTACAAAGACCATTTTGTTTGTTTCCCATTTAAATGGTTTCTCATTGAAACATGTACTAAAGGAACCTGTACATAAAGACCGCCTGCCTATCAAGACCACTTTCTTGTCTCCCTTTGGTGGTCTTTAAAGACAGGTTTCACTGTACCTGACTTATTCATCTTACCGTTACAATTCGCCCTATATTACAGGCTATATTCTTTAATTATGCCAATCGCTTTTTTTCTCTATTTTTAGTAGTCATCAAAGAGATGTAATTTCTTGGTTTCTTAAAATTTGTAGCACATTCAATTAATTAAATGGTTTACGAATAGTTTGCACAGAAAAGTGTATGCCTATTTCAACTTATGACAATATTTAATCAAGTATTTTTCCTATTCATGAGTAACTTATGGAAAGCTTGTGGATAGAAAAATGACACCATCAAGGGCTAATGAATTAGAATATATTAATGTTTCTAATGATGGTCGCCGTTCTAAAACTAAATATTTTCTTTATCAAAAGGACAAGGATCAGAGAAACAAGATCAAATTTATCAAAGAGACTAAAATCATTTTAAAGTGTGTCGTTCGAATACTTAGTCAATCATTTTCTGAAGCGAGGTATCTTGAAATCTTTAACCTTAGAAGTAAAATATTTGATTATATTAATACAGTATAATCAATTTGTTCGGTTTTTAGGGTCTGCACATGAAGACTGTACGAATGTCGGTCGTTCGATGAAGACGAGCCCGGGTTGATTTGAAATCTCACCCCTTGCAATTTGGCGGGAAGATGAAAATGATGAAAATGTGTCTGTCGTCTGCTCCTCGTGACTCTGTTGTCTTTTCCAGTTCACTAGCGCGCGCATCAAGGTCGGCGCATCTTCTTATTTTTCTACGTAACTGATTTCCCGTCTCCTCCAACAAGTGCGGGAAAAGACGTCATTTGAAGGCAGGCAATATTAAGCACAATTCTTCATCCAAGAAATTGAAAGATGGAGTTATGACAGAAGATGCCGACGTTCCATGTTGCCATAGCAAGACACAAAGTCATCACTTTCCCATTACATTCTGCCACCTGCATTATAATGAACTTTATATATTCTAAGCATATCATGTTTATTGAAGCACATCAAAACTAAATGGAGGACACGGGCAGGCACAAATAATTTTGAAAACAAATTGATTTCCAAACTAGTTTAAAGAAATGCTTTCAGCTTGTGGATGTTCACGGTGAAGAAATCGATCGGGAAAATAATAAGTATTCATGTGTTTATTTAAAACAAGCAATTTTCTTTGCAGTCTAATTTATTTCAATGGATTAAGGCCTCCTTGGCATCATATTTGGCTTTTAGTAAATTGTCTACTAAGACTATTGAAATTAATTAACAAATACACACGCACCAACGCGCGCACCCACACACACGCTTTTGCGGGTCTTTGTTGTGCCACTTTTTAATATTTTCAACTGGAAATCAATTTACAGCACGGGAAGTATTATTTCATTTTTATGCATGAGTTTAAAATCTACTGAAGATGACGAATGTTCGGATGACCATATATACCGCTATTTGTTTGTTTTGACATGTTTTCTCTTCATAATTATGTAAGTTCTTAGCGATTGTGTGATTTCTTCTAACATACTATAAGCCTGCGAGTTACTTAAATAATGAAATAAAAAAACACTTATATCCAGCCATCCCTAGGCAAGAATTAGCATGGATCTACACACGTCTCGTATTAACTGATTAAAAACTTTCATTTTAGCGGACAAACATCCAGCAGAGTTAACATGTGACTTTATTATCTGTCATCACCCTGGGATAGGGCGGTCTCTTTACATCTGTTGCAGCATCTCTCGGTGATTAATCTATAGGAGCAGAGGTTATAATAGCGAGTTTGGGACTCGATAATCGGCCATTTCTTCAGGGGTGCTGGCTCGCGATGCACACCAATACAACAGATGACTTCTCCACTTTAGTTTCCGTCCTAAAAGTACATCGAACCAAAGGGATTAGTCAAATAATAATAACGCTGCGATAAATGAGAAGAAGCGGTCGAGGGCTTGTTTTTCATGCATGCATGGTACGAAATGCTACAGTGTGAATTTAAGTCAAAGTGAATTGTAGTCTGTCACCTATAGAGAGGAGAAAGAAAAGGGGAGTTAGAAAAGAGGTAAGGAAAAAAAAAGAGAAAGAAAAATAAACTTCTGGTCCAATACACGCGAACTAGAATTCCCTGCCCTTTCTCTCTCTCTCTCTCTCTTCTTCCCAGCTCTTTGTACCAACACCTATTCATATAAGATTATAATCTCCCGATTCACTTGATTTTGAAAGCTCGACAGAAGTAACGCTAGCGGTCGAATTACATCTAATTTGCATCTTTTATCGATTTTCATTTAGCGTGAAATTACCTCCCTCAGTTTGTTAAGTATAACATTTTCTTGATTTGGTGCTTATTCCGAGATAAATCTCTCTCTCTCTCTCTAAAAGGGGAATGGTGCACTCTTGTTTGTGAGATCTTTCTCAAGATCAAAACCTTCAGGGAATTTCTTCAGAAACTTTGAAAACATGTTCTTGAAGACCAGAGAAATTATATGCGGAAGTTTTGTCTAAAACTTTCCTCCCTCCTTCACCATCTTGATCTTGCCCTTCCTCATTTCCCCTCTATATATCTATCTCTTTTAAACTCTCCCTTTCTCATTCGTTCGTTCAGTTGTCAGATCTTGATCATTGTGTGTCTCCGCCTGCCCACCCTTTTTGAGATATTTGATCCTATCACTATTTTCATTATGACCCATTCTCGTCCAAAAAGTGATTAATTGATTCATTGATAAAGTCCTCGTCGCATTTTCATTTGGGTGGTGTGCGTGTGAGTGTGCGTGTGTATGAAATTTGTGTGTGAAAATGTGATGGAGATTGTCCGGATGTGGGTGTCGTATACTGTACATGTATATAGATTATTGATCATATTTATTCCGGGCTTATCGATTAATTGACTAATCGGTTGATTGATATAAAGATCTTATTTCATCTGTGCGTGAATGTGCGTGTATACACGTTATAATATTTGTGTGCGTGGGCGTGCGTTGAGAGAGTGTGCGTGTGTGTTTGCGTGTGCGCGTGTGTGTGAAGGTGTGTATATATAAATATGGTTTTTGTGGGTGTGGGTTGCTCAGTGTGCGTGCGTGTGCGTGTGTGTATGTGTGTGTGTGTATGTCTGTGGTTTTATTCTAATATCTGATTAGCTCCGGTATATTGGAGGTGAAAGGCGGTATCCTTTATGAGGAATAAAGGCGTGATAATGAAACACACTCCGAACCGGGTTCTCTCAGCCGTACTCCTGATTGATAAGTCGGCGGAATGGAAAGACCAGGGCTGGCGACAAAAATCCTGACATGCAGGTGTTTCCATTTGAATGGGGTAAGAGAGAGAAAGAGAGAGAGAGAGAGAGAGAGAGAGAACACGAGTCAAAACACCGTCTGCCATGCTACACACTCACAAACCAATAACAAAACAATAATTTAAATCCCGCGAGAAGAAAAGAAACGAGAGGAGATGACGAAGAAAGGGAACAATGCAGGGTTTGTGAAAATTAGCGAAAACTGGGTTGAGAAAGGTGTTAAAAGGATACTTCAATGCCATGGCCTTATTGTGTAATTAATAGAGAGAGAGAGAGAGGGTTACAGAGGGAGGTAGATAGTGACAATGAGAGGTCACGTGATCTCAAGGGCTCAGTCGTTGAACCCAAAGGAATGCTGTATTGAGTTCACAGCTGACGAGAAAAGTGCAAGCTGAAAAGAAAAGCGAGTTCAAGCAGGAAAGGTGTACCCTGCTTGTAACATCACACCAATTGCGATGGTAATTAAAAACGGATTAATTATGATGTAAATGTATAGACATAGCCAGGCAAGGTGGCCGATTTTCCCACCGTACCTGCAATAACTCTGAATGGTTATTGTTGTGCGGAACGTCAATATAATTTTGTTAATTAACGATAATTATGACTGGGATTGACCTAGTTGTCATGCCCAGTGGCGGATCCAGGGGGGGGGGGGCCCGGGGGGCCCGGGCCCCCCCCCCCCCCCCCTGAGAAAAAAATCATGTAAAATCACGCGATTTTTACCTTTTTGGGGGGTTGGGCCCCCCCCCCTGGCGCTCAAGGGGGGGTGCAAATTAAAAATTTTAGAGGACCAAAAAAAAAAAAAATGTGCTCACTACCCCCCCCCCCCCCCCCCCCCCCCCCCCCCCCCCCCCACTGAGCGACTTTTCGGCTGGCTGAGTCGTTGCGATTTTTTTTGGGACTTCAAAAAAAAAAAAAAAAGTGTCCGCTTACCCCCCCCCCCCCCCCCCCACTGAGCGACTTTTCGGCCGGCGCGATTTTCAAATTTTCGGGAGCAAAAAAAAAAATAAAGTTGGGCCCCCCCCCCCCCCCCCCCCCCCCCCTAAGAAATCCTGGATCCGCGCCTGGTCATGCCACCACGTATCTCTGAAGAGAAATGACTTTGTACATATAAATTTTAATTTGTTTAAAGTACAATTTATTTCTTGAATGGAAGTGTCGAAATATATCAAGATCGAACTGCATTGCTCTCATTAAACTGATAAATTCAGTTGCAACATATTATGACAACCAAAGTCATAATGGTGACTCGATCAAAGTTAATAGTACTTTTACTCATCTCTGTATGTGTGTGCGTGTGTGTGCGCGTGTGTGTGTGTTTGTGTGTGAAATAATGCATGTGGGTGGGTGTGCGTGTGTATCAAATGGCTAATGCGTGTAGCGGAGTCTATTTTGCGTGTTGAATAATCATTTGTATACAAAATATCTTGAAAATGTATCGAATTACAAAGATCTAACATGCATACCTGCCACCAATGGTTGTAATGATTGAAGTAAGTTCGCTATAAATCATACCCTCTTTGATTTATTCAAGTATTATTAAAATCAATCTAACACGATTCGTTTTCAACAAGTTCAACAAAATAGAAAGTACATAGAACACACACCAAGTTGGAAAATAAGAAGAAGTTGATGCTTTTACGATATGAGTACAAATAATTATCAAACCGGTATTTCGGAAAGTGATGCCCTTTTTTTCCAAAAACTGATGAACACTTCCATTTTATTTATGAACGTTTTTATTTCATTTCATGAATTATATTCTATATTTAATTTGTCGATTAGCCAACACGTTGAGAAGGCAGAATGTACATTCAAAGAAAGATCTTAAATATTAATACTGAACCATTGACAAACTTCCCACACATTTCAATCATATTAATCAAAATGTTATTACATCACAACCGAATACTAGTCCTACTTATTACTCTGTTATAATTTGTTTCGTTTTTAAATGAAACATAACAAAAAGAGGCCTCAATTTCAACACCTCTATAAGTCTTTGTTGCATCAGTTGACATTTTTCTATCTTTTATCATCCGCTGTTATCCCTATTTTTTTTTAATTTTCCAGCTGATGCTCCCATTCAAAGTCGGTTACAGTGATGGGATTGGGATACAGTGGTTCCTTCCAGCTCAGTACACCTTGCTATCTCTCCCGTAAACCATTAATATTAAATGTGTCAGTCAAATTGTCATGTCGGCACAACAAACAACAATGGATTAACTACGTTACATCGCGAAGGAATTATCGGGAGAACCGGGGGAATTTGTATTCTCCCATCACACTCACCTTTGTACATATGATAATCCCCTTAATGTATTAATTTTAATCACATGGATCGTTGCATTAAAACAAATAAGCAAAAGGTATGGAAGTTATAAAATAAAAACACGAACAGACAATCAGAAACAAAATTACGAATATCTAAGCTTCTACTAACGGAAAGTCGGAAACAGCGTTTTATTTTGTTAAAACCAATGCGTATTATGATTACTGAACTTCAAGGCACCTTATCTGAATACTAGGCTACTGCTATAATTACTTTGTTACACCATGGAAATATAGTCCAAGCCTCATACAGCATGTTTAAGAGATATAGAGTAACACCCCTTAATAATGATCCATAGGAGCTCCGCCTGGTTTTTCAATTGCAAGATTTTGGTGTAAATGGTGCCTTGATACCCTATACAAAAGCCAGACACTGCCCTTATGGCACACCTGTGGTCCTTTATTCCTGTATTGTACTACGACTAGAAAGATCGATGAATATCATGCCGAATTAAGAGATGAAAATGATTGTAATGACTCGATACATACTGTCGGCAAATTTGCTCCATCTCTAGGCAGATACCTTTACAGGTTAATTATGCCAGCCATAATAATTCGATCATCAGGATACGTCATGGTATTCCACGAAACTTCAAATAAAAATGATCAAATAGTGCATATTAGACATCAATTAAGTTGTCTTTCTCTTAAATATATCAAAATAATTATGATGTACTAATTCAGCATTTCTCTTCAGTGTATTGACTCAGGTAAGACCAAAATAACCCTTTATAATAAAACCTTACATGTTTCGAGTTCCTGCCAAATATCCCGCACACAAGAGACCATTCTTTCACACCCTTTCCCGCGTTCCATCAAAATGTAACAAAACTCATGTTTCACCTTGTGTGTTTTGAGTAACTTTCTCTCGCATCATGAATTACCAAAAGAAACGACCATATTGAGACGTGTCAATAAATACTGCTCCGTTCTGCGATGTATCATGAAAGCTCTCACCTAATTAGGAGGCATTAACCCCAACCTTTCATGTCAAACTCCTGGAGTAGGAACCCCCACCTCGCTATGTCCTCTAAGGGTGTTATTATTTGGGTCTATGCGATGTCTGGTATGTCATTAAACTCGTTTTTATCACATCAAAACACCTGTAACATTCTATATCATTACACCGGATACCTGTCCGCACCGTGACTTTGAGTTGTTTGTGAGGGGCGATGTACTCCACTAGAAGGGTGGGGGTGCAAAACATGTACCCCTCCCCCGCCCACAAACACGTTATGAGTGACACTTGCCTCGTGTGTATAGATTTAGGCCCTGCATGTATAACTATACCGAATAATATATACCAAATGTACATTTTGCATGGTAAATGGGGTGGCACTAAATTTCTGACAATTTCATTCAAATAATAATGCATTGGCGTTACTCCTAAACAAAAAGATGTTGTATTGCCCTTTTCGACTGACCCAAATTTTTTGAAATCGACGGTGGCTTTTTAAAAAGTTTTTTTTTTTTAACCGTTTTTGAGCATTCAAGCATTCATAACTGAGAAATATCAGCCCAAAGAGAGAGTTTTTAAAAAAAGTATTAAAAAAAAATTAAAAAGATTTCCGACCGACCGACCCATGTTTTGGCACCTAAAGGGCAATACAACATGTTGTACACAAGTGTTTAGCCAGTTCAGTCAAATATACCGTGCGAATGAGTGGAGACAGAGTTTAACATTACTCTTCGCGGTATTTTTGGGATTGCTGAAGCTGTACATACTCGGGTGTGTAGCTAGCCTAGCAGCGGCTTTGTAACATCGTTCAGATGAGAGAAAATAGTGACTTCAATGCTAAATGTATAATTAAAGATAATCTGAAAGTTTGAGTAAAAACAGACCATTATTAATGATACGAATTGAGAAAAAGGATCTGATCGATTTCTTATTCTCCCAACTCTAATATTACAATTCAATTACATTTAAGTGAATGCAAATTATTACAAAGTAATGCATTTTAAAAAGCCTGTTATATGTTTTATTTTCATGGAAAATGGTTGGGAGAATTTACTATTAGAGGGTGTCGCACAGTAGACTTTTTTTTTTTTTGTGCATGTTAGAGAGTTAGTATAGTACAAGGAATATAAAAAGTAACATTTCATACAAAAATTACGCAGTTTTTTAATCAACCTTCATAAATGTTACCTAGTCACTTTAAGCCAGATTAATATATCTCACCAATAAAACAGGGTAAAGGCTATATAGTCTCAAACAAACCTACACCATTAAACTTCAAGCTCACTCACACATGATATATTGCGACACTTTCAAGGCTACTTATTATTTCAAGTTCATGTATATACAAACGGCAACAGTTTCAATATTAAATGTAAGTTCTTCTCACTTAAATCATTGGTCTGGAAACAATTATTTGCCCATTGTATTACATTTTCACTGACAATGAATTCACATTGTAATGCAATTTTCAAGTTTCCCAGGTTTATTTAGGAGAATAGAAGATTGATATCGTTAAGTTGTTCGATAACATCACTCATTTTGATTTGATTGGAGATACATCTCATTAATGAAACAGGGTAAAGGCTATATAGTCTCAAACAAACCTACACCATTAAACTTCAAGCTCACTCACACATGATATATTGCGACACTTTCAAGGCTGCTTATTATTTCAAGTTTACAATAGTGATATACATTCTTATCCCACACGACACTCATCCGATTTCCACTTAACAAACCCCAAAATTATTATGGCCTATAAATCGATAAGACATCATGGTCCAGACATTTGGAATGCTTTACCTGACAATATTAAACACTCTGCAACTCTTTATTCATTCAAAGCATCGATGAAAAAATATTTAATATCTACATATTCAAAAACATCATAAGGGTCTCAGAGGTTTTGATTGTTTATTTAAATTAATTTTAGATGACCAGTTCATTAACAATACGAATCGAACACTTACTTCACCTGCACACACCCACTTGCACACACTTGCACATTTTTCTTCTTTTTTCTTTCATTAATTTCTTTCCACTTTTTATTCAGATACTTTCTGAACAAAATCTTTATATGTGACTCTCTATTCCCCTACATTCTCCTAAAACAGCGCCATGTACCCCCCCCCCCCTTCCCGGCTGCTATCGACTCAAGCTTCCTTGCTTATGATAGTTGGCCTCTGCATTTATCTTGATTATTTTTACTTACCTCCATACTTTCAAGCTTTCAATTATGCATTTTTTTTAATTTTATTTTTCTCCAAATTATTTTGTGTGTATTAAGTTGTCACTCTTTATGTAAATCAATTATATTATATACTATTATTGTTATTTGAATGTTTTATATTTGATTTATCAATAAATGCAGAAACATCTGCTAAAAAAAAAAAAAAAAAAAAAAGTTCATCTATATACAAACGGCAACTTTCTTGCTCGGTCGCTACGCTCCTAGATCCTTCGCATAATATCCTTCAAAATGTACAAGTAAATATTGTAGAAAATATTATGTATTCTGTTGGTATCACGTAAGCACAGTTTACACTGTATGTTTACAAGATTACGAGTTATAGAAATAGATCAGTGCTCCAAAAATGAATATTCAGCTTGCTCTTTTAAAGTCCCTTCCTGCCTACCTACTACAATTTACCTAATAAATATTTACAACAATTCGGACTGCACACTAGATACCGGCAAAGTAAAAGTGAAGTGTGAAAAAAGGATATAGCTTGTTTTTATGTTGTAGTTTTGTAAATACTTTAGCCCCCTACATCCTCCCCCTCCCCCCCTCCCGAAATGTTTTGCTCACGCCACTGGCCCATCTTGCTCAATATGTTACCTCATCCCTCGCATTTCGTCCCCCCGGTCATGAAAATAAATCGCCGCCCCTGATTGTAGGTGTTTGAAGCCCTTTGAAGTACCAGTACTATTGGTGGTACTACATTTAAAAGGTTGTGGGGGAAGGGGATGGGAGGGTGAATTGCTTCCGCAATCTTTAACCACCCTCTAAATATAGTAAAACATTGATAAACTTAATTATCAGAACCCTAGGCGGCTTTACTATTGTTCGCCCTCTTGTGGTGGGCTAACAGGAGTGCTCAACCAACCCACGTATAGCATTAAATCAATCAAAGATGCCAGTAGTCATATTTCATATTGTTCGAGGCCATTAAATATGAGAGGTATAACATCCCCTGAGGAAGCTTCCTAGATCTCTCGATGTATATCCAACGTCAAGCTGAATGAGTTGCTGGAATCAACTTTTTTATTCTCTCGATGTGTTGCTAAATACATGGATAATCTGCAATTTCCCGACCTGAAAAAACCCTATTATAATTCAGGTTAAACAGATGTCGTAAGCTTTCACACGGGACATGGGGAATCTCGAACATCTCTGTATCCTTTAAAGGGACTATGTCCCATTTGCAGGCCAAAAAAAGTTAAATTCCAACTGCATTTGAAAGATAATACTAATTTAGAACTTCCCTAAAAAAGGTGGGGCTTGAAAATGTCTTCAAGTGGGAAAATAACGACTATTAGTTGTCAAATCGACTTTAGGGCTATAGAGCCCAAAAGTAATAGTCTTGATTTTCAAACAATTGTACCGAATGGTCATACGTTTTATGCTGCGCAAAGATTCAATCAGTTTAATCTTGGCCATCACAAGAAGTGGGTTATTGATGTAGACAAATACTCATGTACCCTTCACAACTCTTTTCATGTATGTTATTACCATAGAAGAAAAAAGCCAGTCAGTCACTCAATAGTGTCTGACAGTGAAGTCTAGCAAGTAAACGGTTTTCCTTGCATAATTTGAATATGAGGACACTGCTAACGTTTAAATTTCACAGATAGGACATACATGACATATTCATAATTCCTGCAAAGTTCTACAGCATTTGAGGTTGGCTGCAAAAGGGACATAGTACCGTTAAGGAAATTTTGAATATGGTCTGTTGAAGCCGGGAAAATATTGCAATTTTCTGCCTGCCCTACATTATTGTCGCGTTTCGACGTCATGTTTTCATTTATCTATCGCATGCTTTTACAAGTAATCACTGGTTTATTCTGCTTAAATGTAACGTTTTAAATTATTCTTCACATACATGTTATTGAATCATAGAGTTGAATTCAGAAATATTTAACATTATAAAGCTGTTTTACCCCCTTATTAAAAAAAGTGTTTAAAAAAAACTGCCAGGATAATGGAGCCGAGAGGCATAAATTGTTTTTGGTGAATTCTCCGATAGATTCCAGCAATAGCTGTCCACGGTGTATAAATAATATCAGCTCTTTAATCGGTGGTTTCACTGCAGTTAAAGAGATGAATACAGAATCACTCTATTGAGTGGTTCATTAATGTTACAGAAGACTTCAATCCTCTCTTAAAGACCGTCAATACTACTTGGTCAGAAGGGATTAGACCACACAGCGAGGTCACTGACAGGTGGCTATCTCACTAACTCAGCTCTCAACTAACATAAGAAAAAGAGGATCATGGGGGACCAACAGGCACCGATTGGGGAAGTTTTCTATATAGAGGGAGCAAGTTTAAAGCAGGTGAGCTTCCCCTTTCAATCCTGATCTAATTTGTCTATTCATCATTTGAATTATAAGAATATAAATACATTAGTATAGATAATGCTAATGTTTCCCAATCTGCAGCAGCTTCATAACGCCCGGCTTATCCTAATCCCTTTTCAATCTCACAAATTATTGACAATTCTGTACTGATGAAGAGATGAAAAATTACCGATGGAAGCCATAATAAATTCATGTGTTACATTCGGATTGATTTCTTCGCCCTTGAAAGAGAAAAAAATGTCTTTCAAAGAAGGATAATGTTCCTAAAAGTGGTCGGGAAGGGTGTCTTCATGTCGAAATGAGGCCACCAAACATGCTGAGGAACATCTTCCCTTGTAAAAAGGCAGAAAGTAAGATATCTGTGATACAGTGATAGAGAGATAAAAAAGAGAGAGTGAAGGAGAGAGAGAGAGAGAGAGATGAAAGTGAGATGTGTGTATAGAGTGTGTGCTTTCTTTTGGCTTTATTTGGTGGCGTCGGAATCGAGCAGGTCGATAAAATGCTTGTTTGGACCTCGTAATGATATGCAAATACGTGAATAGTTTTTTTTAGCTTATATCAACTGATTTCCTCAGTTTCCTACATTATCTCATTACTTTTAAAAAGTGCGATAATATATTGACATTGAAGTGGTGAAAAAGAAGCTTTGCCTTCAAATCAAATAGCCTGTTCTTTTGTTGTTTTAAATCAGAGTGTTGTCCCTTAATACAATGGCAATGACTTCTTGTCACTATGAACATGACGAACAAAGAAAGAGGACAAAATATACAGTTCTTATTCTACCCTCAACAATTGCTGTGGTAGACAAAGGAACATCTCTTCACTGCTATTATATAATAAATGTATAGAACAGATGAATATGCATGTGACACCTGTTCTACACATTTGTACATAATAGCAGTGAAGGTATGTTCCTTTGTCTACCACAGCAATTGTTGAGTGTAGAATGAGGAACTGTATATTTAGTCTTCTTTCTTTGTCCGTCATGTTCATAGTGTGTATTAAGAACTAATTTCTTTTCGCTTTAAAAGTGACATGATAAATTAAGGGATCTTAGAGTACATGATTACTATTAGAGCATGGGACATGATTAATAAATAACAATTCTGGAGGAGGGTTAAAAGAAAGGTAACTAAATGAGAATCTAACGAGAAATTTAAGAGAGAGAGCCAGATACAGAAATAGAGAAGGAGAGAGAAAGAGGGGGGGGGGGAGGGAGAGAAATAAATATAAATCTATTTGTCGTTTGGTAACAGTCAAATAACACTTCATGTCTATCACTGATTTGTCAAAGACACAATGCTTGTTTTCTTCGTCCATAAAGAGCTCCCAATTCGACACATTTATCCCGGTGGTCCCCTATTGTCGATACATCACTCATGCCGTCACGGAGCAGTGGTCTTGCTTTTATCGGTCCAACCTCCATAAATCTGGACCATGAATACCTCATTGAATGCCTCATTGAAAGGACACTGGACACTCTGATAGCCCCCTAATTTGTAGGGAGGAGCAAAATGGTGTAGACTCCAAAGGATGCTAATGATTTATCAAGTACCACCACCTACTTTTTAAAACTTAAAGTAATACATCCTCTACCAGGAAGGTGATAAAAACAAACTTTTTTTCCACATTGTTTTGAGGTAGGAAAGAAAATGTTTGTATTTGCACAGACTTTGAAAATCAAAGATACTAACGCTTATGGCCACAGTTTCTTTTGTTTTTCTCTTCTTTATCAATATGACTGGTAATTGATTTCTATACTCGTGGATGCTATATTGTGATGCACACTAAGTCTCATGAGTTTGTATGATTTTGGGGGTGGGGAACATCACGTATTGTCGTTTTTTGTACTACGGAATAGAAATATGGGAAAATTGAGAAACAAATAACGCAAAGAAAAACCAAAGCAAGACTTTCATTATATTGAATAATGCGTATGACTTTTCAACTTTCATCAAGTTATGTATTAATATTGTGTGTACCTCTATCAAATGGTAAGAGATATATACATTGTACATGTTTAGACATAAGTTAAGCAAAATTGCAAGCGTATCCCTTTAATAATCATTGATTTTCTAACACGGTACTGTCCACAATAGAAATGTTCTTCGTTTTCAAAGGAACCATGACATGTCCCATTACCCGACACCTAGAGCAGTTGAACACTTCTCCAAACTAATTTAGCAAAAAGCAGATTTACCTTTCATACAACCATAAACTATCACTTTTGAATCTCGTCGACAGCGCAAGAATACCAGCCTTTATGACACAAATCGTCTTCCATTTTCACTCCTTTAACAGAATTCTTTTGTGGGTAATTTGACAGGATTGTGTATCAAACGCTCGCCATTAACTATCATTAGTTGTGGATGTAATTATGAGGGTGGGAAGGTGTTATTGTGAGGGGTGTTTATCAAGCACCCATCAAGGGAGTGCTGGTCCATGAGAGGAGTCAACCCCATTCAGTGAAAGAGGATAACCAGCGCTCTTGTGACAAAGACTATTCGGAAGTTTGTTAAGTGTTTACGATGTGGAGACGCCACAAATAATGGGTATTGTGGGGGCAGAAAGTAAACTGTTGAAGGTGGTGAAAGGAAGTTTCTTCTTGCTTTATATCTTTCTTCGCTAACCTCATGACAGTAATTGTTGCTATTCGATGGTGTCACTCCTTGGACTGGCAGGTGAATAGGGGATAATGATAGGGTAGGGAGTTGTTGAAGATGAGTGACATACAAGGATGGTGGTCATTTTTGTAAGTGATTTCTTGACCACTTGGCAAATTTTCTTTCAAGATCTCTATTTCTCCTTTACATATTCTCATTTGCTCTATTATTTATGTTTACTTTCCCTATACATTTTCGTTATTATTAACCGGTTTGTTAAATTCCTTTTCCCTTCCATTTCCTATGTTTTACTCTACTTAATATTACCATGATGTGTCTGCTATCACAATCGTACTCCCTTCCTTCAGCGCTGCGTGTTTCGTGATAAATATTACCTTTTGGAAAATGTAAACTCTCTTATGCGGCCCATATAAATTTTTCCATACACACCCTATATTAGTCAATATCTGGAGTATTGTAGTGTTATTTTTTCTATAGCTGTCACGAAAATTAGGTATTCTGTTTGGAGAGGAAGGGAAAGTATATATATATATATATGTATATATACATATAATTGAATGTTTTTCTTTCTATCATTTGATAAAACTAATTCAGGGCCACTACGACCATCACTGCTTTACAAGGGAGCCATATCGTCGCTGTTTTCACGAAGTGACGGTAGTGAACAAAAATTGCATTCACTTTGCGTTACGATTTTCCTCACTACCGTCACTTCGTGAAAACAAGGACGATATGGTATACTTTAATTTAAAAAAATGATTGCACAACAACATAAAATGAAACTACGTGGATAGACAATACTATAAGTGTTTTTTTTTAATTAAAATTCACTGATATATCACCATGCTCTGAACTGTTTAATGCCATAACTTTTCTATCTCAATTTTTTAATTAAAACAAAAAATTATTGAATATAATCTCATGCCCAATAGACTGCTCTTATTTATAAAAGGGAATCTACAATTAACAAGCTCAGACTTTTTTATAACTAAATTCCCCCATATTGCACTACAAATATATTTGTCTAATTTTATTTAAATACCATGCAATTGTATTTATATCTTCGTATGTTAATTCGAATGTATTATTACTTTCATGGCCTGATATTATTGTAGGCCTAAGTATTTTCTTAAACATCTATTGAAAGAACAACTCTTTTCATTCTTTGTTTAATGCTTTTGAATTATGGAATGAATGTTAATGTTAAATATGCAATACAACTAAACTGAAGTTGCTCACATTCGTTATTCATCGATAATTGTAAATCCTTCTTTGATATTTATGATTCAATTAAGAATTCCATAGGTTCTATATTCTATATCTTACGTTTATATGTTTCTTAATTCATATGTCTGGCTTTGTACTCTCCACTCAAGACAATCACTTTGTTTTCCTTTTGAGTTACTTCATCATATTAAAAAACAAGAGCAAAGCAATCATGTATAGTTCTGATATGTTAAAAGTATTGCAATCCAAGCTAATGTAAGTTAAATATTTATACAATATTTTTTTTAAATAACAACGTACTATATAATTGTCTCTATAAAATGCAGACAAAACATGAATAGTTGCAAAAAGAACAACTGATGCTCAACGAATGAAGCACTGATTAAGTATGCTTTTGCCCGGAATGATAGTGAAAGTTTACACCTGCCAACAATAAAAAGACATGGCTTGGGTAAAAATAAAATACGTTCTAGAAAACATTTTTTGTAAATAAATAAATAGAGAGAGAGAGGGGGGGGGGGGAGAGGAGAGGTTGAGAATGAGGAAAAGTCAATTTAAAATTTACACCCAAATTTCAAGACGAGATGAAAAGATGATCTGTAAGGTAATGACGTCATTTGCACTTTCCATCAATCGCTCGACATATCAACTCAAAATATAAGACAACATATTGAAGCAGCCTAGCTGTTTTTGCTACAGGGAATAAAAACGAACTTCGGATGAAAAGAATTACTGAAACAACTTGATAATGAAGGTGTTGAAAAGAGCCTGTTGCATGCCAGTATTATTTCAAGTACCGCGAGCATGTTGAACTGGGTATTGACTGCGCCTACCCATCGGCGAGATAATTTTCCCGCGTAAAAAAATGAGACCAAAACAGTTTAGACAGTTGTCGTCTGGCCCTAGCTTTGTCTCGACAATACGATTTGTAATATTTTAATGGTTAATGAGTCATTTTAGAGCTAATGGTATAATTTTTTAAAAATCAATAACCTGATTTTATCGCTGTCTCTCAATATTCCGTACGACTTTTGGCCTCTTTGTGTTTGAGTCAACATTTGGTCTGACATGTTCGTATCCTATACCGTATTTAAAATCACAGATGTTTACTTCAAGAATTGTTAGTCTCTATATACCTTTGAAATATTAATTATCAAGTATTCGGGAACATCTCTGGAAACATTCTGTCCTCTTACCCCATATAAATTGCAAATTTGACCCAACTTTCCCTCGACCTCTCTCACTCACCAAGCCCCTGTTTCGGATTTGTAACAGTCTGCATCATAAGCCCAGACTAAAGTCTTAGCACCCCTTAAATCAACTTTTCTCTCTGGCATCGGAAGTTCTTTCTGCCAATCATTCCCTCCCTTGCACGAAGGTTTCCTTCTTCTTTTCTAGCTCCTAGGAAGATATAACAACCACAAAAAGGAAACGAATAGAAGTGTATGTATAGTAGAGGGAATAAAGTGCATTCGAACTTGGCTTTTTCTCAGTCGCCGAGCAAAAAATAGTGCAAGAACAAGAAAGGACAGACAGAGAAGGGGAAAAAAGGAGAGGGGGAAATAGTTGGTGCTTAGCCAGAGGGTTTCCTGCTACACGAGTTTGGTTCATATTTTTTGCTCGCTAGAGCGGGGTATGGGTCAGTTTTGATCCTCTTTCGAACCCTTATACAAATTATATCCGTATTCTTACCATAACACGGTTTTCTTGCGATTTACGCTCAAGGCAGGAGACGTGTTTTCTTAGCGTCGAGTAGACCGCTTGTTTTTAACCTGCCATTTCTTGACAACATATACCTGTGGAAAAAAATAATTGAGCATGAGGGCTGGAGAGAGAGAGGGAGGAGAGAGAGGAAGAAAGAAAGGGAGACACAGAAGGGGGGAGTACGAGAGAGAGAGAGAGAGAGAAAGAGAGGGAGGGAGGGAAGAGAGAGAGAGAGAGGGGGGGCATAGATACAGAGACGTATTTCGGAGATATTTTTCGACAAAGCTACAATAATACTTTGATTTTGTAAGCTTGTGATTACGAAAACATAACTGTTGTATTGTCTCTTTGAATTTAATGAGCTCCTACGTTAAGATTTCTGATAAGTATTTTGTCCGGCGGGAGATACTTTATTACACACAAAATATGAACTTTATGAAATTGTCTACTCATTTAAAATTACGAATATGACTATAATTTATTCTATCGCTGTATGGAGTCAACTTTGGAGATTCGTCACTTTGTTCTGTTTCATTTCCTCTTATAAGAGCTTTTGGTAAAATAAATTTACATGGTACATTTATATATTTTCTAATGTGTCACATAGGAACTAGAAAAGCGTCACGTTACAATGAACATCAAATTGTGCTATTCTAATGCACGGTAGAGGGGCGTTTTGATATTTGTGGAACTCTACTTCTAATCTGTTTTGTTATGATATGTTTGGAACATTGAAATCTGTAGCCTCAGTAATTAAATGAAAAAAAGGATGAGCGGCTTAAAAAATTGTATTTACAGAAATTACTTTAAATAAACTGCGACACCTACACCTCACCTTTCATTAGAAAATTGTTTTAAAAAACGAGGACAAAAACGAGGAAAAAAACGAGAAACAAAAGCCCAACTCGCAAGGTACACATATATAATGTACGTTTTGTACTGATGATAGACCGTCGACATGGATAGCGAGCTTTCGATTTTAGGCACCCGACGTGAGATTGAGGACGGGGTGGTATTTTTAAATCTTATCTTTTAATTATGTCGTGAGGAAATTAGTGTAGCTTCAGAGGTTTTAATCTTAAACATTACAATGAATATCGTGTGGCGAACATAATCAATCATGACGATTTACCAAACAAATTTAACCATTACTTACAAAAGCTATAAAACAAATATCATCAGAGGAATATATGAATATATAAACTTATCCCCAGTATTTGACTAAACGGATAGATCAACAAACCATGATGGCTTCCTTATATTAGCTCACTCTTCCCTATCATGCATTTAGTTATCCTTACAATAACACTTTAAACAACTCGACATTTTAGTCGTTCAATAGTAAAATTAAACTCATAAATACACTTTATAATACCTTAAATATACCTTTAAACAACTCGACCTTTAAGTCGTTCATTAGTGAAATTAAACTCATAAATGCACTTTATAATACCTTAAATAATACTTTGAATAGTATATTGAATAACATATTGGCAGTACACTATGTGCAAATGTACGCTTACAGCATGCATGGTTTGCTTACCATAAACTTAGGTTTATGAGAAAATGCTGATTTTAAATTTCTTTAATTTGACGTCCACATACTGCACGTGCTTTGCTTGATGTAGTACACAGTTCCACTTTATTTAGTGTCGTTTGTATTATATTATTTTCAACCATAAAACGATCGCAAAGATTTTCGAAAAATCAACTTAAGGCAATTTCAATATCTTTGCCCATACCTTATTCAAGTGCGATAATCAGTTGGGTTATGAAATCGTTCTTGAATTGATTTGCGAGCATCATCTCATCTATCTTACGTTGAAGTACATGATATTTCTGATAAAGTAAACTTGAAAATATTTGTGTTGACATCATGTAAAGGAGTTATAAAATAGAAATGTTATATCTATCACTATCATCATAAGTGCCATTGTAACGTTACTATTATAATTTATATCAATATTAATATTATCATTGTTGTTATTAATATCATTATATTTTGTTGTTGGCATTACTGTTATTATTGATGATATTATTATAATCAATATTATTAGCAACATTATCTAAATCAGTATTTTTATCATGATAAATGTTAATGTTATTATTATTTGAAGTAGTAAAAGTATTAGTAGTTGTAATAGTAGTAGCAAAAGCATCATTGGCCTATTAAAATAATCATTATTTGTATTGATATCATTGAATCTATACATCGCGTCTCATTATCGAGGGAAATTTCAATGAACTTTGTGTGCAAACAACATAGCTAAAATCAGTAACGTATCGGAATTAATGTAAAACTTTGATAGGCCCTTTTCTCCGGGGTGGGGCGGTAAAACTCTGAGATTGCTTTTTAACACCATTTGGAAGTACAGACGACTTTAAAGGTAAAGACCAGTAATGGTCATGCGATTGCATTGTGAAAGAAACGTTGTGGAATCGATCAGAAAAGGTTGATCATTTAGCATCTAGCATCTGCAAGGTTCTGGAATCATCAAAATGATAAGAAATTTGGCCCATTCTTCGTAAAGTTACAAGCACTATACACAGAAAGATGTATATGGGACTACCCTATATCTCTCACACGACCATGAGAGAAACAAATTTACCAAATATATGAATTAGTAGGCGGTTTCCCGGCAAATTTTTGTATCATCATGTGTTAGTCAAAACATATTCTTTCACATGATTGGTAATGAGAGCTTCCATTTCATTTTTTGAAATTGGGGCGTTTCCAATACTGGTCTTTACCTTTAAGGTCAAAGAATCAAATGATTTGCGTGTCAACTGTAATCTTTCTTTGGAATTGATAAGAGGGAAATGCTATTTAGCATGTTAAATCAATCTTGTTGTCACACGCGCTTGAAAATACTTACAAGATACCAAAAACAAGGGAGAAGAAGTGATGACGTCACAAGTATTCATCGCGGACCAGTCGGCGACACAGCGTGTGGTCTGACCAATCAACGGCCGCGTTATATGCCTCTGGTCTCGACAGTGGCATATGCATGCATTGTTGCGCATGGGGCACACACGTTTTGGAGAATAGTCTGGGGTTGAGTGTATATTTGTGTGTGTGTAGAGTGTAGAGCATAGGTTGAGGAGACGCAGGTTTTATACATGTGTGTCAAGTTTGTGTGGTACCTCCTTCGAGTGGAATATCTTTTGATATGTTGATGTGTCAACCGTAGTGCGGACAGATCTTTAAAAAGTGACCACTTCACAAGACGGATGCCTCAGATTTATTTTGTAAACAATTCGTTTACCATCTCTTATTTGGGACTTTTGCTGCTGGTATTTCTCGCCTCTAATTCGACTTTTGGAAGATACTTTGCTCTGAAACATTTTAAACAAGATTCTCTTTGACAGAAAGGTTCATTGGGGAAAGTTTATTCCATATTTATCTGATAGATATTTTTGCTGAATGAATTTAGATATCTATGTGTAATTTGTGACTCTTCAGCTAAATTTTGCGAGGCTTTTAATCGTCTTTCTTTTCTCTGGAGTTGACATCGTGCCATGAATCTAGGTGGTCCAGGTGACCCACCAACACATTCACATCCGCCGCACACCTCTACATCACCCAACGACATGCCTGTGGTTCCTCCCCAGCTCCAGCCCGGTCACCACATCCACCGTCCCGCTCACCACCACCTCCACCAATCGGGCATGCCGCCACCGCCAGGCGGACCGACCGGTATGCTGCTCCGAGCGGAGAAGCCTTACCCCCGCACGCCTAAGTGCGCCCGGTGCCGCAACCACGGGGTGGTGTCAGCGCTCAAAGGCCACAAGAGATACTGCCGATGGCGGGACTGCATCTGCGCTAAATGTACCCTGATCGCAGAGAGACAGCGGGTGATGGCTGCTCAGGTGGCTCTCAGGAGACAACAAGCGCAAGAAGAGAATGAAGCGAAGGAACTTGGACTTTATTACGAGACTTCAGATGGTGCTATCTACGCGATGAATGGGATTGCTGTCCAGACACACAAGGGGTATGATCCTTACCGGAATCAACAATCTGAACAAGGCCAAGGACAAGCTCAACAAGGTATGTTCAACTTTCTCACTTATTATTACTTTTTATTACAGTTTGGGGCCAGAAGAGTTAACACCCTTCTGGCTCTAACCAGACGAATGACTCCAGGATTTGCAGATATCTGCACATCATTAGTACGAATGATATATCCATATTGATATGAGTACGTTTGTTACTTAAAGGTTTGATAAAAATCACCAAATGAAACCAATTCTGAAGGTCTCAATCGCGTAGAAAACGTTACCAAGCAAAAAACAGGGCATCTATATATAACATCAAACATTTTAACACTATTTTAAGAAAGGGGTTCTGATAAACCAGCCGATGTGAAGAACCAGTGGTGAGTGTTTTTTATTACCACGTTGCTATATGTCTGTTTTTTCCATAAACGATAACAAACGAGGTTAATTTAAAGAAAAATAACTCACAAACAAGTGGAGCGAACTGTTGTATAAGTCGACGAAATTAAGATTTGAAGAAAACAAACTAAGGTGGAGTTTTGTTCTATAACAATGATTAAGAATTGCCATCTACCTGCCCTGCGTTCATAGCAATAATACTTTAAAGATGGAGGTTGTTTATTTTCTTCAGTTAAGAAAACTAAATTTCTATCAGAATATAAGTATTGAAGTAATCGCCCCGTAATTTTTGGGCTATATATATCACACATGCAAAATTGCTATTAAGACATGACCATAGTTGTTCCATTATTTGGGGCAGTTCCAAATGGAGGTCTTTTTTTTAAACAAATTAGTTTGTGAATAGACCTAAAGGTTTGTTACATAAATACTTCTTTATAACTTTCATAAATCCTTAACAGTATGACCATGATGGTTGATTGACTGATTCTTTTTCTTGAGTGTAGTCGTTTTTACTCTTTCAAATGATTGTGTTCTTTGTTTTAGGATTTCTTATAAGCAGTATAAGTCAACAATCGCCATAATTAATGAATCTTTGTTGAGTAGATTATTATAGATTTGTCATTTCTGACCAACTCTGCTGATTGCCCCACCATTATATCCAAAATTAAACACTTTTAACTGTTCAATGTTTAAAATATCTCAAGATTCACAAAATTGAAACTGTCAAACTCAGTTAAGCTGTTCTAGGTAAACTGTCTTGTAGAAATGACGATGTGGTTTAGGTCTGCAACGGTAATTCTTCCTATTGTTAAGGGGTGTAGAGTTGACACATTGCTTTACCGCAAAATCAAGTCCCGTTTTATGCGAATAGTCGATTTAAACGCACTAACACTTCAAATATATCAAATCAGTCAGGAGCGAGTTTGTATGCCAAAACATTTTTCTTTATGTTTTTTTTCCATTGCTTTTTTTTCTCCTTGCTCATATAAAGTTGGTTGGATGATGTCATTCAATTATTTGGATATTATTATCATTTTATCGCTTAGTGATATTAGGGGAGTCCCGAAATCATTCATGACAATTTTTCATGAAATAATTCGCGATATATATATATTTTGTATGCCCACTTATATTCAAATTAAATATTTGATCAACTTATATTGTCATTAATATATCTACAATATTATATTTGCGTCTATTTCCGACTGTTATAATGTTTGAGCAAGCAAATTGTAAAATGTTCCCGACGTATAGATGATAATAATGATAATACATATAAATTCGCAACAATTTACTCTGCTCTGATGAAGTTTGTTATGCTTCTCAATATGTACATTTATATCCCGTCGTAGATATTATGACAACGGAATTTGTTTAATATTTCTTGACAATTCCAGTTTGATCACAAAATGTAAACGCCCTTTTACTCAACGGATGCCATTACATCCGAATTTTTAGGGTCCGTGATTTAACAGAAAATGGGAGGCTACACTAATTGTACTGAGTGATTTCTGTCTTCACTTTCATGGACAAGAAATCAGATAATTGGAACCTAGAATTTAAGTAAAGAGTTCGTGAATTATTTCCCTTATTGTTGATCATTAAATGGGTAGTCAGTTAGCATTAACCTGAAAATTAGGAGACTTTGCACGCATAACGGTCAATAATGACTGCGTCTTTTCTATGCCTCTTTAGGCAAATATCGACAGATTGTCCTATTTTTCGCCTTCTTAACTCCGGACAGCCTGACCATTGACCGGAAATGTAGCCGACAGTATAGTCACAGATGACCGTACTGACCGATGCAATTCTTGACGATACGATGGCTGACCAATGCTATTAGGTTGTATAGCTGTAATTCGGCTTATCTTAGTTTTCGTTCTGTATTTTTTGTTGTTGTTAGTTTCGGAGTATCCAATGATTCGGAATTCGGACTATAACTTCCAATTGCAAAAATTTGTTTAACCTTAATCTGGTAAAATAACAAGAAACACTGCTTTGATTTTATGATGCATCAAAACAATATTGAAGGAGGAAGCTACAGTAAAAGTTCGTTTTTTGTTTGTACTGTAGATTAATTGATGATAAACATACTTGAATATGAGCTCACTATGGCATCCTGTTGATATTTCGAATTATTAGAACGATGAGCCTATTTTCTTACATAGAATCTTAGAAACATTTTACTCAAATATAAATATAAATTTCAGCCTGTTTATACCTTTTTCAACACTTTAAGCATTTCTCTGTGATCGTAGACGGCGTTGTTTGGTATAAAATTGAAGCAAACATGAAGATGATGTACTAATTGAACATAACATTAGCTAGTTGAATGTTATAAAAAACAGCTAAAATTCTGTGATATTTGTTTATATGAAGAAAATACATTGGTTTTCTTGTTGTTGCTGTATAGTTGTTTTATACCAATGGTGTCGCAACTATATTACTTATATTCTTTGTTACAAACGTTCATGACATTTAGAGGCCACCTAAAGTTTAAATAGCTTTTTAAATTTCATATATTCCCTCTTCAAATTGTGTTGCAATATTAACTTTCTAATTTTTCAATTTGTATTCGCCTCGTTTTATCAACAAAACGTATTTTTGGCGGCTATGCATTTGACAGTTTGAACAAACTGTCAAATGCATAGCCGCCAAAAATATCGTATATGATTTTTAGGAAAATAAAAATATAACCATATTATTAGGTGGTAACTTTTCATAGAAAATTTGAAATCATTGTAATCCTCATAAAATGATCCACACTAGAGTTTATCAATTCCATGTCTGTTTCATATAATTTTATGAATTTATTTTTCAAAATTTCCTTTTTATGCCACAATTACGGACAAATGTGTATATAACATCACAGGGACAGTGTAAATCATTATAAAAATTCAATCACAAAAATTATTTTTAAAAAGAAGTAGTCATCGTATTTTAAAAATCAAAAATAAGTTTTCAAAATCCTCATGAACCCAAACAAAAACAAGTCAACATAGTATTGCAGTTAAAATTGGTATATAAAATTCTTTTATCATGCAAATCTCAGAATTACCAGATTGTTCTATTGTCGATATAAATATGTAGATGTGAACAAAGGCTCAAATCATAGTAATACCACAATTCCCCCCTCCCTACCCTCTACTCCAACTTTAACGTCCTACTATTCGTGTTAAAAGGATTAGATAGGATTGTCTTGTAGGATCATTGACAATTATTACTATCATAAGGTCTTTTTCAGCGAACCTAAATAAATTTCTTCGTCTCATTTCGGCTGCTCGTTCAATATAAAATAAATATTTTGTGAGTAACATCACTTTCAATGGTAACAAATTTCAAAAGATCGAAATAAATAATGTGTGGAAAGTTTACTATGAATGAAACAATTCAATTGGTGATCATTCTTTCAAATTTCGTAATCAGTTTGATTTTAGCCATCAATATTTTCCTACGGCAATGGCTCGAATAATGATGACTATAATGAATAGACAAACAGATCGATGGAAACAAGTTTATTGTTAAGGCGGAAATAATGGCCACCAAAGGCAAGGCGGATAACACCGATTTGCTCTGTGGTAATGAAAAGAGTTTTTCTTCAAGATCAATACAAATAAATGGTGAAAGTAGGTTATTTATCTGCCTCATTTCAATTTCAAATAACTTGTAAAATCGAAGTCGAGCAGCTGCGAGGACATATTAAAGGCCTATGCACGGTTTATTTTCATTATCATATATACTCTTTGGAAGTGTTAAAGTGTCGACAGGCTTCGACTATTTTTATTATAGCTTTAGACAACACACAATATTTTGAACTTTTAATTTCTTTTAATAGACAGAATAACATCGTTGTTTTATCTGTCACATTTTTTTTCCTTTTGATAAAAAACAATTTAATACTGCATCTATATCAGAAGTGCCAGTAAAATTAAAATATAGATAGACCTTTTCCATTCATAAATGAAAGTAGACACAGTAAACGTTCAAGAAATTATTTTAATTGAATTTGCCAATAAAGACATATTACAGTGTTTTCTATTGGTGTTCACGAATTATCAGGACATTATCAAAATAGGGTAATCCACACTGTATCCCAGGCACGTAATGGGACAATATTACATGGTTAACGTTTTCATTACGTTTTCATTAGATGACAATGACTATACCCTTTCTTGATCATTCAGTATCCTATTCACCCAAAAGCACAAGAAAATGAAACAGAAGCCCTTTGCACAATTCCCCCTTATTTACAAAGTAAGGAATATAAATTAATTTGTAATAAGTATATTTGTAAGATTAATTCCTGTAAATTAATACTCAATTGAGTTTCATCTCGCATGGTCTCTCTTGAAACCAATATTTTTCTATATGTGTTCGCTGTTGAGTACTTCATTCGAATATTCATCTCTTTTCCCTCCTCTTTTTTTAAAATAGAAAGATCGGAAATAAAGCTATAACAAAATATAGTACTAATGAACATTACTAATGTAAAATATCAAGAAAACTAATATTAAACCAGAAAGAATGCATAATCGATTAAAATGTATTTCACAAGATTTTTATGAGAATATAATGATAGAAAGTATAAGAAAACTGCGTGTCACATTACTATGTTCGTTTACAATTAATATAAATAACAGTTCTTGAATTGAACTCCTTTAAATAAATTTATCATGAGCAAAAGTTGGAAGTGCACCCTATATGAGGTTCATATTTTAGAAATGAGGATTTCCCTCCTCCCTCTTTCTATTCACTTTTTCATCTCCTCCCCTTTCTTATCTTACCCTGATCATCATTGTCGTCTTCATCATTATCATCAAAATCACTAATAACGTGAACATTATCATCGTCATCATTTTCATGACGTTCACCTCCGTCTTTAGAATTGTAATCTTCACTGTCATTATCATGATCAAAACTATCATCGACATCATCATTATCATCATCATTATCATCATCATTATCATCATCATTATCATCATCATTTGTCTTCATCGTCACCATCACCATCAGCATTAATCAATCCACACTACCGCGTGATCACATGATCAATACCAAAGATGATACAAAACCACCACATCATCACCTGATACCTATCACGTGATCATCTTCTCCCTTTCATCGCTCTAATCGTCATCTTCCACTTCACCCATTGATCGCCTCATCCTCCTCATCATCGCCATGATATCCCGTCTTCTCCGCCCTTCTCCTGACCGGTTGTCTGAGGTTAAGACCATCTAATTCCCTTCAGATTAGTCAAAGCCTCACTACATCCGCGCAAACATAACTCCAGGCGATCGCCTCACATCGCGACGTGTGCGTACGGGATGAAGCAACGCATTCGCGCCATCTCAACCCCCGCTCAGCGAGCACACACCCCAACTCCCCGCCACCATCCCTCTCGTACAAAATAATTACATTAATGAAAATAAAAAGCCGTGAGAGATGCAATATTGTGTAATTATGATGTGATGTTTGTACTTGAAGCATCAGGGGAAGTGGTTTAGTTGGTATTACAAGTGTTTGAAGTGAATTTGAACGGGCTACGGTAAGGCGATGATCGGTCTGTCTCCCCCGGGCAGGGAAAGGGGGAAGAATGAAACGACTCAACTGGTCTAATCTACCCTCAGAGCGAAGAAAAGTGGCAAAATAATTATGACATTTTGACTCAATAAGCCTCATTGATGGATTGCATGAACTGTTGTTATTTCAGTCCTGTTTTTCTTTCTTATTGTAAAATTGGCCAATGCAACTTAATCAAACTATAGTTTCACAAACTCGAATAACTATACTGTACGTCGGTGACATATAAACACATAGAAACATTAATACTACACTTTCGACAATGGTATGACATAAAGTGATCTTGAACAAAGATAACCAAGATACTAATAATAACACAGCATGTTTAAATGATCAGCGAATATATTTAATTATAATAGGACTTCTCAGTGGTCATACTATCTTTTTACACTTCTCTAAAGGTGATATGGCATAATTTTGCGTTCTAAATTTTTGTGGATTTTTTTTTTTCCCACGAGGAGGATATGGTAGTTAGAATTTTTTTGAAATTACATTCTAACCCTTGGATTATGTTTTATGCGTCCAAATTTATTGAACGTTATTGTTCTCAAATGCTAGAGAGATAAAAACCCAAACTTTCCAATTCTATCTAAAACTATCCTGCCTGGTAGCCCGTAAATAACTGAAAGAAAGCAAATATATACAATACAATGAAAATATGACTTTTTGAGATGGTATTTATTCATTGTTGTTTACAAAAATGTCTCCTATCTAAAATTATTGTCATCTCACTTATTTTCTCCCTCTTTATAAATTTAGCAATTCTTAAAAAAAACAAAACCGAAATGTCCCTTTAAGGAGACAAATGCATCCCAACTGTCACCTACCCGAAACAAGGATCACCAAACTGAGACTATTTATCATTTTCTGAAGCCAAATAATGATAATGATACAGGCATTTGATATTGTATTTATTTTCCTTCAAAACTCAACCCGGTATATCATGATGTTTCTCGGAAGCAAAGTAGACAGATAAGAGAAAAGGAGATGGATGTTTAGGGAGGATAAATGGAAGATAGAATTTTCTTTTTAGGAGGAGAGTGAGGGGATGGGGAGGGTGTCATGGGAGTTGAAAGACAAAGCTTTGAATGTGGAATCATCGGAGAGTAGAGCTTGAAGCTTGAAGTTTGAAAAAGTTTTTAAAGAACATTTTCGGATGGAGTTCTAGATTGTCCAGCGTAATATACTCATACTCATTAAGATTTAGATTTGAGAGTCATGTCTAAAAAAAAATACTTCTACAAGCAAAGGTACAATGTTGATTTCATTTCTTCTTAAATACGGCTATGAAAGCGTATAATGATTTGATGCTTTATTGTAAGAGTACTACTTCTGAAAATATTCTTCTGATACGGATCAGAATAATTTTTTGCGTTTATCTCGTAGCTTGATGCAATTGGATTGGAAAGATTCTTACTTGACTCTTTTTCCTCTGGTCGTTGACTTCAACAAAATATCAAAAGGTTTCATGCACGGGAGGAGGAAGGTTTTCCACCCCCCCCCCCCCCCCCCCCCCCCCCCGCATTCAGTTTTGCCCGAGCCCTTTTGTGATGAAGGTGGCTACGCCAGTCATTCAGGTCAGGCAGGTTAGATAAATGGCCGCGAAGAAGACAACTGTCACAATCCAAACAAATAATGACAGTCAACTCAGGCGTAGCATCCTTGACAAATAATGACCTCTGACCTCTACTCACATTCATTATTTCCTATCTCTCTCTCTCTTTCTCTTTCTCTTTCTATTTCTCTTTCTCTCTCTCTGTGTCCCTCTCTAGCTTTGTCTCTCTTTATCTTACTCTCTCTCACACACACGCGCGCGCGCACGCACGCACACACACACACCACACACACACACACACACGCGCACACACACACACACACACACGAACACTCACTCAAACTCTTTCTCCGTTTTTTAATATTTAAGTATTTTTTATATTATCATTTATTTATTTGATTGTCAATTTCTTTTTATTTGATTAAACTAAAACTGAAAGCTCCGGCAGAGTATCGATGAACGCATCCCCCGATCAGTTCCCTAACACACCCACTAAACACCATTGCAGATTAACCAAGCCCCTTCTCGACTCTTATTAATATTAACCAGATCCCTTTCCTACACCCTTCCTGAATAGCCCAGCCCCTTTAAAGTAGTCCAATTCCTTACTGTACCGATTAGCTCAACCTGATTTCCGCACCCTCGAAGAATTAATCCATCCAATCCCATCCCATCCCCCACACGTAAAGGATTAATCCAAACCACTCCACCCTAACCGATTAATCCAAACCCTTTTTTTTACATCCTTTATGGATTAACCGAACCCCTATCCCCCACACTTATCGATTATCCCAAGTTCCCAACCCTCTTCCCCACCATTAACGATCATTTCAACCCCCTCCCCCACTCTTACCGATTAATAGTCCAACCCCCTTTCATTACATGATTACCCTTACCCGAGTTACCGATCATTTCAACCCCCTTCCCCACCATGCCTACTAAACTCGTGCAGTATCAATTTATCGCTCTAGCCGCACTTCACAACAACACATATCTCAAGTGCTTGTACTTTTATGAACTCTGTCACGAAGCTGAAGCCAAGCAGCCCCATTAGGCACCGACTTCTAACGCCAAATTCTCTCCTCCAAAAAAGTGCATTTACACTTTTTTTTCCTTTCTTTCTCTTCATCCTTAGTCCTTCTACCAAGCAAATTGTGCCATCTTACCTGTTGTTTTTTGTGCTTGATCGGGAATAAGAAAGAAAGGGGAAAAAAGAGGGAGTAGCAAAACTATACTTTCCAAAAACGCCATATTTTGCGCGCCAGTGGAACCTTCTTTTCTCCCGAGGCTGGTCTTTTTGCCATCCCTTGCGGCTATAAGCAGGGGATTTTGCTTTAACACTAATATTATCAAGAATAACAAGGTTTTAACATTAATGAAAATGCTCTCGGGACATATCACATTTCTGCTTAATCACCTCCAGAAACAATGTCCCCATCTATTGATAGCATAATATGAGTCTTGTGGTATTTTGCTTTTGTTCAGTTACTCCTTTGTCGGTAAAATTACTATTGTGTAACATACAACAGATCTGAAGATTTTGCATCCAAATCTAACCGCCAACTTGAATCTCAAGCTCCATCTCTCCCCTCTGTCATTCTCTCTCTCTCTTTGTTGCTATGTCTCTCCTTTTCCATTTAAATATAATTATTTCCCTCTTTCCTCTCTTCCCATTAACTTAAGTGAATCTCTAAGGAATCAATTGATATTTAAGTATTTCTTTCTGACTGAATTGAAATGATGGATTATTTCTAGCTCAATAAGTCCAAAAGAAACCTCTTGAAAAAATGAAGTGTTGAAAACAAATTGAGCGCTGGCATGGATGCACATGGTATATAATTTTATTGATATTATGTTTGGAGATTTCATTCTCATGAATATAGATATATCATTAAATACGTGATTTAAACGAACTTTTAAAGCCTTTTTAGGCCTGGAAATGAACTGTTTGGCTTTTGTTTTCTAGATAAATTATCAATATGATTTTTGCTTAATGCTTGGATGCTAAATTTGTGCTTTGACGGAATTTATTACTCAAGAAAAAAGCTTTCGCACTTTTAGAGACTTACTATTTTATTTTTTGAAGGCGCCTTTTAGTTTATTGTTGAAATGAACTTTATTGATAACACAACGTGCTACTTTGAATAAGCTGTTTCAATATTAAGAAATATATCACAAAGTTTAGTATTAGTAAAGAGAGCAACGAACAAATAATATAAATCATTTTACAATATGTTTTGAAGGAAATACGGGTCGGATAACATAGGGCCCAGTAGGAAAGCTAAACAAAACCTCTAATGTATTTGTATGAAATATGATATTGTATAAACTAAATCGGTTACCAATAACATAAGTTTGAATTCAAAGCGACAAAACGATGCCTGAAAATGTAATAGTAGACCAGGTTCATGTGTATGGTTGCAGTGTAGCGACTTGCTAGTAAAACTATGGACGGGAGTAGCATCGTAGAATGTTGTTCGAATTTATTCAAAATAATCTGGCAAACGCAATTAACTTAGACATTGTAGCAGTCAACAAATGATTGTTGAATTTTGAAGAAAAGGGAAATAGTATTTGCTGTAATTAATTACTTTACGATTGCTTGGTTCGGATCGGTGCGAAGGGGGTATGAGACGCGCTCCTTTCAAGCCGATAGTGGCGGCGGGGATGCTGCTATGATGCCGGGTTGGGTGGCGTTTATTCGTGTATCCATTGATGTTGTTGTTCATGATAAATCATCTTCAAAGATATATGTTTCTAGCAAGGATCAAACACGAAATATATCGTAGACAATGTACAGACCGTCATTAGACCGCCATTTTGCTTACAGCTTCGGGAGAATGCCGGGCAAGATGTGGTACCTATTGTGACTGGCCATAAAACTCCATGAGGTCCCGTATAGGTTCGGTGGTGGGGTGGTAGGATGGTAGGATGGTGATATCGGAAAGAAAGGTTTAGAAAGGACGAATAATTACAATGCAATATGTGGTCAGAGCTACGGCTGTGGCAGCGTGCACGCATGTAAATTACACCATATTAATATGATCGTTTCAACTTAAGAGAATATATTAGTATCAAAGCAATCATTATATTGCAATTATGACTGCTCAGCCAAAGTTATTACTGTATAACTCGAAAGGAATTAGCCACGTGCGATAATGAAATGTGATTTGTGAGAATAGAGACAGATGACTCGATCAAGTATAATAGAATCTCATGTAATAACGGACTCATAACGAAATGAAATAGGAGTACATTCTTGTCTTTTTGTAATCATGGGAAGCTTCTAGTTATTATGTTGTTGCCACTAACGGATACTGCTGATAATAATCAGCTAATGTAATTTGTTTCATTTATTCTACAAAGAAATATTCAGACAAAACGTCGGAAATGTTAAGTTTATATCATTATGAAATTGATGACGCCCCCATACACACATACACATATGAGAAAAACAGAACGGTTAAACATTATTGGAAAGTTGCAATATATACGGAATACATATGTTTTTGAATACCCATAAATTGGTAATCAATGCATTGGTGTCGAATTCCCAATGTCTGTAGACCTCAGTCATACGGCCAATCCGACTCTATACCGACTTCAAATCGACCTATTCTTGGCCAATGGGGGAAATTTAATTGTTTGTTCGGTCCCTTGTCGGTCTGGTGTTGGTCTTTTAGGTGTGACTGGGATTTTACGAAGTAAAAACCAATCAGAATACAACATTCCAATTCAGCCCAAACTTGGTAGTAAGACTGGAACCCCAATTTGATAACATCCGACACCACGATTGCTGGTAGAATGCTACCAAGAGAGGGTTTGTTACTGTGACCAGCTGGGAGTAGCACAGACATCGACCTTACAAATGCACTTTTTTATTTAGGCTTTTCTCACCCGCCGTTTTCTTGCGAGAAATATGAATTGATTTTTTTTTTCTCTTTTACTTTTGAAGGTGCACTGTATGATTTTGCGATTGAATGCAAGAGAGAGAGAGAGAGAGCGGGTAATATTGGCGTAAAGATCTCTCATGCCCTATCGAACCGCGTGTTAGGCACATCAAACGCCCACAAAAGGTGTCAACTTAACCGGGGGCTAAGATTCAAGTACCCAAATTGCAGGTGAAACGCACTTTTTCCTCTCACTGTCTCTCGTCATAGCTCTTTTACCTCTACACCCGTGTACTTTTTGCACCTTCTATTCCGCTTCTCCTTAGACACTTTGAAGAAATCCCCCACCAATTTGTGTCACGCCCATTTTCTGAAATGCCCCCTCCCTTACCCCCTCCTCCCAATGCTTCTTATACTCTTAGTACCCGCACGAATGTGTTTTGATGCACAGAGTGCCCCTTCCCCTCAGGGTCTCTAGTCGGATCAGGAAGAGGACATACAACAAAAGTACAGCCGAACTTTGAGAGTGGGGTTCCCAGACCCGAACGAACTTGGGCTTGTTTTCCACTGCGGGCGTAGGAAATTGTTATTAATTTGCGTTTAGTTTCTCTGCTCATGCGTGAACGCATTTACTATGCGTGCAGCGACAAGACATTCAATTAGTTCTGTGATTTAACTGTAGGTTGCCCCTCAGCTATTTTGTCGCTCTCTCAACGTGTTGAGAGAAAGAGATGGTGAGTGAGAGGGAGAGAGAGACTTGAAGATCAGAGGTGGAAGACCCCAGCCCCAGTCCCAGCCGACGCGACTCGTTGATACACGCACGTGAGGGGCCCGACCACGTCCGCCATGGCTGGGGCGGCACGCTTGATGTTTACCCGAGCCCCCTGCTCACCAGCTCGAACAACACCCAACAAAACCCAACAAAACCTTCATAAAAGAACTGTATTCACCTCTTTCATCCGCTCACAGTTCTTTTCTTGTATTAACTAATTGTTCACATTTGACTGGACCTATGTAATGGTGGGATTAAGAAGGAGTAAACGAGAGAGGGAAAGAGAGAAAATGGAAGAAGAAAAGGGGCATATAGAAGGTTTTGCCAGGTGTAGTTTTTGTGGCTTGTTAGCCCAAATATAAAACCTCAATTGTATTGGATTAGTAATGATTATATCGCATCGGTATACTCAATCTCATCATCAACGACTATCGACCGATTTAAGAGGTTTCTTTGGGGGAGTCAAAATCGCTTCGAGGTCTTTGTAACCTAATGAAAGGTGATTAATAGAAAAAAAAGAAAATTGCCAATTCATTAGTTCAACTTCAAAATGAAGTCATACATTGCCATCCTTTAACACCTGAAGCAACAGGCTTTGATGTGAATATTCCAAGGACAAAGCACACTAATTGATTTTTTTTAAAGAAGTTTATAGCAAACTTCCTCACCTGAGCAGGTTAAAAAGTACATTCACGTTAGGATGTTCTGTCATGTCTCATTCCAAAGATAATGTTAGTATTAAATCAAATAGAATAAGAGCAGTATAAACATAATAAGAGCCGGGTATCATTTTCGATTTTATCCCTGTCATTACAAATGTTCACCTTCCGATCTATACGTTTCAAGCTATTTATCTGTTTAATTTCTTTTTCTCATCTCCTCACCTATTTTTGTTCATTATGGACGTTTGTTTATTCACAGCTGTTTCTTGTTGGTATTTTTTCCTCTTAGGTTATTATCATGTTCAGGATTACGTTTAAGATCTTGATGATATTTCTCACTTCCCGCACTAAAGAAATGATTACAATGATTACAAAATATAGACCACATGTCTTAACATTGTATTAAAGGCGAAATATTATTAAATGTTTATCTTACCATCAGCCATGGTGAGTTGTTTTTAGAGGTTTTTTTTCTATCTCTGTCTCTCTCTCTCTCTTTTTCTCTCTCTCTTTATATTTGTCTGATGATCTATACTTGGTCACCTTTTGTACGGTTGACGTTTGATCACCATCAGTGAAATTATCATCGTAATCATCGTTGCCTTTATCGTTATAGTCGTCATCACCATCGCCCTCTTATAGTCATCATTCCATCATTATCACAACCGTCAAGGAATCGCCAATGTCTCATGAAAATTACCAACGTAAGAATACCAATGGAAACCAAAATACCAATTCGAAAACCCTCTTCACCACCATCAAATCATTCAAACTCAACATATAATCGTCTGTGATTTTCATGATCATAATCATCATCATTTTCCTCGGTATAGTTTTATCTCTTTTAAGAACCCACATTACTACTATACAATGATTCCAATATCAATTCTTATTCATTTAACACATATTAAATAATTATAGAGAGATACATCTTCATTAGATGAAGACTCCTTATACAATCGGTGTCACTTAGATTGACTCTCAAGGACATATATTTTATCGATCTGTCGCCATTTTAGACTGTTATATTTCGCACAATAACCACGGGTATTTCCTGCACTGCTTACAAATTGCAAGACTTAATGTCACTACCAAACCCTAGCTGTCGTTCGCCGACAAATTCCGCTGGGAGACGAACAGCCATCTGCTATTTTATCAACCCGTGTCTCTTCAAGGAAGGAGAGATTTTTTCTATCATTTCATTGCGGAAATAAAATCGAATGGCATCGATTTTGGAGGAAAATAGCTGGGGAAATGGTGTGTAGCTTCTAACCTAGGCACTGAAAAGATTCGAAGAGATACAATAACACAGGTGACGAGGTCGCGTATACAAGGAGCTTTTCAGAAGTTCCAGTTCACTTCCGGTTCGTTTTGGTATCATGCCACCAGTAATCCTAACACCTCTCCTGTTGTGACCTTCACACGTCTTTCTGCTATATATTCTCTCAAACTATTCTGTTTTAAAAGCCTGATAGTCCAGATATACCATTACCATGAAAGTCTACATAGATGGCCATAGGCAAAACGATGGTTGGATGTACGTATACTTCTTTCGCTGTCACTTTCTCGTTCTATTGCTGTGACAGACAACTGGTATATGATGAATTTTTATCAGGTTTATGTTTCCATGGTGATTAAACATTGAAACAGTAAGGGGTGATTAAAATAAATTTTGAGTTGTTCAGGGCAGCGAGGTCGTGTTCATTTTCAGCCACCTTGGGATAAATACCTTTTGTATTGCTACACATAAGGTTATTATGTTAACATTTGTATTAAAAAAAAATCTTCATGTTGTGTTTCCTTCAGAATTCAATGGTTGAGATTGGCACGCTTTAGAAACAAAATATTGATAACTTATATCGACGTCTGAATATACTTATTTCAATATCCCAAAACACATTGTCTTCCGTATTTCTATGCCTAAATGTTTTTGTCTGACTTGATGGAACATGGTTGTTTATATACCGTCTGTAGACCGTATTCCTTTCATGAAGAAAAAGTGGGCTGTAAGAAAACTGAGATACTTAGATCGCTTCACTGGATTTATTCCAAAAAAGAGGCATAAACAACACTGTAACTCCTCGTTTCTATAGGCCACACATTATATATTTGTGCGAGGGAGGGAATGTCTGATAATTCCAAATGCACAAAACTATCTTATGTGAAAGATATTCACCCTACATTTTCTTTAGAAAGAAGTGTTAATCGTGGGACTCAATTATTAAGGGCGAGCTAATTCAATATTTTCGAGAGTCTCACTTTTTGTAGTCCATTACGAAGGAAAATGTCGTCGGAAAATTAAAATGGCGCCATTTTCCAATTCTGATAATCGTAAATGCTTGCATTGTGTATCGTATTTCATGGACAGGTGCACTAATCAAAGCGATCCGATTTTTGTATTGACTATGACCGACATGTCGACATCACACGGTATCTTATCTTCATACTGACCACTGTACATCATCGATCTATCACCAATGGGTATAATCAATGCGGTCACAAAACGATCCCAGTTTCCTTTCTAAGTTCCATTAACCAGAAATACCCTTTTCTCAGTTAGGCGCAACACCAGAGAAACACTTTGATCCAGTGACATACCTATGGATCGCGTATCTGTAGTGTCTCTTGTCTCATACACGTGTTTTTCCTGTAGAAGGCACGATGTTGTTATTTCCTGACGTTTCAACCTATCCTCATTGATCAATTTTCCGAGTGTGAATTCACAGAGGATGATCATCGGAAAGATAGACAACCATGACAACTCGCGTAGAATGCCATCTCTCTCTTTCCACATCCGCTTCGGTCTCCTCGTCCACTGGTATTTCCTAGTGCCGTATCCGACCCATGGACTGTGCCAGAAGGAAGGTGAGAAGCGATGGAGTGCCTGCTCTGCGGAGCTCCATTTATGGAAAAAGAGATCAGAGATGGCACGGGAAGGGGGTAAAGAGCGACTCTACAAATAATACAAGTCATCGATTGTAAGTCTGAGAAGCAGATGTTCTGTTCTTTGTGACTATCACCCCTTTACTGGTACTTAACACGCTGCTATTGATACCTGATCACCCGTTTTGAAAACCTCAACATTTACTCTCTTTCATGAGATAATTTTATAGAACACATGACAAAATGTGAGCCTTTAAACAGAGACATGAACAGTCCTTAGTGTTACCATTGGCCTATATTTCTGATCAGACTATTTATGGAAATATCGTCATGTAAAGTAATTAAGAATATGATTTTAGTCAAGTGAAAAAGAATATTATAATCAGATACCATTTGCAAAATTGAGGATAAAAGACTGGGATGTTCAAGACACAGATACGTCAGAAAAGCCATATTTTGGTATTCCAATAGAACTGCGTACCGTCTGATGGACACAAGTTACGGTTATTTCTTTAAAACATATCTGTCGTTTCCTGATTCCTTATAAGTTTTATACTGACTGTCATTTTGATCCATGTTTCCCTTTTACAACATGATAATATACAATACAAATCAAACAACAAATCGTTAAGATTTCTTCCCCTGGCCAGAGCTAAGCTACATCCCTGTCCAGATATAATTTCATTAGAGTGAAAATGTAAAAATAAAATAAGGACACGAAGGACAGACGTCATATTTGTGTTAAGCGATGAGGTGTCAGACTGTCCAAATGCGGTCGGTGCCATTATGGATATTTATATATTTCATTTCATTGTCTGTCAAGACTGAAAATAGCATTGCTTTCAACACACCATATTTCATAGAGTATGTCATGTTTTACGTACAGTTTCTTGTTGTGAGTGTGACGGCCTGGATTTACGTTACCTGTGGCAGCCTCTGGGATTTGGGTGAGATCGGCTGAAGTAATAAAGGAATATCTTCATGGGGGCTCAGGTTAACCTCCAACCCCCTACCATAAAAGAAAGAAAAAAGATGTCCATGGTATAGTAAGACGAGAAGAGTAAGGACATTTTGAAGAGTAATATACAAAGAAGAATAATAAGTATCCTCAGTCCGAAAACTTCACACCTTAAACCTCCAAACCCCCTCCCCCTCAATTATTGCGCCGCCTAAGGAATGCTGATCAGGAATGTATCATGGCCATTCTGGTAGTTAGGGACTGTTTTTTGTCGTTGTTTTTGGTCCATTCTTCCCCTGTCATCTAGGTAACATTCTTTTCCCGGTTATTGCCCCCAGAATCACGTAAATTCATCATTACCATAATAATTATAACTTTGTTTTTAGTTGAACATTCCGCACAACCGGGCCACTGCAGGAGTGTCTTCAAACTTTAGAATTTAGAATATTTCACGCTAAGATTCAAAATCATTAAAAATCAACGAAGAGCACCAATCGGAAAGCCTCGAGAAGTAAACTCTACATTCATACGTCGTGGCCTTAAAATGTCTACTTTAAGTTTGCGTTGTGTGATGGAAGTTTATGTGTAGCATTCCGATATAACCTCTGTCTTGTAAGAAGGATATCTATTTGACAGTTTTGAGTTTGACGAACGTTTTGTCATGCGCACGCAGTGTCACCTTTCAAACTAAACCCTCGGAAAAAAAAATCTTTTGCCTTAAAAATGAATCGAATATTTCAACCACATGAAACTTTTTGATTTTCAGCGGAAGGAGCTTGTTTACTTCCTAGTTTCTCCCTTAAGACATTTTCTTCTGCTTTTTCCTTCATTACCACATGTAGAGTATTATGTGGTGAGTTTATACTGTTTATCAAGTTTGAGGAACTATTGCCTCAAGTCCAGGGCCCTGTTTCATGAAAACTTGATTTCAATAACACGTTACAAGCTACTGTTATAAGCTACTGAAATCATGGCATCTGATTGGCTAAGAGCAAATTTGTCATAGAAATCTAGCAAGTTTTATGAAACAGGGCCCAGATCTAGGTCACACGGGTGTCATAGCTCCAGCTCTCCCCATTATCAAGAGAAAAACAGAGAGAAGTTCAAAGACACTTCTCGACAAAAATAAGAGGATATTTGTTCCACACCTTGCGCCCAAATGTGGAAGAAAAATAGTTCCTTTGGTTGGAAGCGATTGCTGTCAATAACGATGACATCGTACCCCACCTTCATCCATGGCAGTCTTGAGTTGATGCCTCTCGAGATAGCATCCCTCCTGAATTGTGTTTAGTCTCCCAGTCTGAAGATGGCCAAACTCTCGCAAAATATATTCAGTGTTTTAGAGTGCAATTGTAGTTTTGAGAAATAACTGTCGATAAGGAAATGTTCTCAATATTGTGGATTACATAGTAATTAAGATTTAAGGTTATTTTGCAAATGAAGAAATCGCAAAGAGTGTTACCGAAATACACGAACATCCTAGGGAAAAAAAGAAAATACCCATAGATTAAAAACTAGTTTGGTGACCAGCCTTTAACAAATAAATATTTTTTTCATCTTAAATTTCGGATTATTTCAAGAACAAAGCTTACTCTTTTAATGAAAAAGATGGAAAAACTCTCAAATCTCACTATTGACTTTTAGTTAACCTTATCTTGCGTTTTACGGCTACTTAGGCTTCTGAAACCGCGTTGAGACAAAAATACACCGAATTTAATTTTCGCGTATATGCGAATCGTCAACTTATAACATCTCTGCATTGCCTTGTGGAATGACTTATTCATTTTGAAATATAAGTTGACTTTGTATAAACATTAAAGGTAAAGATAAAACACGCTTTTACCGAGAGAGAAGAACACTTGAAACAATTAACCGGTAGGCGATGCATTTGAAACAATAAGTGGGGTATATCATAATCATGGGTATTGGTTACTAAACTTGTTTTGCGTGACCTGACGTTAAGGACATCCCCAGCATGAATTACAAATAAGCTCTTACAAGGCGAGATAACAACCTACCGTATGTTACGAAACATTAGTCGCACGCTTATTGATCCAAGCCAATCAAAAGCAGGTTCAATGAGGACACTGTAAGTTGTAGAGTAGCAGGGTATTCTTCCCTCCTCCTTAATCCTTATATTTTTCCCACTGATTCAATTATCAATCATTACTCGCTAGCGAATTAGATGAGACATCATAATTAGTAAATGAAAACATTCTATTTGTGCAATCATTTTTAAATAATAGACATCTGTCAACGTCAATGGTCGCTGTCGTTCGATGGTTATGAATACATGGTTATTATCACTTTAGAAGTGTAGAGTCTATTCGTAATAATTAATGAAAAAAAGAATGTAAATTTGTTTTTGTTTGAAAATAGGACAGTGATTTGCGGTTCTGATTACATTTTTGCGAAGGAATTGCTGATCATAATTGACAATAAGTGCGTTGAATTCACTTTTTGACATTTGTACACTATTGCTTTCTTCAGTATCATTAAAATCAAGTCCTTGTATTTATCGCTATATACAGTCAACACTTGCCCCCTAAATAAAATTCGCAGACACTCTGATACCAGTCATCCTGCCCCCTCTCTCTTGATCAAGGTATCCCTTATTTCACCCCTTATTGGTAGAGGTGTTGAGTTTAATGTTCCGTGGAATGTCCAAACAAGCCGTGCAGGGGTTCCTTGTTAAGCCGATAATGAGGACATCATTGTTTGTTCGTTCTGTATCAGTTACGACGGCTGAGGGTTGATACCTGTTTTGATGTATTCTTAATTGTCCCTCCTACCAACACCGTGGTCAACACAACCAAATAAGAGCCAACACTTTGTTACAATTTCGTTTTTATTTCTCCTGATGCTGTATTTCAAATGCCCGGCGCACACGAGGTGTCGTTTCAATAGACCTGGGGAGTGTTTTACAAAGACTAAGATCGACTTAAGTTGGATTTTCATGCCACTGTTTGCTCTTACCATTTACTGGCATTGGTCTTTCAAGGGACGTACAAACCGTGGGCACAAACTAACAGAATTTACATCTTTTGATAATTTATTTTTGAAGAAAAAAATATTATCTAAAGATCATAATTGAGAGACCAACGGTGAGAGCAACCAGTTGCATGAATAGCTTGCCATAGTTAAGTCAAACTAAATGTCGATCTTAGTCTTCGTGAAACACCCCCCTGGTATACCATATATTTGATTCACCTGCTATGCAAAATTGCATCTCTAGAAGTAGAATTCATTTTCCATACAGTACATTGGCTGTTGCCATATCGGGCAAGCATGTGGCTAGCTTTTCAGTCATCAAGAGAAACTTTCGTTAAAAATATTAATATTAAATAAACTCAGTGAATACGTCTACCGCGTTATTGACTTCGGTGATAAACCTTTTTAAAGGCGATTAGCGCATGCGTCAACAATTCCACCCAATGTTTGCTGTGTTTATTTCCCATTCACACTTTTGACGGTGCCACTCCCACCTGAGAGGAACTGCGTCATACCCTGACGCAGTCATACGTCAGCCAATAGGGACTTTTAGATTTGCGTGGACTGATACGTGTGACGTCCATTCACGGCAGTGCATTAACAGGACGTCGATCGTAGCATAGACCTATTGTCTTCGTGCGAATCTAAAAGTCCCTAATAACGCCTCGTGTGCAACGGGCTTGACCAATTGACTACTGAATTATCTCATTCCCATAGGCTTTAGTACAGGAGCCACCAGCTTCCCGTAGGCAATGGGTTACGAGATAACGTCTGTCGCTACTATGCTGGTAAAAAGGAAAAAAATAGTCAAATAGAAGACGCTACTTCGTTAAATTATATTTGTATTTATTCACTTTTCACAATTCCATTTTCATCAAACTATTACAACATATTAAAGAGTAACTGTATGAATATGGACAAATGAATAGCTCGGTATTGCTGCCATATCTTAGTAATTATAACAACATCATCTATATATCTTCGTCTTTGAACTTTGTCTCTACCTCGACCAAAGTGAAAGTATTTCCAGTGCTGTGATTTTAGTGACATCTCGCTTTGCAGTAAATGGCGTCCCGTGAATTTCTGTCATTTGTTTTTAACTGAAATTTCCTACTATTTATATTTCATTTTATGCTATATTTGAAAGTACAGCAATTTCATGTAATTAAGCAAGCTCTTCCTAATGAATTCTTTTACATAATATAATTATCAGATATTGTGTAGGCTAATATACTCCCATTGTGTAATCATTAGAACATCTAATATGATTGTGCAGTACCGGCTCTTTACCATTAACCAGTTTGAATGTTTGATTCATTGTTTTGAGGTGCAGAATTTCTCTTCAATTTTGAATACCATGCGTAATTTTATTGTTTTTAAGGTTATGTAGTTTAAAAGTTTGTGAACTTCCAAGTATAGATGCTGAGCGAACTTCAGTTAACCTTCCATGCGACACCCATTCTCAATATCTCCCTATTCCCTTGGCTTGAATATACGTAATAAACAAGTCCACTGGCACGTTATTATCCTTTGAACTTCATGATCTAACATTATCTCAAGCCGCCGTCAACAATCTTGATGCCTCTGCTCCCAGCAGCTAGGCCGCTCGGGACGGCGTATCATATGCTCCGATTGCCATCTAATTAAATTGCGACAAATCGCATCAGAATCTTGATACAGCCAGTGCTCATAGATGGATGGATCCTTCCTCGTCAAAGTTCAGGAGGGTAACAAAGAATCCTTCTTGAATGAGGAGAAAGGATGAGATGGGAGAGAACAAAGACGAGGCTGAAAACTTGGGAAATGTTTGGAAATAGGTCAAATAGAATTGTCGCGAATGAGATGTGTTTTTGTGACAATGGTGAATATTAAAGGAACATTGAAAGATCTTTCTATAATTAATGAACAGCTTTGAATTGAGAATACATTATTTTCGCTTTGCACTCAAGGAAGAATACTCCGAATGATAAGTGATAAGTGCAATATAAAAAGCGCCAGTATTTCTTTATTTGTAGCTGTTAGTCGATTTTTTTATAGCATCATTAACCCCTAACGGTTTTCTTAATGAAGATATAGAGCATAATTATGTAAAGGAGTTGACGAGTTTAAATATTATATAAGATAAACATGAACATGACAATTTAGTATCATGTATGATATAAGTGTTAGTGGCTCAGTCTAAGAAAGAAAGAAACAAAGAAACAAAGTATTATTAAGATGGAGGTAAAGACGGGATGGATTCCAATATTTGAATCTTTCAGAAGAAATACGACAAAAAGTTGGAAACTGTTATGGGAAGAGCCAATGTGCAAATTAAGAAAAAGAAAAGATAATGAAGAAGATAAAAGAAATCAGAAGTTTCAATGGAAAAGAAAGTTCTTAGGAGTAGATAAAATGGACACAAGAGGCATAGAATATGAACAAACAAAATAAGAGAGGAAAGGAGAAGGACGGTTGGTCTAAAGTGAAAACAAGAAGTAAAGAATCTCTTAAAGATATACCTGGAAACAAGCTTATTACATGGCGCTTGTCGGATAATGTCAGCTTTGCTTTTTACTCCTTTCCCAGGTGTTGAGGCGAATAATTTTGTTCTCGCTTAAACGGTTTTTGTATCTCCCAAAGCGAGGGGCGTTTGTTAAACACCGGACTCTTATTTCTCCACGGATAGTTTATGCAATGTCTTTTGACAACATCTCCGCTTATGATGATACGGGCGGTAGCGACTCAAAGACGGGTCCCTCGGTATTCAGATAGCGGCGTCGGGTCGGCGTAGAAGCGAACCGCCGTCCGCTGGGAGCAGTTAAGTATCAACACCTTCGTTTCTCTCCCGCGCTTTTACACTCCCTTTTCTCGAAATCTTCTTCCACAATATAGAAACTGATCCATTTAACACAATTTGAGTGATGCGTTTAGAAAATCTCTGCGAAGAGTCGTTTTTAGGGGGATGTTAATACGACACATTTGATCACTTCACTTCAGCGAGTCCGCCATGTTCGTCCACCTCACATTACGCGTACTTGCCAATTTGAAGAAGGGCGAGTGATTTTTCTTATTGCACGTCATATCGATATATGGGAGAGGATTAAATCGCATTTAAGTCAATTGATTAGATTACAGAGAAGGTGACATGGTGAGTTATGATGGCACTGATAGCTAGCTATCTTCACTTGTCTAGATTGGCATCTTGGTTGTAGTCTTATTAGGTCGAGGCTCGTTCTCTTTTCACACCTATCTTCACTCCTCGTCCTGAAGGAGAGAAAAAAACCTGAAAACACAAGATGGAACTTGACCTCCAGAATCCCTGCCTCGACCAGAATGACCACAAACACTAAACCTGTCAAATCCCTCTGAACAAAATCTCTGAAAATCCTTTAAAATATTTCGGCTTCCCACCGTCACTGGTCAGCTGACAAGAGGATTTCATTTTTTTAATTTATTGATTCATAACTATCCGTTTGGTGCAGTCTCATAGGTGATGATCCGTGATGTGTTCGACCAAGGACGAAATCCATTATTTTTTCCCGCCTTGTCGTTCGGTCGTCTGTTATATACATCCATATAATTTAACACCAGCATGCATGCTTTTTCGTTTCTAGACAATTCCAATGTTTTTCAAATATTTTAACCCGTATATCGGTGTATATCAAATCAATCAGTCAAATGAGCAGCATCTTGTTTCTACATCTTGATTGTTTGTTTGTTTCTTTCATTTTCTTTCTTTCTCTTTCTTTTTCTTTCTTTCTCTCTTTCTTTCTCTCTCACTCTCTCTCTCTCTCTATATATATATATATCTATCACACACTCTCACACACATACACACACACAATTACACCCTCTTTCTCTCTCCCATCTCCCTGTTTCTCTCTCTCTCTCCCTCTCACACATACACACCCACACACACACACACACACCTACGCACACACGCGCGCACCGAACAACCATTATCTCTCTGTCTCTCCTAAGTGTAAACAAATAACGTTGACCATATGCGAGTATGAAATGGAACTGGAGTCTCAAATTTTATTCTCATTAATAATTCCATTCGATAACTATTCTGTAATCAAACAAAATCAAATTGTTATGCTCATGATCATACATAATGTTTAAAACAAATATAATATAAAAATGAAAAACAAAATGTTAACATTCAAACGTCTGCCGACTCTTTTCGATAATAAAAAAATGAAAAATAATCAAAATAACGATGAACTGGAGTTAATTGTACTGATACATGTTTTTTTTTAATCGAAATCATGTGAATTTCAGATTTACAACTCACATGATTCTGTTTTCCATATAATAAACCAAAAAATCAAGTTTGTTAGTTAATATTTTGTTCTGCCATAATGGCTCAGTTACCAAACTTGCGTATGAATGCTGATGTGAATTTTGTTAAGTGGCGCCTGGCCCCCTTTTACTGAACCCGTGATCTTTAAAAAATGCATAAAGACCTCAATATGATATTGAAGAAAATAAAGGGGAGATGGGAAGATAACTGATGCGTGCCATATTGTATGAATCAGACTCTTATAGCACAGTTTCACATTTTACACATTGTGAACTTCGCACGTCCTCAATTCAATTGTCAATTATTGTATTCGATTCAAGATGACACATATTCTCTTCCCCATCTCATTTTCGAGAAAGGGTTGTTTTCACGGTGCTTTGGCTTCTGACAGTCAGTGCAGAAAAGGGGGAAATAGAAATTGAAAAATATTACGATTGTTCTTCGCTGGCTGGCTGTACCTCTTACATGTCTCAAGTCGTCGTATGACATGGTGCATTCGAAGCGAGAAACCTTGTGCAGATAATAGTGCTCATAAAAGTTTTTTTAAAATAATATTTCAACTTTATCGAAGACATAGATTTGAAAGTCATTCAATTTGATTATAAGGATGTATTTGAATTTTCTTTAATGATGGAGACTATTTGATATTCCTCATGATTATGTTACGACAAAATTGAATTATAATAGCGTTGATATTTCGTAATTAAAAAACCGATTTACTCATGTAATTATTACAGTAGGTCAGTTTATTTTACTGTTTTGTTTTTCCAATAAAGAGTGTGAACTAGAGACTCCATATTACGTTCATATATTGAACGAAGAATTATAGGATTATGATCAATAAAACTTAATTTATCAGGATAATCAAATCTATAAATAATATAAGTGAATCGACTGTAAATCTGTAATAATCATGACTCAGTTGTAGAAAAGTGGTCTCGTAACCGGACGTTATTTTACAAATTTAGAACATTATTTTACAAGTAGGTTACTTTTCTTTCTTGCTTTTAACTTGGTTTCGAACTGGGGGTTCGAAACCAAGTCGATGCGCTGGTTCTCTTCGGTAAGGCATTATTTCTCATTACCAAGTCCCTCGCATACACATGCTTCCTTAGCAGTCAGGTCAAACAAACAAAAATATAATAAGAGATCTCCTGTCATAACATTTTGTCAAGATTGAAAATATTAATAAAAAGCATAATCCATTCCTTTTTCAAGAAGGTTCTACTAGTTGACTAGAACATGCCGAATTAAATCTGTTAAGACTTGCTACAATTTTCTTCCGAACATTCTTACTATAGGTCTTATTGAAAACTTTGAATAGTAAGAGTAAATATATCAAAGGAATAGTAAAAAAAAGAGGCTTTTCAAACTGGAAAAATAGGAAGTCAAAGAAGGATTTAGACTAGAATATGACAAATAGGTGTGAGAGGGTAAGGCGGTCGTGCTGTGCTCGTCCGCGTACCACCATCCTAAGCGGAAAGGCTCCCGTAGCTCCCCGGGTGAAATGGACAATGAAGCAGTGGCTCGACAGCTGCTAGGTCTACTTCGCCCGAGACACGCCTGGCAAGAGAACCAAGAGATGCCGACATGTTGATATCAACAAACAATGTCACATAACGGTGGAATAATAACCGTCAAAACACTGGAAAACATTCACTTCTTTATCAACTCTTCCAGTTGCGACTGTGTGCTTCCCACATAAATAGGAGAGATTTCTTACGCTCGTACACAAAGAAAGTATAATCCTTTTTCTTTGATGTGGAAGCAAAAAAGGACATGGCCTTATGTCGAGCATCATGGTTCAAACATACCGCTCTCTGTCTTGTCACGTGCTCATACCAAGATTCATTCCAATGATCAATATGTTACAATGAAAAACGAGTCTTCTATGACGATGAAATTAAGTGAAAACAAGACTCCGTCCAAGAAGTTGCTTTTCATTCTTTTCCTATACAATGTGTACTCGCTCGTATGTTTTTTCGAGATGAATGCATTGAGTGACTTCATGTCAATATTAACGGCGACTTGTAAATTGTTTGTTGATGGAAAAATAGTTTTTTTGTACAAATTAGCATTGACTATCTTGACTTAACATTAACAGATGTCTTGAATGAATCCGTCATTTTCTTATTTTAGTAATCCGAGCAATCTTACCGAGAGGTTGGTAATGATGTCGGCATAACAGCTTTTCATGCATTCCAAGTATTAATTGGAATCGTTTTTCACTCCGCTTTGTTAAGTATCGTCATTCATCATAATAACTGTCAATAGACTAATAATGATAAAAGCTTTAAAACATTTCGTTAATGATTACAATTTTTTTGTTATCTCAGCTTTGTTTTAATAGGCAGCCTTATATCATGTAAATAGTTCGTATTGCAAACACGATTTACGAATTGCATTGATATTTAAAGCTTTAGTATACTCATGCTTGCACAAAATTAATGTAAAGAATAGTATCATTTTAACTTCTGTCATCGTACCCAAACAAGCAAATACATAAATCACAAAGTCATTCACGGAAAACAAAACAGTTCCAGCAGTTTATTTCATTGAAGAAAAGACAGTGTTTCTATTGAGACTGAAGAAACGTCAATTTACAAGCCAAAGCCAACAGGCCGACAAGCATGACAAGGAATAACCTAATTATCAAACGATGGAAATTAGATTTTTGTTCCGCCTGTGGATATCTGCGTTTGAAGTAAAAACAAATGTATGAAATTGTCAGTTTATATGAAGTCCTCTCTTTGTTTCAAGTCTTTGCCAACCTTGAGGCTACTTTAGCTCAAATACCGAAGGAAGTATAACAGAATTAAAAATTACATTTCACAATAGAAACACTAAAAAGTCGTAATAAATTTGAAAAGAGAAGAGCAACACTGTCTCTGGCACTTACAGCTTTCGTGAAACCATATTTGTTCGTATTATTCAGATATCGACAATAACCTTTTCATGTTTTGAACTTAATATTATCGTCGATGTATTATGGGAGGATAAAGGATATAGTATTATCAAATCAATTTTCATTGCTACAAGATGCAAGAAATTTATTTCGAATGACGTAATACAATCTATCAACGAAAACTATACTTACTTCAATAACAAGTAGCTCTCCGACTGGTTTCGCAATACTGCATCGAATCATTTTATATATTGTATATCAGCACCACACTATGATAATTTCATTTGTTTTGTTTATGTTTAAAAAATAAACAATTACTGTGCTTATTCAGAATGTTCATGAATTGTTTTGTTTATATTTTTTGTGTGTACAGGAGGTGGTGCGGATCAGAAGAGAGCTCGTCTAGAGATCATCCGTGCTCCAGCCAGTCCGCCGCCTGCCCTACCCCACAGTCCAACCAGCTTACCTAGTCAAGATCCTCGAGTCTCATCACCAGATACAAGGAGTCCACGTAGCGTCAGTGCAGGCACGATGTCTCCTACCAAGTCACTATCACCGGTTGCATCTCCTAGGATAGAGTCCGCAGAGCAGAGTGAAGTCATCAGGACGCCAGGGTTCGGTATGATTCAACCAGGATCTGGACTCGACTTTGAGCATAGCGAGGCAAGGAGGCTTGGGTTCATGCAACAGCAGCCGTCAACCACTGCGTCAGCTGCCGCAGCCCTTGCGTCGAGCTTGAGCTTCGCTGGACAGTCTGGACTTGGTGGCGCTAAGGGTCAGCGACCGCCCATTGAAGTACTTTGTCGGTTGTTCCCGACGCAGAAGCGAGCCGTTCTTGAACTCATGCTCCAAGGCTGCGACGGCGATGTCGTGCAGGCCATCGAACAACTTCTCAATTGCCAACGCGAAGTATCAGCTGCTTCGTCAACGTCGTCGACGCCGTCAACGGCATTGACCACTGACTCTGTCACGTACCCGACGACGGCAACCACCGTACCGTCGGTGGCCGAGCCACCCTGCATCGCACATCGCCCGTACTTGTCTACAACCCCTGTATGTACCGCAGGACTCAAGTCGGCTTTCTCTCCCCTCACTGCTTCTCATGATAAGACTCTGATTCATCCACCGGTTACACATGCTGGGCTACCTCCCATGAGGCTAGCGTACCCATCGTATCCCCGTGGAATCACGTTCTGGAACCCCTACACCTCTGCAATGATCCCAGCGGCTTTTGGTGTCCAACAACCAGCGGAGTGCCACTTCAATGGTATCATGGGAGGGCCAAGGAAAGACAACACCAGACCCAACGGTGCTTTCGGAGGAGGAAGTCCATGGTAAGCATCCATAGTAGTAAAGATACAGGGGTGTTGCTAGAGCCATTTTCGAGTAGAGTGTAGGACAAATATGTCAATAATTTGTTGAAAATAGATGCCAGAGAACAAAAGGGCCTGTAATCTTAACATTTCGGGGGACAACAGTGATTCATGATTTATCGAAAGATCTCGAGTTCCACCACACATGCAGCATATCATGAACAGTCATCATTGTCATCATCATCATTATAATTATCATCATCATCATCATCATCATTATCATCCTCATCATTATTATCATCATCATCATCATCAATATCATCATCATCATCATCATCATTATCTTCCTCATCATTATCATCATCATCATTATTAAAATCATCATCATCATCATCAACATCATCATCATCATCATCATCACCATCATCATTATCTTCCTCATCATTATCATCATCATCATTATTAAAATCATCATCATCATTATTAAAATCATCATCATCAATATCATTATCATTATCATCATCTTCCTCATTATCATCAGCATCATCCTCATCATCATCATCATCATTATTATCCTCATCCTTTCTCTTAACACACCTACTCTCGCTTCGTTAGTAGAATTGTCAACACTAAGAATTGTACAACAGAAAATAACTCATAATTATCTCTTTAAGATCTTAACTGAATCAATTTCTTGTTACTACGGGCATCATTTTTAAAATTTGAAATTTAGTTACACAATGAAAACTTTCTTAGCAAAGAGCAGGCAGAAGCAGGTCGCGAGTTCAGGTGAAACACGAATGTAAGGCCGCTCCCCCTTTCCATCTTTTTATCTTTGGTTTCGAATATCTCTGGATATAAATCAAGAAAGTTACGAACTGCACTTGTGGAAGGAATTCATCTTGTTCACTATTCATGTCAAACCACGTTTTGTCTGTCAAGAATCCATTGAAAAATTAAATTCGTAAAATATCTCTAATGTAATACATTTCTCTTCTCTATGTCCTTCGTAAATTTTCTCAAAAATATCCGTGACTGCCCCTTATTTTGATTAATCAAATTCCATAAATTGTATATTCAGGGATATTATCCCAATACAATAGCTTCGTATAAGATAAAATGAAGGAACGGCCCCGATGGTATTTGACATCTCTAAAGGGGAAAGTATAACCTAACGTTAAAAGATGGAAATAGAAGCAATTCATGGTAATAACCATTTCAAAATCTATATTGTACCTGTCAAAATGCAGCAATTACAGTCAAATTTTTGTGGGAACGGGGAGAAGTACATAAAAGAGAAATGAAATTGGCGTAAACGAAGTCGGGTGGTACATTGATAGTGAAAATGGCCACCATGCGACAAATAAATACGACATGGGGTTCATTTGCTTTCTCTAGAAAATTAGTTCCACAAAAAATCAGGCAAATGTATGATTCAATTGTTACACCTTTTGACTGTTTAACTTCTTGCAGTGCATATTGAAAAATCGCTTAACCCACTCGGAGCGCAAAGGTCTGCTATCCATTAGAATGAAATGTAGAAATGCATTGGGATGACTGAAAGGGTTTATTTGTTGGAGAGCGAAGGACGAGCATTTGTGATTTGATTAACATTTTATTCATCTGAATCAAAGTGTTGCTGACTTGCTTGTAGCTCGAAAATGCGCGAAATTGTGCGATTGACTCGAAGTATTTCTCGATAAACTTGGACATAGAGACAGAAGAGACCACATCCACTCTGATTCATGCTTTATTTGATAATAGATGGGATGTTTGGAGCGTTTAGTGCTAAACAGTTTCCTCAAGATTTAATTTGTTTTATAAGGTTCAGTGCCACAATGACACAGGTTGCTTCAACAAATCAAAATGCCTCATGCAAGAAACCTTACGTTCTCCCTCTCTGCGCGTATCCTATTCTCTAAATATCTCCGTTTATAGTTTCCTTTTAAACAATCTAATCTAAATAATCGAATCGGGGGTAATTCAAGTGAGAATTCACGCATATTATGACGTGATTACTCCTTGACAGTTTATGTTGAAGTCATGTGACCATACTCTTGACTTCTGAACTTCACTTAAAAAAGAGAATGTTCCCGATAAAAATATAAAAAAAATCTCCTATGAATTTATCGAACTTTAATCATATTCAGGCTAATTGATACAATGTGAATATCACTAGCCCCTTTTTGAAATTATCATTTCCATGGTTTGAAGTGCAACAGCAATGTTTGATAATAATTTTATTGTTACATTTTTTAATAAGAATTTCAGATCATAGATTTTACATCTTATCATATGCCTTGCTGCTTTTGTTGTTCACCATGCTAAAGTAAAAAGGTATTAGGAATACAAAATATAACATATTGAAATATATAATTTTCTACTACATATTAGTCATTATTTAAGAAGAGAAATATAACCATGTGGTTAAAGCAAGATCCTGGTGCTTTCAAAAATTGTATACATAACTATTTATTTCGTAACATGAGCCTTGATAAGAAAAATATTAATGTTAAGTTTTTTGTTGCGAACAGTTTGGTATTTCATTAAAACATTCTTACTCGTATCAAAATGATGATTTAGTAGACTGCATATTTAAGCACTCTTTTATGATATCTAATTGACAACACTGGTTGAATCATGATATAATGAAAGCTCTTTATAATATGTACACATTTATTGCAATAATCTATGAATAATAATCATTTTCCTTACCCATATTTTAGCTTTGGTTTGAAAGTCTTATGCATGAATTAAAATTAGTATATTTTGAGGGTTATACTCTATAGGAGAAGTACGTTATACATGTACTCTAAATAGATTTCCTAACTTGAATTGTGATTATAAACATGATAATTAGGACCTCGAGATCGCCTTATTTTATCCCTTTAGACCATGAATTCCTATATCCACTTTACTTACATTGCGTTATCTATTTATCTATAATTCATATATGATTAAAACTAATTTCTTTTTATTCTCTTTCTTCTCTTTTCTTTCATCGCAGATATCTTCAATAACTCTCCACCAATGTCAGCTGAAATTCGCGAAACTTTCGGGAAGATGTACTCCTTCAAAGAGCGGCTCTAAGATGTGTGATCATGATACTTTAGGAACATAAATGAGCAGGAATTAAAAAGCAATTAATTCTTCATACTTGGGCTACCTTAGTGTCTACGACTATAGTTTCATTGACGTCGGGAGCTTTTGAAGTGAGCATCTAGATGGATATCTTTTCTAACATGTCGAGTACTCTGACTGCTCATGAGAGTGTCATCTGGATTTAATGCTGTTGGTATTTTTCTTCAAAGATAATGGAACTATTTAAAAGTCAGAAGAAAGTAAGAAAGAAACTCCAAATGCCGATGCTCCTTTCCATTGGAAGTTGGAGAACTACTACGCATACTTTATGAAGCTTTGTGCCATTTGTGGACTATTCCTCTCTCTCTGCTCATCGCCAGTTTGCCAGTTTTGTCTAGCTGTTTTAAAACGTATCCTGATCGAACTTGATTTATGAAATGTGGATTTAATTTGTACGATGGCTATTAGCGATGTTGTAATCATATGAAGAATAACGAAATCATCAGGAATACATTCGTATCCATGGAAACGGATCATAGATTCTCCTAATCTCGCGTTCATGAAAAATCAAAATGTTGTACAGAAAGCAGACAATGACCATCGCTCAACTAATTAATGTATTAACAATTTGAGTTCATTGCAATTTATTGGACGGAGCAAGCATTAAAAACAGAAGTTCGCGAATATGTTTTCTGGGCGTCATGCATGTGGGGCAGAAATTGATTATGAAATGAATGAGATAGTAATAGCATGATCATTTGTATTGGTTTATAATAAGGAATCTTGCACTAATAAGTGAACTCTTTTTTTAGTGAGCTACAATCCTGTTTGAATAGGATTCAGTAATAATAACATTCAGTGATAATTGAAATGTGTGAATACCTTTCGCTCCTGATTGAAATACTAATATTTTAGGTTAGTTAAATTTCAACAACAGTTTAAGCTCACTCCTAACCCGAACTTGTTGTCTTTAACAGGACGAACACCAGCTTGCCCGAGGCTTGCCTGACTTACACGTACAACAAATTTATTCATATCAGATTCGTATAGACACTGTCATACATAGTACTAGTAGTTTAATTTGGTTGTAATGATGTTAGTTTGGTTGGAAACAAATTTGGGCAGAAACATAAATACATATGAATTTGAATGTATTAGAGAACTGATCGGTTAATGACTCTTGTATGGCGAATTGGCAACACACATAACGGTCAGGAAGAAGAAAAATTAAGAATAAAAAGTATTTTATCAGGAAATTTAAGCTCTTTAATGAAACAACATTTCAATCTTGTTTTCAGTCGGGGCTTTTTTTCCCTTTTCATTCTTGTATGAATATGTATTCAATAATTGACAATATTGAAAATTGTGATAAATGGATGATAATCTCGATTACGATGTGATTGCAATGGATGGATCTAGATAGTGCTAAACAAATGGAGAAGGAGGACGGAATGTTTATGGTGGAGCCTCGCCTGCCGTATAAATACTCTTCAAGGATTCTTTCGTCTTCTTCTTTGGAGTTTTAATGGGGACAGGGCATTCACAGTCTTTAATCTATGCTTGAAACGCCACTGATGAGGATAGGAACAGATTAAAAGTGAACAATAAGTGTAGCTAACTATATTTGTTTTGTGCGTCAGTACATACAGTAAAGTAAAGTAAAGTGACATTCGAAATAAAAACGTAGACATTTATTTATTTGTGTACATATTGATATACCGTTGTATTTCTCCAAACTAAAAAGGATCAGCTTAATTGTAACTAGTAGAATAATACAAACTGTTAAGAAAATACGTTGAACCAATTATCATTCGATTCTTAGGACGTGCATATTTTCACTTGTGTATACATATTGTATTGACATAAACTAAAATTCAGTCGTTGGAAAATTAAAAGAAAACGTCAACAAATTCATCAATGAGTGATCGAAAATGTATTTATTGTCCTCATTCACCTGAAATACGGATTTAAAATATATAATTTTGATATATGGATGGGGTGTGGTGTGAATATGAATATATTGATTGCTTTATGCGTCCATAATTTATTCATAAAAGTGAACGAAGGTTATAATTACATTAACTTTAATAGCCCATTGATTAATGGTAAACCAAATTGTCTATTTCGTTTTGTACAACTTCTTGAAATAGTCTTGAAACGTAAGGAAAACGAGAAATAAATTTCTGAATGAAAAGTGCTTGAAATATATTGGTTTTTACGGAAATAAATTCGTCTACTGTATGAAAACTGAAGCGGCACGATCGATGGACTTACACAACCTATGTGTATTTTACGGGTTATAACCTGATTTTTTGAAAATTCGATTTCATAGGTACCAACCAGTTCAATGATAATACTTGCGAGAACTTCATAAAAGATAGTCCTCTTCTAAAAGATGCTCTCTTGAATACCACTTTTTTGTAATGTTTGTAAATGTTTGAAAGAACTTGCAAAACAAATATACACAAATCATAAGGCAATCAATCTATATTTCATTTATTTTGTTATAACTCAATAATAAGATATTTTTAAAAATACGCAAAATGGAATAAACATTTGGGGAATAACAAAAATGGGGTAAACGTGAGAATAATACAAAAAGATTACAGTAATCTGTTATCCTTCTTGCTATATTGGTAATGGATTTAATATGATTGGTCAGGTGATGGATTTATTTGTTTTTTTATTGATTGAATGGATGTTTCGAACTTGTTTCGTTTCAATGAATGAATAAGTGAATTACTGAATGAATGAAAGAATGAATGAATGAAGGGAATAATGAATTAATTAATGAATGAATGAAAAATAATGAATGAATGAATGAATGAATGAAAAATAATGAATGAATGAATGAATGAATGAATGAATGAATGAATGAAGGGAATAATGAATGAATCAATGAATGGGTAGATGGATGGATGGATGAATGAATGAAAGAATGAATGAATGAAAGAATGAATGAATGAAATAATGAATGAATGAATGAATGAATGAAGGGAGGAAGGAAATAATGAATGAATCAATGAATGGGTAGATGGATGGATGGATGAATGAATGAAAGAATGAATAAATGAAGGGAATAATGAATGAAGGAAATAATGAATGAATGAAGGAAATAATGAATGAATGAATGAATGGGTAGATGGATGAATGAATGAAAGAATGAATAAATGAAGGAAATAATGAATAAATGAAGGAAATAATGAATGAATGAATGAATGGGTAGATGGATGGATGGATGAATGAATGAAAGAATGAATAAACGAAGGAAATAATAAATAAATGAAGGAAATAATGAATAAATGGATGGATGGATGAATGAATGAAAGAATGAATAAATGAAGGAAATAATGAATAAATGAAGGAAATAATGAATGAATGAAAGAATGAATGAATGAAGGAAATAATGAATGAATGAATGAATGAATGAATGAAGGAAATAATGAATGAATGAATGAATGAATGAATGAAGGAAATAATGAATGAATGAAGGAAATAATGAATGAATGAATGAATGAATGAAGGAAATAATGAATGAATGAATGAATGAATGAATGAAGGAAATAATGAATGAATGAAGGAAATAATGAATGAATGAATGAATGAATGAATGGGTAGATGGTTGGATTGATGGATGAATTTGATTTGATTTTATTCGGTTTATTGCAATGAAAGAACATGCAGCTGGAAAGCTGAAATTGCTCAATTTACAAAGTCAATACAAATCAATATGAATGACTAAAACATCCGACCATAAATCATGCATAATGAAACAAAATGAAACTCAAATATTACATCAAAATCTGAATATATTACAAATATTAAAAACAATACAAAATTTCTTAATGAATGAAATCATGAAAATGATTATTCAAATGACATAATTGGATGAAAGTCGTCAATGAAATCTGAACAATTCTTTGACGGATGCACTTTCTTAGCATGCGATTCGACTATTTATACACTTGTTCATCAGAAAATCAGTTTAACAAGAATTTATAGGCTTCGGGCTATTTAAGTGTACACCAACTATTAAGACGAGGGAGACCGGGATTCAAGGGGTGGGGGGTTTGGTGAAAAAGTGAGAAAAATGAGGTGTTCTTGAAAGGCAACTTCTAATTATGGAAGGTTGAAATGTTTTAGCAGCGTATAATGCTAATTGAACATGACCGGTGCATGAAGACAATGTGTTGATCTAGCACCCCTTAAGGCCATACCGGATGTGTGCCCGGGTCTCGTTTTCTTCACGATCACGGCCGGTGAGCGCTCTTAATTCGAGCCTTGACAAGAAGTTGGGCTCTCCGTGACAGCTCCTCGCTGTGCAGACAAATTGATTCCCACCCCCTAAATACCTCAACCATCCACCAATGTCACTCTTGTCCTTTTCTCCCTTCTTCCCTCCTTTCTCTCTCCTTTCTCTCTGGTTTTACCTTCTCTTTCTTTCACGCCTATTCTCTTTTCTCTTCTCAATCGCGTAGGATTTGTTCAGTGTTGATATTGTACAGGACGTCTTTAAACTGCATATTATATGTTATACTAATCTTTAATCTTTAAGAACACGGAAAATGATATTGCTTGCATGAGGAATCTGTTCCTGACGTATCAGCAGTACATGACTGTGAACAGTACAATATGAGTCGCGGAAACATAAATGTTAATTACCTTTCGACTTAACCTTTCTTGTACAACTTTAGTTTCTAGATCGTCTAAATTTAATTGTCTAGATCGTCTAAATTTAATTGGTCTCTCCTTCTCTCTCCCTCTTTCTTCCTGTGTGTGTGTGTGTATCTCTCTCTCCCTTTTCTCTTTCTCTACTCCTCTCCCTCTCTCTCTCTCTCTCTCCCTGCATACACACACACAAACGCACGCACACGCACATAAGCGCACTTACATCCGCACTTAATTTCTCTTCTTCCCTCATTCTTCGGTGCATACATTTCTTCAGTTCATATTTGTCCATCTCTCATACTATAGTCATATTCATTTTATGTTTAGCCTGGTCATATACGGAGTCCCTGGGGCGCTGTCTAAACGCGATGGATTTTTATACCCAGTCTGCTGTCAATTTGAGCGCGAAAATATACCTGCAAACAAGGAAAGTGAGCTCGAGGGAAGAGATACAGTTATATGCAAACGAAAGAAAGGAGACAATAGACGATAGGAGAGGGATGGCGAGAAGAGACAGAGAGAGAGAGAGAGAGAGAGAGAGAGAGAGAGAGTGAGGGGGAGACATTAATGTTGTTTATTTACTATACTCTTTGTAATTCTTAAAACTATCAATAGTATGAAGATGGGAAAGGGACATCCAAGTAGGCAGCATCTTCCAGAAGGCATATAATATATTTGCTAAAGATAGGAACAAATGGTTTGAATATGTTTGTGGAGCCAACGTCGTATAGGGTCACGGTGACAGCTTAGCTTAGCTTAACTTTCAACAATAATAATGATGGTTTTATAATAGGAATGTTAATGATGATGATGATGAAGATGATATTGCTAATAATAACAATAATAATAATAATAATGAAATATTAATACCAATAATAATAAATGATAATACTGATGATAATGTTGATGCTGTTGCTGCTGCTGATGATGATGAAAATAATGACAATTACTGTTATAATATTGACAAGGAATAGATGTTACATTTAAATAAGAATTTAATTTCTTCTAATGCTACGGTCACAAAGGTTCGTACGAACGATAATTTCGTACGAATCTCGTTGTTTTTCCATTGTCTTCCCGAATTTCCGTTGTCTGAAAATCGTTCGTACGACGTTCGTAGCAGTTCGTAATGGCATTTGTGACCGAGGCTTTAGGCCAAGCGGAAATTCACTGATGGAGGAATACATTTCTTCATTGATTTACATTGGTCTTCTTGACTTAATACTTTTTAAATCGGTCATGGCAGTGGATTCCATATTAAAGGGTCCGAATTTAACAGATTTCTATTAGATTAGTTCTATTTTGGTTAACTTTAAGTTTACAATTTTCCCAGGTTCTTTTTTGACAGGTCTGAATGATAATTGAGAAATAATCAAAGCAATAAATTAGGTGGCTGCCGATTCTTTGTGAGATCACACATATTAAGCATTGCAATAAATACATATCTTTATTGTTTGAATATGTCTAGCATCTGCAGATTGATGAATAATTGAGGTGCGTTGAGCTCTTGAAAGATATTATTCTTAAAAATCATTTCTGAAGGTTTAAATCAAAACAGGATTTGTTTTGTTTGTTTGTTTGTTTGTTGTTGTATTATTATTCATGATGGCATTCCGAATACGAACTAAACAAAATGTCCAAGAATATTTTCATTCAGCTCGAGCCCTACATTGAACTAGAGCACAGAAAATAATGACACGATGTATCATACCACTTTTGATTGAGAATATTATGTAGCATTGACGCGACTGCTGTATCTTCCCATCCTCTGTGTGGCTTACCGGGCGGTCTGGGGGGAGGTGAAGCCAGGTGCCCGGTGTGTTGCTAGCAGCTGCTCTAAAAAATCATCAACTTTCGATCTTGCCCTAAACTGACAATTCTTGTCAGAGATCTGATTCAGGCGAGAAATTCTGGGTTATAAGGAACTCAACCTCCATTTCTTTGATCGTTACAATCTATTATCAAAGAGTAACTAATTCAGAGGAATCTAAGATATATAGGCTACGTGTATGCACTAGACCTTTTTCAATTCGCTTGATAATGATAAATGATCATGTACCTATGATTTTTCTTAAACAGGTGCTTTTTATAAATTTTCTAGGATACATAGTTTCTTGATAACTTGATCATTAAAGTACACCTATTCCTCTTAGACTATAATGTGATGCATTATTTAAGAATATCTAATGATTCATTAAGCTAACGAAGTCGTAGCTTAAGACAATGCATACCATTTTCCTCCTATCTTCTCCATACTATAATATCCAGCACAATTACCCCTCCCCCTCCCTCCGTACTTAGTATGTCAGCCCTTCACATGCCCCTGAAATCAAACGGCGCAATTTGATACTGTATACTGATTTGATACTGTATTGAATACTGTGATGAGAAATGGAACCACTGAATGCCTGGCCGACATACTACAATAAATCTGGGTTAGCAAAATAGATCTAAATTTCCGGGAAAATCGATACATGATGATGGCACCTTCAGATAATCATGAACTACTTTCGAAATTGTTGCATATTTACTTGGTGTCATCCTGTAGTGTAGTCGCTACTGTAATTCCAATATATATTACGAATACCAGTGCTAACCATAAAATACATGTCCACAAAGAGAGAAGAAGAGAAAGATAAAGAGAGATAGAGAGACAGAGAGAGAGAGAGTGCTCCCTCTGCAACCCACCCCTCCCACCACCCACATACATTTTGAAATGAAAATTCAGGGTCTACACATGTTACTAAACTGTACAACATAAACTATATTCTTTCCCAGGGATATCGGAATCTTTTCAAATATCTCGCCGCTTTCTGAAAATCGTTGATCCATTTCATCTCAGCAAAGTTCCAGTCTGGAGGGGCGGGACTGGGCATGGATGGGGGGGGGCGCCCCTTTTGTTCTTTTTGAAATCTATAACATTTCCAATGATGGAAGTGCAATATGAACAAAATTCTTCGGAAAACCTCTCCCCAAAACTATCGATCATCGAAGTATATTATTTTTCAAAAACTGTGAACACAATAATTTTGAACTGCTCAAATAAAATAATTTAGTGACTATTTCTTTCAATGTCTCCTACAATATATGCATTATTCAGTTCACCTGTTTACGTCTATACTTCCAGACATCAAATGCAAAAAATGGATGCATTCTGACGAATACAGGTAAGACCCTCAGGCAAATGAAATTACATTGCGATTAAACCCGTTTAATCGATATTTGTGTCCGTCAATCGGGGGGGGGGGGGGGGTGCCACCGGCATTTTCCTATTTTTCTATATAGAAGCGTAATATCATGAATATTTTGGCATGATTCTTGCATCTGTTTTCCATTGTGGCATTTAATTTCTTCAATGTATATGAGAACTATTTTTTTTTCTTCTTCAAACGGTCTAAGGATACCACAAAAGGGCATTGAAAGTGGGTCACAAACGATTTTGGAGAAGAAATCGATGAAGCTGTATTGTATGTGTATCACCTGCGAGGTGACGTGTACTTTCAGCCCTGTTTTGAGGATGCCATACTAACCTCAAATGAGAGAAGTTATTGAACCCTCCAGATCAGAAATAATGTTCAAGATAGTTACTATCCTCGGAGGAGGATAATATCATATCCTTCCAAATGTAGCCTCAAAATTGAGATCCGGGTAATTAAAATTCGTTTCATGCTCTGTTTCTTTTCTTTTTGATGGTTCATCTTTACTATAACGTGTTTTTGTTTTGTTTTGTCTTGCGTGTTTGTTGGTAATATGTCTTTTTTTAATACAAATTTGTAATTGCTAGCAGTGAACGTGTTGAACAAATTAATTCCTCCTTGCCAGTAGGTTGGGATGGGTAAGTCGGAAACAAAACATATATGTTCATAAGTCCTCTTGATCTAAGGAATAAACCGAAAATACAAATATAAAAATCGACAATCGATATAATCACACACAGTGCATAACAGTTTATATGTTATCAACCATGTCAATAGCCTCTATAAAGGTCTACTCTAAAATACGTTTTAATAGTAGACGTTGCAAGGCACAGCTAGCAGGAACATAACAATAACATAGTCCTCTAATTGTAGACGTACAATATTTGTCTTTAAATTCTACTTATCCTTGTATCTCCCCCAAGGTCAGAGGTTAATTGCATCATTTTTTGCAATATTTCTAATTTGATTTATCCTTTTTGATAATAATATATATATACATATATATATATATATATCGGTAAAACTAATACGAAGCAAAGGAACCCATACAATGAGCAAAGTTTTGTTAAGATTCTGTTAAAATTTTTTGCAAGTTCCAAGTTTCATTTTCTGGACGAATCTCACCTGCGCCTAGCTAAACTGTCTCTTTTAATGTCAAATATCAGATTTGAGTTTCCTGACGCTGAACTCGTTTGACTTCTAAACCTTTATTGTTTTGACGACTCGATTGCAAGTTTATAACCTAGGGCGGTGCACCAACCTGGTTCTGTTCGATTTCTGACCTCCTAGCTTCACCCAAATGAGGCTTGTCAGACGAGACAAGTGTAATGGTATCCGTGATGAGAAATACTCCAGAGAAAATAAATGATATAAAATGAGCGAGAAGGTGTACGCGTGAGACTAGTCTCGAATTGGTTTAAGCAGATTGGCCACTCGATAAGGATTTGTTGATATATCTTTAATTATTTACTCACCATCATCTATTTATTCATACATATTTTAGTAATTTTGATGCTTATTTGTTTGTGAGATTTTTTTATTGATTTTTTAAATCTATTTATTGATGTATTTACGTATCCATTTATTTATTATACTCATACATTTTTTCATTCATTATTTTTTAGATAATTATATTCAAGAATCAAATGGGGACATCAATAAATTGAAATATATCTCATTCTGTAAGTATATGCCAAAACAACATGATTTTCATACCGGAATCTTCTTTTTCTCCTTATTAGAGAGAAGGAAAAAAAAAATCAAAATTAATTGGTTTTTTGAAAATGAAATCTTTTTTCTTTGAGACATTTAAATTTGTAAAAATCGAATAACTTGGTTTGATAGTTTTGTTTAAGACTGAACAAATAAAATTATCAGAGGAAGAGAAGTAAAACATTTAAATTATTTAAAAAAAGAGGAAATATGTTCGGGGAAGCTAGGAGCGGGATATTTAAGTTAATCTAATTAAAGTGTTTTTCTAACATGCTAACAAGATTGATCTACGGTTTCAGGAGACCCTGGATATAAGCTCATTATTAGTTCTTTCGTTACCCCTCACACCAATAATTCCGCTATTTTAACCCCTTCTCCTTTTCCACCCTCCTCCCCTCAAACTCCACTCCTTTCTCTCTCTATCTCTCTCTCTCTCTCTCTCTCTCTCTCTCTCTCTCTCTCTCTCTCACACACACACACACACCCCTCTCACCCCACTGCCCCCTCTCTCTCTGTGTCTCTCTGTCTCTCTCTATCCCTAACCCCTCCAACCCACTCCCTCTTCCCTCTCTCTGTCTCTCCTTCTATTTTCTCTCCTCCTCTCTCTCTCTATTTCTCTTTTTTATACTTTCAATTTTTCTTCATTTTTCAGTTTCTCTCTCTCTCTCTCTGTGAATTTATTAACGTCTCTTTTTCTTTATTTATCTATTTCGTCACATAGGCCTAGTTATTTTTCTATTTCCCCATTTCTCTATTTCTTCATTCAGTTTTTCTCCATTTCTCTATTTCCTAGTAGCCTATACATTGCGGATTTGTTTGATGTCTTCGATCACTTTAATCATATTATCTACACTTTCTCTCTTACCTTACATTCATTACATCTGTATAAACCTCTCTAATTATGCGCATGATCAGAGGACTGACTGCAAAAGAGGGTGATTTTGTAATGAAATCTTCGACCACGTTTGTCACAGGTATCTTATTATTTTGGTTTGTATTAATACTTTTATTACTGTTGTGTTGTGAAGTGCCGAAAGATAATTGTATTGTTTAATGTCACCTTTTTGTGACACTTCAAAAGACAAATACTGATTCTTGGTTTTAAACATGACAAGTATCAAAGTTATGAATTGTTACTTTCAATATCGTAATTACCATTAGGTATATCACCCGTGTTTGTCTATCGCCGCCCCTCTAGCTGTCTACCCCCATCTCCCATCCTTCCCTCCCCCTCTCTCTGTCCCCGGCCCCTCTCTCTCTTTCGTTTTTTTTTTCTCTCTCTCTCTCTCTCCCTCTCTCTCTTTCTTTCCCTTTCCCTTTCCCTAACGACCTCATCTCTTTACCCCATTATATCAATAATTTTCTTTAGGTTTGGCCAGTAGGCCTATATGGAAGACGAATATTGTAGTTTTCCCGCTACACAGCGCTTACAATACCTGAGCTTGTTTCGCAATCTGACAATTCACCCGACTGTCCCCGAGGGCCCTAGATCCGAAGCCCGACATAATTACAATCTCCTCTGCAACCCCCTCCAAGTATCTCATTATTTACACGTAAGTGTCGCACATTATTCTTCCCCTCACACTTCTTTCTCAACTAATTGTTTATATAGCGACTCTGCCCCTCCTTCACCGGGCTTTGCTTTGAGCGTACCGCGTCCATGTAGGCGGCGCCGCCCGTGTGCAATTCCCATTCGCTTGGAGGCGCGGTGCACTGCAGCGCGTCTATCCGGAGAAAAAAATAAAAAGCGCCGCTGAGCAGTGGCTGGGCAAAGAAGAGATGCGCTCGCTCCTCTTTACGGTTTGCTTTAATTACAAATGAAAACAATCTAACAAAAGCAACATTTTCTGTATAAATGCCGACTGCTACACGCTCGATTAACACAAGTCACATCAGCATGTCGATGAAACAAGGAGTCACAGACTGCACTTTTCTTCTCGGTCGGGAGGGAGAAAAGGAATAAACAAGAGGGTGAGAGAAAGAGCGAAGGGGAGAGGTTTTGAACTTTTCTTTCGATCGTGCTCCGTGTTGTTACAGCTTAGTGCTTGAAAAAATGCCGAAAACCGTCTCATATTGATTGGTAGGAAACTAAGCATTCCTTATTGTTTTTTCTTTCCTGTGACAATAAAAACCTAAAAATTATCAAATGTTTGGATAGATTTACATTTGGAAGACGGATAGATGATGACGTTTCTAGTGAAAGGCATAGGCCTAAGGAATAGATAACACGTATTAATAACGCTATGTGGTAATGCTAAATGATATCATCCATCGAGGGTCTTAATTCTATTATTTTCTTACACATGGGTTCATTTCGAGTTGAAATTTTAAACTTATTTGAAAGGGTGTCAACAAAACAATTACAATGCAAATCAAGTCTAGTTTTAATAATATAATTTGTTCTTTTTTAGGCTTTTCTTTGTCAAATATAAGTGATTTTTTTTTCTTCTTTCATCTTTTAAATCGGTTCATTCTTACGAGTGTTTTATATTTATGATCTAAAATGATTTGTCTTTTGCATCTTCTTGGTATTGAATTATATATACGTATGTCATTATATATATTTATGTATATTTGTGTAAAGTTATGTATTATACCATCAACTAATGAAGAGAGCCTCCTACAGAAACTCAGTTTCTTTTGGTAATCCCCAGGCATTAGTTGATGGCTTTTTTCCTGTTATTAAATTCATTATTGTAATTCGTTTTCTTGTATTTTTGTGATTGTTATACTCCTTTATGTTCCTGGAAATGAAATAAATTGAAAAATTAAATTAAACATTATGTTTCTCACATCATTTGATATTTATCCTTGGGTTGAAACGATTTTATTATAGATAGTGAATAAGATTGGTTGCCAGATAGTTGAATGGACAGCGACATCCCGATCAATAACTATAATACGACTTAGTTGCATTTATTTACGAATGCTTTGTGTTTTCCTACATTGACCGAATTCTTAACTTCAACTCTGGACCCAGCACTAAACCTAAACTTAGCCCTAACCCTAACCATATCCCTTACCCTGGACCCAACAGTATACCTAGCCCTAACCCTAAACCTAATCTAAACACCATTGCAACCATAACCCCTAACCCTATACTTTTGACGGAATAAGCCTAGAGCATTTGTTGCAGGACCAGGCTTCGTTGCCTACCAGCAAGAAGTCCATTACTTCGACTGACAAAATCCATAACTGTTCGGATCACCATTTGGTACCGGAAGACGTTTCTTTTTCGACAACCGAGATGGATCTTCACTATTTTGAGCTAACGATTGTTATGATGACCTGGATGGTTCTGATAACAAATACTCGCAACATGTTTACTTTGGAAACAAAATAACTTTCAACGATCTTTAAAGTAATTGGAGTATTGGATATCTCAAAAGTTTGAATGCATTTATTCTTAGCTCTACCTTTTCCGTTACATTAAGAATAGTTTTCCCCCTTCCCATTTAAAAGAAATCTCCCCTTTTCCTCTCGGCGATTTCTCGCCGCCCTCCCCCCAACGCCTTTCTCCCCCTCTCGCTCTTTAACTTCCCTACTATCTCTCTTTCTTTCTTTCTTTCTTAAACCCCCCCCCCCCCCCCCCTCACATGCACTATCTCTCCCTCTCTCTTTTTCTCCCCTCTATCTCTATCTACGCTCTTCCTTTCTCTCCCTTTCTCTTATCTCCACATTTGGCCATCTTTGCGTCTTTCTATACTCAATAGATAGACTTTCTAAATTAGAATTAGATTTAGACTAACTTCCATATTCCATCTTTCTCACACCGCCATCACAGCCACCCCCCCCCCATATTTTCCCTGTGCTACGCCCCGCACTCAATCAGTTAAAACAACTGGATGACGATGAAGAGAGAGATACTTCCTTCGTTCTTAAGACATTGGCGTCTAGCGTTGAGTAGACGTTTATTTTTCTGACCGTATCAGTCTATTTGTTGTCACGGAGGGATGGCAGCGCTTCCCCTCCCTCTCGCTCCGTTACTATTTCACTTCCTCACAATCGTTTAGAGTTGCCAGCCTATTTCAACTCATGATGATGGATTAGAATAGCAGAAAGTCTGACAATATTTGACAGCCAGATTTTCTCTTGGTTTAAAGTCCGTCATGGTAAATAAATCAATAGGAGACAGGCCAACAGTATCAGCGAGAACACTCTCTGTAACGTTTGTAAAGGTTTAAAAGGTTCTGTGAACGCATTACCTTTAAAGGCACACTGTCCTACTTGTAGCTACTTGCTCCCTCTATATAGCAAACTTCCCAAATCGGTGCCTGTTGGTCCCCCATGATCCTCTTTTTCTTATGTTAAATGAGAGCTGAGTTAATGAGATAGCCACCTGTCACAGTGACCTTGTTGGCTTGCTGTGTGGTCTAATCCCTTCTAGCTGCAGTAGTAACGCCTACCTTTAATGGCGCTCAAGCAAACGTAAAACCCCGGGGTTCAAATCCCTCTGTAATAGTGTGACTCTTTTACCCGAAATACTTAACATTAATATAATGAGTAACATGCATCCTGTCTATACTGGAGGTTCAAGCGAATTCCCTTTCAAAAGCTACAAAATCAGTCTACAAATATATTGGGCAACAAAAGAGAGAGGTATAATCTTTTACAAAATCGAATCTGTCGAAAAGTTGCAGATGATTCATGCCATATTTTCTCAGTCCAGGGGGTGTTTATCAAAGACTCTAAGTCGAACTTAACTCTAAGTTGGACTTAAAAATTATGGAGAGCCGTTTATAGCCTTAAAATGAAATATATTCAAAAGCAAGTATTCAAGTATTTTAGACTTTTCATAAATTCCACATCAAGAACATGAAATCTCCCATAATTGAAAATATGAATGATTTGAATGCCTTTTAAAATAACTTTTTTCAAAGGTACCAGCGGCTTTCCATAATATAGTTAAGTCCAACTTAGAGATACTGTAAGTTCAACTTAGGATCCTTGTGAAACACGCCCCAGGATGTATTCTTTTGCGGAACGCTTTCTTTTCTCTACTGTATAGAAGGAAACTGTAGACTTTCGGAAACAACAAACATATAGAAACAAAATTTACAACAGACACCGCGCTAATACAACGAACTTATAACTTAAGAACATGACCCAGAAATTCGTCCCCCAAAATTATGTGCAGCAAAAGAATAAGAATGGTACATGTATTTCACATAATACAATTTCTCAGGCAGCATGTTTTTGTCGTTTACAAAATTCAGGAAACGCACATAACATTTACAACGTTCTTTAAAGAAAATCACCTTTTAAACTGTGCCATAAACACTAAACAATTGAGATTTTGGTCGTAAATTTCAACAACTATTAACTAATTTCAAGGAATATCTAGGATTACTTCAACCAGAGGAGAGAATTCTCAAAAATATTCAGAGTCTATAATATTCAAGTTAATGTTTTAACAAAGACCAAATACTATCTTTACTTTCTTAATCATGACCTGATGCTATATACGTTAGGACAAAAGGCTACCCATTTAACCATTTCTAAGTTCAATAAAAAAAATCCCCACCGAAACAATAATGACTCTGACGCCGCTGGCCCTGTACGTGTTCCAAATCAAATCAGGATTAGATTAGTCGATAACGAGGTACCAACTGACCAACCATTTAAATAGGCATGAAACTCTCTTTGTGACTGGGTCTAATTTCTTTTATTGTTACACTATATATAATCGTTCTGATCTGAGATTACCCGTATTTATCATTAATCACTTGGACGGCATGGGCATGACTAGGGGTGTTGCTTTGCGATTAGTTGAATAAGTTTTCCGGGGTCTTAGGTAATTGAAATTAACTTTGGTCATTGGGCTGGAGTGGCATGGTGAGACGTAGGTTAGAGTAGTATTAAGTTGGCAAATTCTGGACAATGTTATAGTATGTATACAAGTTGAGTCAATTTCACAATGTAACAAAAAGTTTGACATGTACAAATAGCATTTGTGGGTGTGGGTTATGTGTGTCTATGTGTGTTGTGTATGAAAGAGAGAGAGAGAGATAGAGAGAGAGAAAGAGAGAGAGAAGTGAAATAGTGCTCTTCTACTCTCTTTTTTTAATACGAAATTGCGACAACATGTGGGGCTGTAATTCGTTGTGTCTTTAATCATAGTCGCTAGGAAGAATTTTGTTTCTACTCTTACATTGTAATTTTCAATGCTATACTGTAAATGGTGCTAGCAGTAATGTTGGTATTGTTATCGGTAATGGTATTGACCTTGATTAGTAATAGTATAAGTATTAGTTTTGGTTTTAGTATTAGTATTAGTATTGGTATTGGTATTGGTATTGGTGTTGGCATTGGTATTGGTTTTGGCTTTGCTATTGGCATGGCCTATGGGTCAATGTTTTGGTATAAGTTTGAGTATTAATACCAGTATTAGGATTGGTATTTGTATTGGCAGTGACAGTGGTAATGGTAATCTTATTGGTAGTGGTAGTGGTAGTGGTAGTGGCAGTGGTAGTGGTAGTGGTCTTGGTATTTGTAGTGGTAATGCTAGTGGTAATGGCAGTGGTATTGGTAATCAAACTGGTATCGGCATTTGTATCGTAATCTGATAAATACGTCTCATGTTCTTTAACATCAGCTTCAGATATGAACTCATTAAGATTCGTACGTGTTGGTACACGAGAAGCTGTCATCAAATTTAAGCTATTTCGTATATTCTAAGATAAACTCTTGACTCGCATGAAAGAACTTCATTATCTAGCAACAGCAACGACAAAAACAAAATACTTTTATTAAAAGAAAATTGCATCAATGTAAACTTACCTGATGTTCAAATATTCTAATTTTTGTTTGTAAATTGGACATGCTTGACGAAATGGTTTGAACGACGATTTCATTGTCATCCTCTCTCGATAAAATATGCAAGGTCGCTACATTAGGATAAAATACAATTAATGGTTGATAGCACGTGGATATCACGTACATCAAAGGTGGAGTATTATAATGATAACATAACGTGATAGAGAGAGAGCGCGCGCGCGGATGGTGGGGGTGAAGACGGAAATGGCGGGAGCGTAAGGGTTGTTCCAAATCCTATTTGACGTAATTAGTCACGTGTCTACCAGCACCCAATCACGCCCCGCGGTGTAACTGACCGTGTTCAAGCGATAAAATCCTCCTGGGGTATTTTTTCCCCTCTATATACCTGCTGCTCCGCTTCGTGAAATCCAATTTGGCCCCATACCCGGCGACCAGTGGGCGCAGTATTTATGTTAATAGTATAGCAATCGGGGCTCTAACTGTGGACTTGTCATGCCGGTTCAACATTCAACTCTTCCTAATCACAATAGAGAGGAGGTGAGAGTTCACCTTAGGAGCTGTTCAGGATTTTTTTTTTTTATAAAGTGGGGGGAAAGAGGAGATACCCCCTCCCCCTTTAATATCGAGCAATGATATATATCCCTTTCATCAGATACCTCGAAGTTTTGTCTAGAATTCGTTTAGTGGTATTACATCAGTGTTGAATAATATCATTAGATGACTTAATAGTAAATGTAACGTCTGCAAGCATCATGCTACACCCCCACCCCCCCCCCCCACACTCATTGACATGACTGAATACGCCCTTCTAATAAATCCCGAACCTTATCGAAACTCCCGAGCTATATTATGCGTTGAGCATGGTAAGTGGTAAAGTTGCCCGGGTATATTTCTTGGTAGGTATCGGATGAGGGGGGTTGGGGCATGCTCCTAGGGGGAGAGTGCAGGTCGGTGATCGGGTGAGGTAATTAATTTAGAGTTAGACGCGTACCAGTCATTTGGAAGCGTAATTCGTGTTAAGTTTGAGGTGGTTGCGTGTATGTTTGGATGACATCAGATGCTCCAGGGTCTGCATGGGGAAGACAAGATAAAGAAGGAAATGAAGGGAGAGAGGGAGGGGGGATAGGTGAGATAGTTGGGGAGACAGATTGGAAGCGTGACAGGAGAGGAATCGTGTGAGGGGGTGAGGTGTGAAAGAGAGAGATAGACAGCGAGAGAGAGAGAGAGAGAGAGAGGCGAATACAGAGGGAACGGGCAAGATAAGAGAATGTGATGGCAACATATATATTTTAAAAAGTACTTACATTTCACGCATCGAGAGGAAAGAACTTACGAACGATATTTGACAAATTTACTGATGGTTTCTACCAATTAGCCATCTTATAATTCATGTTGTAAATGACACTTGCATTGCGGAAACAACTACTTTAGACATCTTGAAATTCCTTACCTCCAATCTCTCGATAAACTAAAATATACATATAAAAACCCAATGCCAATACCAATACAAATAACCAACATTAATAGTGAGTAAAAATGAATAACAAAGGTGATACCAATTGTTTATCATTATCAATACCAACACCAGCACCAATGATCAAAACTATTATCAATAACGATTCAATTTCCGCTTTACCGATTCTTCCCTTTCTAACATGATACTGAGGAGATGCACGATTCTTTAAAGGGGGACACCATTCTGAAAAGAAAATTTTGACACGAAAAAGGGATTTCATATTTTACGTGTAAGTTGCTCAAGAAAAAAAAAAGGAAAAGAAAACTCTATCGCAAGCAAGCACGAAAGCAATCACGTACTTAAACAACAACAGCATAAAAGCAAAACGAATAGGCCTACCCAACCTTCAAAGTCATCACAACAACAATACACAAACACAAACAACAATACAAATACTATTATACCAATACATGTACCACCAAAATATACTCGTGTCTATTCCAATACCGCTGCTTATTCTAATCTTGCTGCTCTATAAGATAAAATGTTGACCAACCCTAACTTCCAGGGACAATTTCAATAATGGAGGATAGACGATTGCATGATATCAATGAAGTGATCATAGATATGAAGGAGGTTTGAGCCCCCGGCAAAGCGCTCATGTCAGTCTACATTTGCCTCTCCATACCCAGGAGAGACCTGGTAGGATGATAAATCGTTCGTCAATGCCGTATACTCTCACAGTGACGATATGGAAGTAAAATATCCCAAGAAGTTGAAACAGTGCTCACATTGTGAACGCAGATGCACTCGATGGCAGGGATATTACGCACTGCGTAAACCCATATTCATTTATTATTATTTCTATCATTATTGCTGCATTGGAGCTCTGGAAAATATTATGGTTTAAAAAAAAAATGTACTTGTCGATGCGAAGGAGGTACAGATCTTCAATAAAACAGCAGTGTCATATATGTTAGAAATTCCGATAATGCAAAACAGTACGAATATGGCAAATTCTTTGATGAACATTATTTTTTATCTCGAATAAAGCCTTACACTGAAGTAAAATCCATATTCTAAAGCTCATCTATATTTTTCTCTTTTTAAAATGCTAGCAAGTTGATCACCTGGCCTTGAAGGAGTTAAACAAAACAATGAAAACTTGTAACACTAGAACCATGCATGCAAAGAAAGCCTGTAGCTGAAAATGCTGCGAAACACCGTTATTACTTATATGAGGAATTGTCAAGACCAAATATTTCCATGATCTTGATCAGAATCTGCTGTTGCACAAGGCTAGTTGTAATAATATCGTCTGCTAGTAGACAGCAGAGATACACTGGTGTGCATGCAGGGCATTCCCGCCGATACTCGCCGCCCAGCGCTCCCATCCAATTTACCCTAGACGTGCATCCAATATGATTTGCGATATGAATGATTACGTTTGGCCGGAGCTCTATAGCTGAATAGAAATCGTTAAACAAACACCCAGTTGGTCCCAACTACAGAGAGTTTTGTTACCTCTGCTTGTGTGGCAACTTTAAACTGTAACTCTCTTCCTGAAGATAAGTTAGTAGCGACCACCAAGCAAGTCGTTGAGTTGGTGCCATGCCTCGCTGACGCGGCTGCCCGCTGCTCCAGCGCGGAACAATTTGTCAGACTGCCTGCCCTCCCGCCGCTTTCTGTCCATCAACATCAAATGAAACATGTCATGCCAATATGACGAATATGGCGTTGGTGAAATTCTATCAAGAATCTATTTTACCCTCCTTCTCTCTCCCAACTTCGTCGTCTCTCTCACTCTCTTTCTCTTCAGCTCGTTTGGAACAGTTCTGGAAAATGTCAACTATGTTGCGATCGGGCGGCCATAATTGCAGACGACACCGCGACCCGAGAGGGGAATAGAAAGAGCGCGTGACGGGGCACTTTGGGCATATCCTGACTCCATTACATTGCACTCGAGCTGCAACGCGCGTGCTCCGATTGTCTTGAAGGGGGTGGGCAACTTATTTTGACATGAAATAGTTTTGAAACGATTGCAATAAAATTTTGACAAATTACCCATTTGGGCTTCAATGAGAGCTCATCAGGCAGTCTACGATTCTTGTGATTTTTCCACTTCAGCGAATGAGAAGTTCGGTTGCGGAGTCATTCCCACCACCGAGGGTGACGAAATTTGATTTTTGTTTCCTCCCTCTCGTTTTTGAGTTGGATATCAATCAGCCAATTATCATGATTATAGGATATATATTTTAACTGTGCGCATTGATACCTCAATTCAATTCTTGATTCATTTAACACAGGACGAAGGCCAAAGGTGTAGGAACTGACTGTTTTTCGGTTATTCGTACTTTTCTGTAACTTCCTGCTTATGTTTGACAGTGGCATAGCGAGGAGCCAGTCGCTAAGTGGGCCACTGCATGGTGTCATGGAAAGGGGAGGAGCACCATTCTGACTCGGTGAAAGAAAAGCAAAATTCAAATTACGGGATGGGGGGGGGGGGGGTCTATGATATATTTATTTCGGGTTGTAACAAGTGATAAGAACATAGTGAGATGACATTTTCTCTTCATAACGATATCCGAAAGTGTGTTCTACCATGGACCTAAGTAGGTCTATGGTTCTACCAAACACCAAAGTACCTGGTCAATAAATACAACAATAAATTGTGGGACCTTAAAGAATCAGAGAGCCCTGAATGAATTCCTCGCAGCCCACTAAGACAATAAATAAAAACTTTATGAATTTTTAATGACATGAAAACTAGGGAGAAAACTATCACTAATAATAGTTGGCATCTCTTTGATTACAGGTTTGTGACGTCATTCGCTCACAATTCACCAGTTATTTTATTAATGTTGATAATACACTTTTTTCTAGTTTTTGTCAAAGAATATATTTTTCTCATTACTTGAACCAAGTTATAATTATAGTCACATTATGCATAAATTAACCGTTTACATAATTATCATAATGTTTTACTTTCATATATATATGTATAGCCTACATGTTTTTGTAAAGAAAATCAAACAAAACAAAACTGAAACAAATATTTAATTTACTCCAAATATTGAGATTGTTTACAAAATATTACGTACTCACAATCACTTATTTTCTAAGTAAATCGTATCAATAATTCATATTTTTCATGATTTTTTTTTAAAACTCCGTATTAGTTTGTATATGCAAAAACATATTACTATAAATAAAACTTTGTTCAAGTTATGGGAAATCATATTTTCTGACAAAATTGAGAATTTGTGTTATCAATATTAAATCCCAACCCAATACAGAAAAAAAAGAATTCGAATCAATATAATTCTATTTCTGAATCAATCAGATACTACAATATACGATGGAAAGAACAATGCGTTGCCAATATCTATAATACTCTTGCAACCTCCAGCTTATCTTAATGTCGTGATGAAAACGGTGAATCATAGCCTCTCGTATATACAGTGACCGTTCTCATCATCTTATAACTTTCTCCCTCATGTACACTCACAACCAAGAGTAACCTTTAGGGTTCGAAACCCGGGTAGAGTTTAATGACGTCCTCCGAGAATGCGAAGCAATTAGTTCAGCTCAAAGAAAATATCCACTTTCCATAACCGAAACTTCAGAAGGGCTCAAAATGTTGAATCTTTCTTGACTTTCAAAGAGGACGCTGCTGCTGTAATTATTGTTACAAATTTGTCTCACTGCGGACAGACTGGGTGGTTTCCCTAAAGCATCTACTGAATAAACAAAGATTCCATTGAATAAGCAGAATATTAGTTTTACCCAATACTTTTGAAATTCATTGCAATTTTTCACAGGGGCAGACCCATTCAGGATCTTGTTAAGGGAGGGGGTGCACCTTTCCTCCAAAAAAAAAAGAGGATTACGAATCGGACGAAATTAGACACAGGGGCACAAATCATTAGGCATGTTCTTCATGTTCTTTAAGTTATGTCAAATTGGGCCCCCCCCCCCCTCCCTAATCTGCCCCTTAGTTTGTTGAGAACCTTCTCTTTCCACTCTGTTTTGACGGCTTGAGATTTGAAGTTAGACTTGTAACCATGGTTACTAAGATCTAAACTACTCTATTTCTGCATTCAATCTCCTTGAATAAAAAATGAATTATATTGTGGTTTAGCCTGATCAGTCCAGGTGTTAAAATCAAGTTGTCAACATTCAGTCATAAATGTAAGCGACTGGACAGAGAGTCTACACTGAACTTTTTGAAGGCGCCAGAATAAAAACAATTACACAGTATTGCAGAGAAGAGGTGAAACAGGTCAGTCACTTCCCTTACTTCTTCAATTTCTTGCTCTTCCATTTTATCTCTCTCTCTCTCTTCTTCTTTTTCTCTCTCTCTTTCACACACCCTCTTTCTTGTTTCTCCCCTCTCTTCTTCTCTCCATTTCTTTACACTTTCTCTCCCCTTTCTCTCTCTCCGTTCTCCTGTTTATTTCTCATTCTCGCTACACCTCTCTCTCTCCCTCTTTCACATTGTCTTTTGTTTTGTTTTGGTCCGTTTGACTTTTTCTCACTTTCCCCTCTCTCTCTCTCTCTCTCTCTCTCTTCCTCTCATCTGTAAAGAATAGAACCAATTCGAGGACCACCTACATGATACGACTGCAGGGCAGGAAATCAAACCCCTGACTCCTTCGGGCAGTGAACGATAATTCTGTGACGTATCACTCTGCAGACAAGTGACATTATTACAATAACCATGGCAACATAAACTGCGTTGGATAGTGCCGCTCACACATGCAACGGCTCGTCGGGTGTTACTCAATTTTCCGAAGGTTCATTTTCCGAAGATTCTTAATTTCGAAACACAAATTCCCCTTTCCATGGGGGTTGATAACCAAATTTTTGGTTCGTAATTCCGAAAACGAATATTGGTTCATAATTCCATGAAATAAAGTAGGGCTTATATAATTCGGAAGGTTCGAAATTCCAGAAATACTACAGGGTTCTTTCATCGTGTTCATTTTGTGTATAATGGACGCTTTTTAACTTTTGATATCATGCACCTTTTTTAATTTTTGGCAATATAAACCCATTTTCATGTACGCAATTATGAACCTTCGTATACAAAATTATAAGAAACCTTTGGAAAGACGACTTGTTGCAATCGGATAGTCGTCACCAGTCCAATAACTTCCACACAATGTACACGTTATAGTCTTTGTGTATTTATTGAAATAAAATGGTAAAATAGGTGCTGTATGTGGAAAAGACAATACCCAAGACTCTTTGTAAATTGCCGTTAGAAATCGTACAATGTCATCGTAAAACTTGCACATTCCATAGGATGACGTACAAGGATATTGCATGTAACTTGATTTTTCGAATGCCTTTGCGATGGAGTTGGTGTGAGAGAAACGCAATATGTGAACTCCACTTCTGTTCACAAGCATTATATCATATTCTGACCGACCCGTGATTGATCCCAACTCAGTGATGAGCCTATAATGATCTCCTGGAAGAATATCTGAGATTTATGAGAAGTGAAATATATGACAGGAAACGACAAAAAGAAGGAAAATAAGATCCCTCCACCCCTTCCCTGCTGAAAGGGGGGGGGGGAGGGGGGGGGGAATCATATACGGAAGACGAAAAGTGTAAGGAAAAAATGGGTTAGGCTAAAGTGGATAAAAACACAAACATCGATGTTATAACAGTTACTAGAAGAAATTATTTTGAATTAAGAAGGGAAAATTCATTGGATCAGTGTATCATGTTAAAAGAAACAATATAAACATAAAAGGAAACTAGAATAATTTTCAAGTCTGATTTTTGGTGTAATGAATTAAAAGAACCCGAATTCATTCTATCATGCCCCTTGGATCAAGGGCAGGATTAGATGACCTATTTTATCTTCTACTTTTTCATTTTCAATTTCATCTACTTGATTCGTCAATATTGCTGATTGTACATTCTTAGGCCCATTTACTATTTTGAGCAACTTCCTTTCACCTCTCATAGTATATCGACGTATTTGTAACGCATTATTATCTGTACAGCCTTTAAACTAAGTTAAATATTACCTGTATTTCCAAACGAATTGAAAGGTGTGTATACTTTAAATTTGTATTACAAAATGCAATTTTATAAATAATAGCCATTATGGATTTAGAGCGGGACACTCAACATCTTCAGCTCTGATAGATTTTGTTCATAAAGTGGGAAGTGCAATAGATAATGAAGAAAAACCAATTGGCTTATTCCCTGATCTTACAAAAGTGTTCAACACGCTTGATCATAGTATTTTGTTAGAGAAATGTTATATGTATGGAATCAGTGGTATAACATTTAAATTATTTAAAAGTTATTTATCACATCGGAAACAATTTGTCACATTAAATAAAAACAAATCACAGATACAGTATATTAGGTGTGGAGTACCACAAGGTTCCACTCTTGGACCACTTTTATTTATTTTGTATACAAATGACATTGTTTATGCTTCAAACATTTTGAGATGTATTCTGTCCGCAGATCACACCCCTATTTTCCTTTCACACAAAAACAAACGTACTCTTGAAACTACATTTAATATTGAGATTAGATTGATTGTGCAATGGTTTTACGCTAATAATAAACTTTCTATTAATGAAAAGAAAACACATTTTATGAATTTTACCGAGAAGATATTAAATAAAGATTCAATAACAATCAAACTTGGTATAAAGTTGAGTATGAGTTTCTTCAGCAAAGTTCTTGGGTGTTATTATTGGTGACATCTGCAACAAGTTGTCTAAACGTATTGGTATTATGTACATATTGAAATCTCTCCCTAAAAGTAATCTCAAAATTATATACTATGCAATTGTGTACCCTTACTTACATTACGCTTTTATTGTATGGGGCAATGCTGCTTTAATTCATCAAGATATATTGTTAAGATTATAAAAACGTGCAAATACGAATTATTAATTATTCTTCTTTTTTTGCCCATACCAATATAATATTGTATTCATTAAACATGTTGCAATATAAGGATGTATATTTATTACCAGTAGGTGTGTTTATGTATTACTGTCCTCAAAATCTTTTTTCTGATTCCATTTCCAAATTGTTTATATTAAACTGTAATATTCATAGTTATAGTACTAGAAATGCTCTAAATTTTCATTCGCCATTGACTCGTACAGTACTAGACCAAAAACTAATTATTTTCCAATGACCGTTTCTGTGGAACACTTGTCCTTATTACATGCATAATTCTGCTAGTGTAAATGCAATTAAACGTAGGTATAAGAATTTCTTTTGGGTAAATTGCAAATATCATTTCAATTCAAGACATATTTTGTTTGTATGTTTGTATGTATGTTTGTTGTTTTGATTTGTGTATTGTATAATGTCTAGTAACGAACATATCTCCTATTTTGTATTATAAAAAAGGGTCAAACTTTATATAAGAATTATGTTTCCTTTCAGGTTGCAACCTATTCAGTTTATTTTATGTCCTTGTCAAATATGTTCTTAATGTGTATTGTTTATGTTATATATCTGATTATTTTCATATTATGTTGTCTCTTTAACTGAATGAAATCAAATTGAATTGATTTGAATTGAACATGTATTTTAGGTAACATTAAATATTTACAGATCATCTACCTATTTTAGATCGCATAAATGCCCGAGCAACGGCCAAACTGGAGAACCGTCTATTTTATGAGGGTTTTTGTAGGGGGGGGGGGGGGGGGGGGAGGTTGATGTTAAAATATTTTTGTTATCGTTTTTTTTTAATTGTTTGTTGTTGTTTTGTTTTGCTTGACGGATATTTTATGTTCTCCCTCGGGCAAATAATCCCGTAGGCATCAATGCCATGAGTTCATTGTTATCGTTTATTTCGTCTATGATACCGGAGTGTTGGCTCAGTCAGTAGAGCGTCCGCCTCACAACCGGGAGGTCGTGGGTTCGAACCCCGGCCGCGTCATACCAAAAGACGTTAAAAGATGGGAGTTGTTGCTACCTTGTTTGACGTTCAACAATAAGGGATAGAGCAACGTCGATCTGGCGCTGCTCAGTGGCTGCCGGGCTCACGATCAATTGGGCAAAAAGAATTTCCGTTTCGGTTTAATAAAATTTGGAGTGGACTATTAGGCTATTATTATTATTATTATTATTATTATTATTTATAACACTTCACTATCTCTGTAATAACCAGCAGATACAAGAGATATTAAAAACAATTGATATACCTATATATATATTTAATGAATATGATTCTGTGCAAAGTTTGACCGCAGAGCAGGTGAATTTATGCCCATCTAACCCGGTTAATTAATTTAGAAAGATTTACAGCTGTTCAGTTAATCTGAAACCAATCTGTAGGAACTGTTTCTTTCCTCTCAATTATTACTTCATTCCACAAAACGAAGTCAAGACAATAACCGAACTGACCCCGATGTCATTCATATTCCTTGGTGTGAAAATATCGACGCCTCATCGCTTTAACCTTGTTTCATATTTTAGAGCTGTAGAATTCGGATCAATGTGTAAGAATTTAACACATCCACATCTATCACGGATCTGATAATGAGAGGAATCGTGATACTACTCCCATGTATGATATTAAACCAACTAATTTATGGTTGAAATAATAAATATGGAGAAGAGATCGGTGACAGGGATGTCTGATTCTCATTCAAAGTATCACTGATTTCGAATATAATCAAGATGGCAACTCCAGAACCCTTTATACCCTTGTATTATGTTGCCTCCACCTCCTTCCCTCCCTCTCATCCCCTGACTCCAAGTCTCCCATTATCTAGGGGGAATAGAAGTAGGTGTAATCACTGAACCCAACACGAGATTCGTTTAAACCTTATCAAATTAACCCGTTTAATTTATATTGGAGCTAACGGCGATTTGATACCAGACAATATATAATACCGCCCTCGTTGAAAAGGAGATGATTACATTGTCACACCTACCCATCATGCCTTTATCCATCTAGGATGACAAGGAAATCATCGTAGGGAGATGTAGTAGAGACATGCGCAGGTCTCTGATTGTAGTATAGTCATACCAGGCGAGGAGGTGGGGGGAGGGGGGCAGACTAGGGGCTACAGTCTACCCCCCCCCCACTAGGTTTTTTTTAGTTCCGATATTCGGGCAACCATCTCCTCAAATTCGAGATGACTACTACTACTACTACTACTACTACTACTACTACTACTACTACTATTTCTTCTTCTACTACTACATCTTCTACTGTTTCTACTACTTCAAACGACCCTTTTCTATATTATATTGATCTCCTTTACGTAACGTTTGATTCCTTATCACTCTTCATGATCACATGGTCCCTGTAGCGTCCTTTTCATCAGCGTCCGTTTTTTTTTTTTTTTTTTTTTTTTGTTTACTTCAAGGAACATTGCCATCCTAAAGTGCCAGTGTGCAGTTGCCTCTTCCCACCTAAACCCACACCTGTATACAGGATGAAAATAAAGAACAGTTTTGGGTATAAAGGATTTGAACAAGACATCATCTATCCAGCTTGGGAGGCTTAAACCCTCTCCCAATTCTCCAAACCCGCCCCCGCCCCCATATTATTGTTCTAGAATAGAACGGGGGCAAAGTATGCTTCTAACCGTCTGTTTGATCCCCCCCCCCCCCATCCACCTGAAACAGCAAAAGATAGATGTGAAGATCGGCGACACCCCTTTAAAGTTGTTGAATTTTGTTTCTTTTCTATTCTTTCAAAGTATTACAAGTCAAAAACCGGAACTGTTTACATTCCCCGTAGCCTCTAAATTGTGTAACGTTATTTTTTAGAAATAATTGACGTCACTGCCCTGAAAAATTCGGATGCAACTCAACACACATTGCGTGCCCAAATTATCATACTCAATTAAGCATTTTTCTTGCACAACAGGGAAAAGCGGTAACCTTGTAAACTCTTAGCTCATCCACCAGATTTCGATTTCCTCCATTTTTATGGAACAATTTAAACTTCAAAGGCGTCTAGCGAGGAAAAAAAATCACTTGCAAGCCGCAATTGCGCATGAGTGCTTATTCACATTAAACACATCTTCGCCCGTTAAAGTGTTTAAAATAGGTCGTTATTTTATTGACATTTTGTTCACCTTCAGTATATTTTTAGCTCTCTCGTGTTTTTCGTTTCCCTTTATCCACACTGATTAATAGTATTCATATTTTTTTGAACAACCGTCATGGTGATAAAAAAGAGAAGAAGAAATTACCCCAAATTTCTTCCGGTGGCGCCTCAGGCCTTTTAAATGCTATCTGCCTGGACTTCGGGTCGATTATTGAAGAAATGATGGTGCTAAGTTTTTACTTACTGGCAAGCACTTAATACAGCTAACTACCTGTTGGTATTATTGACATTTCATTTTCAAATGTCAATTTCTAGAGAAAAAAAAATCACGCCTAATATATTCCTCAGTCACACCGCCAAACCGACTGCACAGAAACTCCAAACTGACTGACTCTTTGCCATGCTGGGGGCAATATGATTGTTTGATCGGCCTCATTTTGGTCTGGTGTCGGTCTCGTTGGTGTTACTGGGGTATTAGAGGCAAGTTTGTTTTAGATGATAATGATGAAAAAAAATCAAACGAAAGTGTGAAATGTATCAGAACAAAGGATAAATAACAGATGACAAAGAAAATGAGAGAGCGTGAGAGAGGAGTTAAGAAGGATTGGGAGTGTCGAATGCCTAACAGGGACGATGGAAGAAATATGGTCAAAGCTAGAAAGATAATTGGGCGCGCAACAATGCTTAGAGATAAGCATAAAGAGAAGAGAGAGAGAGAGAGAGAGAGAGAGATTACAAAAAAGAGAGCGAGAGAAAGAGAGAGAGAGAGAGAGAGAGAGAGAGAGAGAGAGAGAGTGAGAGACAGACAGAAAGTGAAAGAAAAAAATAGAGATAGAGAGACAGACAGAAAGTGAAAGAGAGAGAGCGAGAGAGTTAGAGGCAGAAAATGAATGAAAGAGATAGGGAGAGAGACATGAAGTGAAAGAGAGAGAGAGAGAGAGAGAGAGAGAGAGAGAGAAGGAGGGCGGGGTGCTTGAGTGATAATGGACAGAGGAATGAACACAAATACAAAAAGCTATGGCAAATAATTAACGCTTCATTGTGAAATCGATGTTACAGTGGTTTTTGTCCCCATTGGTAGTTCGGGCGAGAGAAATCTCGGCAGCCCGCTGGGTCGGGCTCTCAGTAGCTGCACGTACCAATCTTATTCTCATCACGGTACTCCCCTGGTACTCCCCCACTTAAAAAACAAACTCCCAAACCCTCATGCTTCTTCATTTTTCACAAAAAATACCAATTATTTCACTGACTACCAAATATCTGTTACTTTTTAAATTCTATTTCATTTCATTTCATGATTCTAATTACTAACCTGACTAATGAGAAAAGAAAAGTGAAAATCTATTTAATAAAACTGCTCAAGACATCAAAGTTGCTACCTCAAGCACCTTTTGTGCTGGGTAAGTTATCTCTTTTTCCCCTCTCCTCCCCCTTTCCCCATCTCTCTTTCATCCACCCTCTCCGTGATGTCTCTTCCAATCGCTTTCTGCGATGCCCTTTTTTTAAATTCTCTCAAGAAATGATCTTTTTTTTGTCCTTCTTTTAAAACCTCTTTGAATGGGAACTTGAGTCATACCGAAGGCTTAATATAAGAAAGAAATTATCGACTTCCATGCAACAGCCTCTCTTTACAAATGAATCCATTAATCATCTTAAACTAACCTGAAGACATATAACGAATCAACAACTTTCTAGAAGAACTACTATTGTGGTCATTTTCTTTGATTGAAAGATGTGAGCCCCCCCCCCCCCCAACAAACAAACAAAAAATAAAAAAAATGAATAGATTCCAAATCTCGATCAGAATGCTAAATAAATGTCTCTTTTACACAACTAAGCATAATTACCACTTCTAAACACACCACCCTCACACACAAACAACAACATAAAGAACAAGATACCTGGCGTACTGTACCAGACGCTTAGTTCTGAACCATACCAAATTGTACTTACAAAAAGGAAACAAGTAATAAACTCTAAAATCTATGTATTTCCGTTTTGTCATAACTATCCAATCATGTAATATTGTAAAAACATTTTCAATGGCAGTTTACAGCTTGAGACAAATTAGGGATAACAACCATTTCCCAATGTATCAAGTTTCTGTGGCTACCATACAATGAGAAAAAAAAGAGTATAAACTCTCGTGTTAAATATCGCACAACTCGATAGAAATGAACATCTGCGACATCGTTAAGTACAGGGGATTAAAAAGATACTTTCAAAATACATGTATACAACATACTACATCCTCAGAAAACAAAAGATTTTTAGATTAAAACAATCCATATAAATTACATAACTATTTGCATATCACCACTGTCAACACACAGCTGCATATTTACAATAACATACATGTTTCAGCTTTGGTTAAACCATTGAAAAGCTGTAAAATAATAGCAACTTTTTTCGATGTAGAACTTTTCCAGTTACTAATGACTGATGAGAGTGCTCCGAAATACATGCGCTTCTTATGGATGGAGAGAGCAATGTAAATATAATGCCTTGCTTAAGGACAAAAGTGCTTTGTCAGAGCTCAAACCAACAACCCACTTTGGTATTAAGTTGGTTGACTTACAAAAAAGAAAGAAGAAGAAAAGGAACGAAAAGAAAAACATAAACATGGGAGAATGAGATCTATAACTTTCAGGAAAACCCTAAAAGAAAAATTATTTAGTTTAAACAATGGTGATACAGCATACAAAATTTGGCAACTTGGTGATTTACCATGCACGTAACTAATTTGTCTGAGTTTTAATAAACTAACTTAACGTCAAGGTAGACTTCCCCTTTAAATGTTAAACTGACTAGACCAAGACTTCAGACATTACCAATCTTAATCCTATACCTAATGAAACCCATTAAAAGCCAAGTCCTTTTTGTTTGATCTTTGACAAAACAATGTCCACGTAGAAAATTCTGCCAAGGCGAAGGACAGATTACTCTTAGCCTCATCAAGACTTTTTGAAAGACATTGATCAAAACTAACTTAATATGCTAGGACAGGAATAGTCTGTCCCTCAGATAGGACGTTAAATGGAGGCCCCATGTAGAGGAGAGTCAACACCTTTGCACATTAAGAACCCACTGCACTATTGGTATTAAAGAGTAGAGGGAAACCCCAGTGTAGCGGTCCACCAGCACAATCCCAATCAGTTATTCTGGGAGGAGAGACCAGAGAGTTACAGTGATTCAGTTGTTGCCTCTCAGGCTCAGGTGATACCAAATACAAAATAATAATAATAATAAAACTAAAACTGATAAAAAAAAAATCTATGTAGTTTTGTTTATACATTGCTTTCCCTATAAGAAATTATGTGGAGAAACTGGAGACGCACAAAAAGTTTAAGAAGTAAAAACAAGATGACAAGTAATAATCAATTGTATGTGGAAAATATGAGAGGGGCATTTGTTAACATTTCTCCTTATGTCTATCAATGTTTGGAACATATTACACAGCAGCAGGTACATGTATGTGGGGAAAATAGCATTAATAAATATAAAATCATAATTCACGCAGCCAAACTGCATTTACATTACAATCTGACGCAAACATCTATTGCACAGCCCTTTAAAACCTCCATGCATACAACATGAGCATAATGCACACACATATCCTCTATTCCTAACATTAAAAATAAACTTATTCAAGTCGGTACATGTATTCTACAATTTCCATTCTTCCTCTTTCTTTGTAATTCTAAGATCATGACTTTGTAAAAAAAAAAATCCATGTAAAATATCATTCCATGTTTATGCAGCCTTATTTTGTTTTCAAAGGACTCTTCTACTAATTGTTTTTGTTGTTGTATTCTTTATCTTCAACAAATATCTTCAAATACAATATTGAATAAAAGAAACTCACACACGCTTTATGTTGTGCAAAGACAGAATAGTGCAGTTACAGCAGTATGGTTGGCGTAAAAGTACACGCACAACAAAAATCAACACTCTCAATATGAGATGAATTCATTTTAAACAGTCAATGTTCTTGTATATTATACAAGATCAAATTTACTGTTAGAAAAATACAACTAAAAAAGGTACTGAGAACTACCACAGCAACTATAATCAGCATTACAAAAAAATACAGCTTAATATTTGAACTGTGCATACATTCATCTTAATATATATGTAATTTAATTACATAACATGTATTATGTATAGTTAGAATGGATCAGAAAAGGTTGATCATGTAGCATGTAAGTATTGGTGTGTACTGCTAGGTTCTGGAGTCATCAAAATCATAATACATTTGACCAAGTCTTGGTAAACTAACAAGCACTGTACACAGAATTAGATGTCTATGGGACTACACAAATGGTGTCGGGGCTACTAACCTTGACTTCCTAATCTTTCTATGCTCATTATTCAGCCAGTATACATTTTTTACCAAAATTGTTTTGGTAAATGACACTTATTTGATTCTGTGAGAATTCATTTTTTTTTTTTTACCAGAACTCAAGTTTATCTTTAAATAGAAGGTACATGTATGTGCAGTTTGTCATCAAGAATTGTTTACATCCAGCACAACTATGGGAAATAAACCGAAGTCCAACATATTATGCAAAGTCCAGAAAAGTAATCATTATGAAATTTCTG
>JAVYIG010001376.1:0-147500 GCA_035222895.1 Strongylocentrotus droebachiensis | reverse complement strand
TTACTCAGTACGGGAGCCTATTAACATACAAGCTATGCTTTTTATTTAGGCTCCCCACATTTTACATTGTTCTATCTACATATTTTGAAATTTCGTACTTATTTTCCATACATTCTATTTGATTTGAAATCTTTAATTTTTTAATTTTTTTTTTCTTGTGTGAAATCTACTCTTATAATAATATACGTCTATATATGAAAATTAAAAAATCAGAAAAAAATATATAAACTGTTTTTCTATGTAAAATGTGGAATAAATAAAACTTCAAACTTCAACCAAAACTGCACTAAGGAGGCAGTTGTGGAAGAGGTTAAAAACAAGACATTGAAATTGTAAAAACGTGTGTGACTGAGGCTCTTAAAGTCTTATTGATCAAATGAATGATACAGTTTGTATTGCTGTGTATTTTCAATATTCTATCTTCTCTTTCATTCTTCTATTCCCTCCATAAATGGCCTTGAGTGGGATACTAAACAAATATGCCATGCACTAAGAGGCTCTAGTTAAAATGTAGCACATTGATCTTGATCGATCGTATATATATAACGTCATCCATGGTATAGTGTGCTATACCATGGATGACGACACGGTTACATTATAGCAATGTTATGTTTGGTCACGTGATGCCATGTTGACCAATCACTGAACAGGATTTCATTGATCAAAATATAAAAGGGTATATCCCACGAGCTGATGAGCATATTTCACGAGTCGGGACGACAAGTGAAATAGCATTTAAGCAAGTTTAATATTCCTGAGTCCCAAGAAAGAAGAGCCATTCAATAATATTATTAACTCTATGAAGCCTAGTATCTACATTTCCACCATTACACCCTTATTAGTGTTTGTATTCAATAACATGCACATTAAACACAAAGAGTACAATACATTCTGGTCCTTATCCAGGCATTTTACAAGGGTGGTGTGCATACATCCATTATATTATCCTTTGAAAATCAAAATCGTTTTCTCTCGGCCGCACATCCCAAACTTTGATATATTCAAACAATATTGCATGCTCATCAAGGTAATTTTTCACAAACCATGAAACTTGCATGGTCATCCACGTACTTTTGCGCAGAGCATAAGATATACCAATTTGTCAAGGTGGCACACACACCCTTCATACAAATTATATTTGTGTTAATACCTTGTGTGTTGAGATAGTAGTGCTTCCAGAGTGGTCTGAGTTTGGTGTCTCCTCCTACATCCCAAATAGTGAAGTTCAGATTCTTGTACTCCACTGTCTCTACATTGAAACCTGTAGAAAGGAAATAAAGGAATTGTGTTCCAGGAGTGGTTCTACACACAAATAATTGTGGTGGGGCTTTGGGGGCTTGGGAAAGGGGGTTCCTGCATTTGATGAATTATTTTATAATCACCCCCAAAGCCCGCCTCTGGAATTACTGCTGGTGAGTTCTTTGGTTGTATTGATTAACAAACTTCTATTCATACAATGCAGTTTTGGAATTCGAATTTCTACTTGACACACAAAATTGATTCGTAATCAATTTAGATTTTTACAACTTCACAATTTAGATTTATGCATCCTACCATTTGTAAAGTGATACCTAAACTAATTTGCATTTAAAATCATTTGGATGTGGTACACATACAAATTAGTTACTTGACCCATAAAATGGTAAAAACAACAACAACAACAAAACAGAAAAGGGTCAGATCTTGTTATTAAAAGTTAAGACATCACATTTTAAACGTGTGGAAAATGATGCAGAGAAATTGAATGGTACTCTTACCTTGTACAATTTAGATTTATGTATCCTGCCATTTGTAAAGTGATACCTAAACTAATTTGCGTTTAAAATCATTTGGATGTGGTACACATAGAAATGAGTTACTTTTATTAAAAGTTAAGACATTATCACATTTTAAATGTCTGGAAAAAGATCTTTTTGGATTAAAACGTCTAAAATGATTTTTTAAATAAAAACAACCATGATAAAGTTCACTACGATACACTACAAATAGCTTTCTTCGAGGTAGAGGGCATCAGAGCGTTGAATATACTGGCACGATATCAAGTTATAAGGTCACGTAGAAAAACAGGCAGATTTATTTGTAGAGCTTAAAGGGATAGTTGAGTTCTGTTTTCAGACCGCAATTACCTTTGAAGTGCATGGTTATTGCTCTTATTCTTATCTATGACATTTCTAGTGCCTTTTGAGGACCTAAAATTGCTATGAAGGTAATTTTAGACCCCAAAATGTGTGAAATTTAGCCAATACGATCATACCAATTCAGCTCCACTTTCAAAAAAATATGGTGACCGTTAATTAATGAATTGATTATAAATAACAATACATGGTCCAGCTCGTTGTGCGTAATATAACCAACTAAAAAAAGCCAACATCGGCATTGGGTGAAATACGACGTAAAAGGCGTTATTTTTGTTTTTTCCAACGGCTTTTTCAAATTATTGAATATTTGTGGTGGTACACAAGTGTTAGAAACCCTTATATTTATGGATATTTCAGCCGTCTCTGAACCGATTTTGATCAAACAAAGATGATTTTGTCATTTAAATGATATGTTCTTTCAAAATTGACACTCAGTTTTTCATTATCTAAAAAAAAACACCCTCTGCAACAGAAAAAAAAACACCCTCTGCAACAGAACTCAACTATCCCTTTAAAAACTAAGCATCAGGATGCCTTGGATGTACAACATTGCAATCACCTATCGTGCGTATTGTTTGGATGAATTCATTCTGCTTGAGTTTGAAGAGGATGGTAGTCTTGCCAGCATTATCCAGACCTAGCACCACAACCCTCATCTCCATCTTAGGCCCTATGTGTACTCGGTTATCCTGCAAATAAAAACATGCATGCGAAGATAATTATTTTTATTAGGTCCTATGTGTACTCGGTTAAGTTATCCTGCGAATAAAAGCATGCAAGATCAATCATATGTATAAGATCATAATTATTCTTAGTAATCATACAAGTAAAATAAAGCAAATTTACATGTGGATAAAAGGTCATCTTAAGTTATATACACACATGCACGTACGGGGATGAGATATTACATCTTGTGACACCCTATCCAGGATTTATTTTGTCATAGGTGTAGGGTTATTGCTACAACTAGGTTTTAGGTCATGGCTGAAATCATGAATTCAGTCAGTTGAGGAAATTGACATGGAGCAATTTTTGCAGGTGAAAGTGTAACACAATCAAAACATGCATTACTTGTTTGTTTGTTTGTTTTATTTATTTAAACACGGTTAAAACACCTGCCATCAGCCACAAGGCTGTTTTTCAGCAAGTCTGTTAAAAACATTCACACAATATACATAAACAAAACATATATAATTCATAATACAAATTAAAATAAGAAAACAAATGTGGAAATAACTCTTAATAACAAGAATACAAATGTCAAAAAAAAAAAAATTAATAATAATACAAAAAAATAAAAATAAAATAAAGATGTTGGATCCCTTAAAATTAGATCATACTACATGTACATGTATAATATACAATATATATGATATTATCATTACCTGAAATCGATCTAGATATCTTTAATACTACTGCTACTACAACTACGCATTGTACTATAGTTGTTCTACCTTTACCACAACTAATTACAACTACAAACCTTGGTGAATGTGACCGGTATGTTTGCATCTAGCTGGATATGCTCTGTGATGTCCGCAAACTGTTGTTTGTGAGTCTGCAGAGAGTCTTGGAGGGTTGAAACTTCTTGTTTGGAGACCAGCAACTTGGCATCATCCTGGGGCAGGGTGAAAAGGGTAGAAAAATTTTAAATGGAAAAGGAAACTGACTTATCGATATCAACGAACATTGTTTATACTCATAATGTAGATGCTTTTTATAAAACAGAAATTCAAGTCTTGTAGCATGTCAAATTCTATATTAAAAAGGAAACTGACTTATCAATATCAGTGACCATTTATTTATACTCATAATGACACTTTTTATGAAACAGAAATTCATGTTTTGTAGCTTGTGCATTAGGGCTATGCACTGCACTTGGTGAAAGCCACAATTAAGCTAGCCTATAATCTAGGCGGAGTGCCGAGCTTTTTTCTTTGCTGCTAGACTAACCTTAAGCAGAACGTCTGATACGGCGAGACTACGAACCGTGAGCCGCGGAGCGGCTCACCGCCTATACTCACTGGTCTAGCTTTAGTCGTTGTTTTTTTATTATCGACCATGAATCCGTGGCAGTTTTTCGTACGAAAAAACCTCATGATTCATGGTCGATAATAAAAAAAACAACGACTAAAGCTAGACCAGTGAGTATAGGCGGTGAGCCGCTCCGCGGCTCACGGTTCGTAGTCTCGCCGTATCAGACGTTCTGCTGAAAGGTAATACAAAGTTTTGGGAAATTTCGAAAATTGGGTGGATAGTGATTCTTTACAATTTTGATATATTTGGATGCCCCTGTGAATGTATTAAGGGCACTAACAAATTTAGCCCCTAAAACACTTCTGCTTTTGAGAAAAATTGAATATAAAAATTTACCGGTGCTCCCGGTAAATTTTGATGAATTTCAAATCGCGCCTACGGCCGTACAATGGTAGCTGCGACCATGAAAATCACAGAATATGTAGTTGTGATACATAATTTCCAAACGGGAATAGCAAATCGGTCGATTTTAGTCAAGAATCCTTGTTTTGTAGCTCAATTAATATCTTGGCCTTGAGAGGGAGCTATACAACATAAAGAGTTTATTATTGACAATTTCATAACTTTAGACTCGATTTCAACCGCGACAATGATCATTGAATATTGTAGGCTCACATATGCCTCCAATATGTTCATTTGAACCAAATTCATGACCCCATACCAAAACTTTGTAATACCTTTAAGGTTAGTCTAGCAGCAAAGAAAAAAGCTCGGCACTCCGCCTAGATTATAGGCTACAATTAAGCCAGATAATGAACTCTTACAATTCTTGTTCATTATCTGGCTATTAAGACTTAATTTACATGCAGTGCATATTGATCAATGCACTCGCAACCTGATTACTTGTATATTAGTATATTTGAGAGCCTTGTGATGTGCTTAATCCTTGACATCATACGATCTCAGGAACCTGCATTGCCAACATATAATATTTTATGATCGTTTAAAAAAAAAAAGGGTTTGGTTCCATGCACTCAGGCCCTAAACCCGTACATGTACGGATTAATTGGGACAAGGTCTAATCACAAGCTGCTTTTATGTTCATAGAGAGAGCATTTAAGCGGGCAGTATCTCTCAGACTCTCTATAGAAGTAATATTTGAACTAATGTTTTTAAAATAGTGTAGCTCCTTGGTCACCCCGACACACAGCATTGGACAAAAAAAATGGTGATTGGTACACTTAATTCCTTCCAATGTATGAAATACTATTGTCATTACCAGAACTCAACTAGAGCTTTAAAGAGAAGGTTGAGTTCTGGGAACAGGTGAAAAATAATTTGTGAATTTGTGAAAGAACATCAGAATAAAAATGTTCCCTGAAAAGCATGGCTCTTTTTATGCTTTAATATTCTAAATATGGCATGTTACAGCATAAATATCGGGACGGATGTTTACGCCACGTGTTCGTGTAGTCCCATATACATCCTTATGTGTACAGTGCTTGTAACTTTACCACGACTGGGCTAAATTTCTTATCATTTTGATGATTCCCGAACCTTGCAATACACAGGAATACTTATTTACTAGATGATAAACCTTTTCTGATCGATTCCACACCGTTTCTTTCACAATGCAATCGCATGACCAGAACTCAACTTCATCTTTAAAGGGATCCAGTAACTTTGTCTCAGATTCTGAAACAAAATCCTGGATTTAGCTCATGCTGCAATGATAATTATAAACCTTTAGGTCAGTCAGGAACTCCATGACTTTTACAAGCCTGTCTGATTATCAAGTTATTTATGATTGGAATTACAAATTTTGAAAACCGTTTGCTAAACGGTTTTCATAACGTACAGTCTATTGGGGAAAACGAGTATGGTAAAACCAGTCACTCAAAGATTTTCACTTTTTTTAAGGCACTTCTTGATCATTTTGAAGCCCAATTTTTTAAGGGCTTCAATATTACACCATACTGCAGACACTGATAACACGTAGGGCCGTGTATCTCAGATTTAACATTGTTAAACGATCCCTTTAAATCTTAATTCCTTCCAATGTATGAAATACTTTTGTCATTACCAGAACTCAACTAGAGCTTTAATACCAACCTGGTAGAGCATTGATTCACACTCATAGCTCATGGAAGCAATACTGGAATTCATGAAAGCAAAGTGTTCCTGCTGCTGCCTGAGTAGATGTAGTCTTTCTCTGATGTGGGTGTCCAAGACGCTGGCAGCCACCTCCTCCTGCCTCTGCAGAGTCTCATGGAGCTCAGCAAAGTAGGTCCGCACCTTGGCCCTCGCCATCTCAGCCATTCCTGGTACCTGAAAGTTAAACATAAACTTGAGTTCTGGTAAAAATAGAAAATGAATTCTCACAGAATCAAAGAAAACTTACACTGAATGTTCAAGATTAAAAATAAATGTCATTTGCCAAAACAATTTTGGTAGAAAATGTATACCCGTACTGGCTAAGAAATGAGCATAGAAAGATAAGGGAATCAGGGTAAGTAGGCCCAAAACCAGTCGCAAGAGCTGTAGTCGTGGGCGTCATTTCATATAACCATTGTAAGTACAAGTTCACAGACATTCCATTTAAATGTGTGTATTGATTGTAACACGCATTTCAAAGGAAAGTCGGCATACTTATGACAGTTTTGTGGAATGATGCACAGGTCATGATGAAAAATAAGTTTTCACAACATTTAAAACCACATTTGAATGTTCAAGACCTTAAATTCATGCACATGATATCTTTAAAATGATAATGTTTTAGAAAATCCATTATATGCAAGAGAGTTAAGGAAATAAAACGTGCATACATGTATGTACATGTACATGTAGTCTCTACACACCTGCATAACATGTTGTCCCACATGAGTCATGCTTTACACTGAATGTAATTTCAAACAACATTCTGTCAGTTTGTTGATATTTGCTGGTAAAAATAAACAACATTTTTCACGATAAGTAATTCATACTTAATTCCAGCTAGGTTGTCTCAAAAGGGAATTCCATAACCAAAATGCCAGATGCAGCCTCAATTTCTTTAAGACTCTTTTTTAAATGTGCAAAGAGTTGTTCTCTTTAAAATCAGTGAATGAAATTTCAAAAATAGTTGATATTTTCATCTCTCAAACAGTTACTCACATGTCTTGGTTCAGCGACCCCATCCAGGTCTTCGATAATGCCAACACCGCCCTCTACCTGTTGAATGATGTCACCGAGTCTCCGCCCGGATTCTGAGATCTCCTCACTGAACAGTCGTACCTGTTGCACCATACCAACTACTACAGACCTGGTACTCTCGGCCTCTTGCTCTAGTAATGTGTGCTGTGAGCAGAAAATACAAATAGATGTAGAATATTGTTAGCAGGAGGAAAGGGAGGGAAGGAGGGGGAGGGGGTCTGGAGTTGAGCATTATCCTAAATTCTTTTAAAGCCCCTCTGCACTAGTTTGGCCAGGAGGGATTAGACCTCCCTGCAAGGTCACAGGCAGGTGGTTATCTCATTGAAATCAGCTTCCAATTAACATAAGAAAAAGGGCATCATGGGGGATCAACGGGTACTGCTTAGGCATTGTTGGCTGTATAGAGGGCGCAGTAGCTATAAGTAGTGCAATGGGCCTTTAAAGCAAAATCTTGATATCAGAATGCTTGTACACGAATGTAAAGAAGAATCACTTGATATATGAAATATGGTTACATCACTGAAACTCATTCATAAACACATTCTTTACAAAAATATATCCTTGCAGATTACTACAACTACATTTTGAAATTTGTACACAAATTTATACACAAATTTTCAATAACCATATGGTTGATCATGACAAGATTTTATTTCACTAACCTACCAACTGAGATTCAAAGCTGTTCATGTAGATCAAATATGTAGAGATCAAAACATGCACAATTTAGAAAAATGGTTATAACTGCTATAAATGATGGGTCTAGGAAACTGGCTCCCGTACGTCAGGTTCAGTTAAAGGGGCCTTAGCATGACGAGACTATGCGTCTTTCCCGAGGTCCACTCAGGGAAAATCGGGTATAAAACAACTACGGACGACGCGACCGCAGTAGGCCTACGTATTCACATGCTTGCAGTATACTAAAAACCGAAGCATGAGGAGAACTTTAGTCTGTTTCGCGAACGCTAGCCTGCGCTGACCCAGTTAATCAAGTCCATTCGTTTACGTGCAGTCGTCCAAAAGACGTAGATGCCGTCAACCAGTATTTTCCATGCTACAGCCTCTTTAATAAAAGGTCAAAGTTCAAAGGTCCTACCTTATGACCTCTATGCTTGCCGTAGTCCTTACAGACGAAGCACATGAGTGGCATGGCTTGACATTCGACCTCTTGGCAAGCAAACTCTATGATATGAGGGCTATGATCCTGACATACTGACTTCTCCCTGGGCTTCTCAGATAGTGGTACCTGCAAGTCAATGAGACAATGGTTCATCTAAAATAATTAAACTCTCTGTATAACTATATTTAAGTTGCATTATGGCATGCATCAAGTTCTATCATGTCGCATGTACAATGTAAGTTTGGTCCGAACACCTCACTTATTTCATCATATTTTGATTATTATGGCATTTGAAGATCTTTTTTGAGGGACATTTCTTTTACAATATTCTTTCCAACTGGCATACAAATAAAAAGAATTCAACAATCTTGAACTCTGTGCACTTTGACCTACCGGTAGCTAATACACAGTAAGCAGTATTGTTGCAAAAATGAGAATAGAAAGTTTGAAATGAAAGAAATAAAAGTATTGGATTATCATCACAAACTTGAATAAAAAGCTTTATTACTTTGATTTCCACAGGATATGTGTGTTTGGCTAGGAATCTTGTTAATTTAGTAAACTGGGCATAACAAGTTCACAGCGGATTTTTTTTCTCACCAAAAAGAGTCATCGGCTTGCATGGTGATGTAGATATACAGTAGGCTTGCAGATGCACCATGTGAGAGACGATGGATAGTCAACCTGTTCGAAACGTTGAGCCACTACCGCCACCCATCCTCTCCAATCGTCGCTATAGTTCTCCTTAGAACTATAAGCTAAGGAAGATAACCAACAGTCTTTTTCAAGACTACACCAACAGTCCTATTCAAGACTACACACCCTCAAGAAAGATTACAGAGAGTCCTTTTCAGGACACCTCAATCCTCCCTTTCTCTCTCACATGGTGCATCCGCAAGCCTACTGTATAGAGTCATCTTTGTAACAGATAGTAAAAGTAAGAAATTGAGAATTTTTAATAAACGTTTTATTATTTCAAATTAACATATTTATGGAATGGTATGTTACCTGTCTGTGTTTAGCGAGGGTACGTGTTGAATGAGTGACCTGGGCACAGCGAGCACACAGGTTGGTACTGCATACGGTACAGTAGACCTCAGCATGGTGGCTCTCATTCTCATCACAAGGTACGCCACTCTCCTACACACGATCAGGGAGGGAAAATTGTTATTTAAATAGAAGGTTGAGTTCTGGGAAGAGGTGAAAAATAATTTGTGAGAGTTATCATTGTAATTATGCAAGTGTGGAAGAACATTAGATAAAACATGTTCCCTGAAAAACATGGCTCTTCAAATGCCTTCATATTCTATATATGTCATGTAACATCGTAAAAATCGGGACAGATTTTTATGCCACGTGTTCGTGTAGTCACATATACATCTTTCTGTGTACAGTGTTTGTCACTTTTCCAAGACTTGGCCAAATTTCTTATCATTTAGATGATTCCACAACCTTGCAATACACAATGCTAGATGATCAACCTTTTCTGGTCGATTCCACACCGTTTCTTTCATAATGCAATCGCATGACCAGAACTCAACTTCTTTAAAGGCATCGTTTAACAATGTTAAATCCGAGATGCACGGCCCTACATGTTATCAGTGTCTGTGATATGGTGTAACATTGAAGCCCTACAAAAATTGCACTTCAAAATGATCAAGAAGTACCTCCAAAAAGTAAAAATCTTTGAGTGACCGGTTTGCTAAACTCGTTTTCCCCAGCAATAGACTGTACTCTTATGAAATCGTTTGGCAAACGGTTTTGGAAATTTGTTATTCAAATCATAAATATCTTGATAATCAGACAGGCGATCGGTTTGTAAAAGTCATGGGGTGGTATTCTGGTAGCGCGTACTAAGTTAGTCCACACTTTTATGGAGTGCCAGTTGCCAACTCATTTACCCTGTACAGATTATTTTAATACTTCAATGAAAAGTGTCCAAAAAATTAATTTTGCAATGAAATGGGAAGAAAAAGATAATATGAGTATGAACTGAATTTCAACAAAGTCTTTGGTAGATTATCTTTGTCATGAATATTGAAGGAGGAAGATGAAACCTAGCATTCCATAGAAGTGTGAACTAAAATTCTTGTTTAGTCTGGACTTAGTCCCGGCTTAACTTATGAGAATACCACCCATGGGGTTCCTGACTGACCTAAAGGTTTATAATTATCATTGCAGCATGAGCTAAATCCAGGATTTTGTTTCAGAATCTGAGACAAAATTGCCGGATCCCTTTAAAGCGATACAACTAAGAACTTTCTGCCATAGCATACTGTTTATTGCAATTAAAGTGCCAACTTTATGATGTCACCATACTTACGTATGTTTGTGTGTGCTGTCACACAACTCGCATTCCTATACTGACCAGATGTTACCCCTGATGGCAATATACTCATTTTAATGAGGCACTGTGTGAATTCTTTTTCATCACATGACACATAATGCACCAATAAGTTGTGCAGATTCTTTTTGACGGATACAAAATATTATACAGTAATAATACAGGTACATGAACATGTAGTTTTTCCTTAAAATTAGCTGAAATTTTAATGATTTCTCTCCATTTAACTGCCACCTACTGTCTAAAAGACTCCCCGTTTTTGTTTTATCCCTTGACCAATATAATCTTTCTCACTGAAACTTGTACTAGCGCTTAGAGACTTTGGGGGAAAGAGCTTTATATCACTTGTTTATTATCATTATTGTTATTACAGAAATGCAAACATTTATACCACCTGCTCATAGAGACCTATTTTTTCTTATTTAAATTAAGCAGTCTTTATAAATAGGTTTTTCTATACCTCCAAATGATGTACCGTATCTATTTGGCCCCTTGTATTGTAGTTGTAGACTCACCCCTTTCCGTTGACCGATCAAGCCTCCGTCTGCAACAAGACTCGTCTCCTTGGCCGTCTGTAATCTCTCAAGGAGTTCCAACAGGGCAAAGTTCTTCTTGAGCCCCCAAACCCCAGAGTCGGTCAGCTCAGTGGGCTGCCGGTCAAACGGACAGAGTATGGCCCTGCCTTGTAGGGTCAGCCTCGACAGACACTCGTGACAGAGGGTGTGGCCACATAGCAGGAGGCGTGGCACCTTGTCACCTTGGAGACTGAAGATATCCTCACACACCCGACATTCCAAGACCTGGAAGATAACGAGAAAAGCCGATATTGTTATTAGAAGAAGAAAAAGGGCTTTTCATCACAATCTATTAGATCTATAAATCTAACTGTTATATCAATTTTTAAAAACAGATTTTGATGTTAAAGCTAAATTGTAAAACTGAAGAGAATGATCCTGTTGATAGTACAAACACATACACAATAAATAGAGTTTAGATGACAACTTTTTTATGAAGCTAGATTTGAGGTCTAGATTCTAATTTTAAGTGAGAGTGTGAGACAAGTTTTAGAAAAGATGCTATAGTCTACTATGACTCTTGAGATTGAGACACAATGGCAGACAAGAGACAACCTTAGACAAGTAAGTGATCCTGGAGGCTGATAGAAACACATCAGGCAATGATCAAAATGTCAGACTCAGATATGTTGCATTGTACTATTATATTACAAACTTGAACTGGAACTTGGAAGCCCTACTGCTGAGAACACAGCATTCTTCCAGAATCTTGGGTAAAGATTAAGGTAAAGGTAAAGTACCACTTCATGGAATGTACACGCCCCCCCCCCCCCCCAACATAATGTCTCTGTCTGTATTTGAAATGAAGTAGTTTTCTAATTCTGTGATGGATGAAATGTAAATGTGTTCTTGTTAAGTAAAAATCACAAAATCGTTAAGACTCCCAATAGACCCAAGTTCAACATGCTTCAAATCCCCAAGCCTGCTAATTGGGTCTAGGGGTCCAACTTGTCTGATACATTAATTAATTATGCAATATCTAGCATTTTCAGTTGGGGCGCTGGTCCGAGACTTAGGATCGTCCACATAAACGAGGATCGTCTTCATAAACGCGGACAGATGCATCCGCATTTTCGCTGAAAATTCTGATTTCCATTCCGCGTGTTGGCGATGCGAATAAATGGATTGCATAATGATTTTATTGATGCATTTCACATTGACTTTGTACAGAGACTTTAACGTTATGAGCGATAATTCCTCGGGAAGACGGACAACCCATAAAACCCATATTACGCGGAATCCAAGGTAGGATTAATACTCTTAGACTTAGACAAAAATAACCGTCTGGTATGGGTCATTCTTTAAATTAAAATAATAGAACTAGAACTGACATTTGTTGACATTCCCCATATGAGAGGCAGTCCAGTCAGACAGAGGAGCCTGATGCAATCTCAACAGAACAACCGTTTCAAGCTGAAGTAAAAGATAGACCGAAAGCTTAGTTTCTGATCACAACGGTTACTTAATTTGTACTAGCTTTGATTTGAGCTTTGTGTGTGATCCCCGGCCCCCCCACTCAGGTTTCGAAATGACCGCATGCGTGTTGCCAAAATGTCCTTTTCGTAACAAAAGAAAAAGGTCGACCCGTATTGACTTTACACACCAGACTTTTGCTGAAAAGGGGGGGGGGGGGTGCTGAAAAGGGCTCGTATACAAAAGAAAAAGGTCGAGCCGTATTGACTTTACACACCGGACTTTTGCTGAAAAGGGGGGGGGGGGTCGATTGGAACACGCATATGCGTACCCTAAATAACACTGAGTGGGGGGTGATCATGTATGTTATTCCACTGTAAACCTGCCTATCATTTGTATATGTGTACTACCAACACCTGCACCAACTGCAGTTCTTCAAACTGGAGGAAGCCAAGCAAAGAAGATCAAGGTGATTTTGATATTTAATTTTAATTGAAATGAAGAAAAAAAGGTCTGACGCATGACGCCGGTCAACTTACATTGGAATTTTTCTGCTTTGGTCGAGCACCAGACAACCGTCTGAGGACACCGACATCTGCAGTTGCCATTCTAAGCCTAGGAATTGGCAAAATTGGTATGTATTCGGCTTATCTCTTGATTTGGTCTAATTTACTTGCTCTGATCATCCCTTCGACCGGTCTAAAACACCTCTAAGAAATCCAGTGCAGTCAATATTTACATTATAAATGTTTGTAATTACATCGCAGATGGCGCTAGAGATAAAAGCAAAATGGATGTCGTGAGAGAAAAAGAGCAGCTGCTGTCAATAAAAGGTATAAAATCTCAGATTGTATCTTTCTTCCTGGATTTGATTATAATTTGAGCGAATGATAACTTTTGAACGTGCTTATAATATAGATTTTAAGGTCATTATCTCGTTATGCATTTTATTGAAAGATAAGTAGGCGTGTCAGTTGTAGTGTAGTGACTGACTCACTGAGGACCCACATATTGATTTCTGTGTTTGTAGTCTGTTCATTTATTCTTTTCATCCAATTATTGATAAGCGATATGAATGCGAATTCATTAATTTCAACCATAGATTTTCATTCAAGGAGGAGGATAGGATAAAGGGGAGAATAGAATATAATTAGAAGAAGGGGGAGGATCAGGGTGCCAATAAAGGAAAGGAAGGTGAAGGACAACACGTTTGAAATTGAACATGTTGAACATGTTGAAGTAGACTCTAACTAAGTAAGAGGAGGAGAAAGAAGAAAAGAGGATGAGAGAAGTAGAAATAGAAGAAGAGAAACTATGAGGAGAAGAAGAATAAGATGCTAATTCCTTTTAGTAGCTCTTAGTCTTACAAGCTTTTCCAGAATGATAGAAGAAGAAGGAGCATGCGAGGAGGAGGGTGGGATAGAATCGGAAGGAATCAGGGCCAGGGATTCGGGGCAAGAGAAAGAGATGAAGAATCGAAGATCCCCGGGGAGGTGGGGGGGGGGGGGGGGGGGGGGGGGTCTATAAGTGTTCATCCTATGCAGAAGATGTCAAATGATGATTGAAGTTAAACATGGATATTCAAAGATGAAGCAGCTCCAGCTGTATTTTTCCATGTTTAAGATGCTAGATGAGGGTTTAAGTCGGAGTATGAGTTGGTCTAGTAAATTTTTATCACATATTTTTATACTCATGTGCAAAGTTACATAAATGGTTCACCATACAAATGCGGCCATCAGCAATTCCACTGACCATTTCCCTTCTTCTTCATCTTCTTCTTTGATCATGCAGTTATGAGGCTAACAAAGCCTTCATTTGTCTCAAACATTCCTATTCTATGCGAGAGCAGAGATCTACCTGGAAATGGTGAGTAATTTGTTTTTTTCAATTTATTCATGTTTTTATATTTTTATTTATTTATGTTTATTATATTTATTGATTTATTACAATTTTTTGTCTTTGCTCATTTCTTGCTTTGCTGATCATGATTTAAAGAAATTCTGAACCAGGTGGAGGGAAAACAAATGAAAGGAGAATAATTTCATGTGTATATTTTATTTGTATTTTTGTACCTGTGCAGATTTTTTGATTTTACTGAAACTGTATATTAATCCATCTTATTCTTATTACAACTTGTGCTATATTTGTAAAGTTATTTGTACAATTTGAAACTTTTGAAAATTTAAATTTGATATTTATGGCCTGTTATCAAGTAATGTACATTTCTATTCCAGTTCCAGACATACATATGAATGTAGCCCTGTTAAATATGTTTCAAGCCCCTTTTCTTTTTCTTGCTAGGTAATGCATATCTTGAGCTTCCTTACCATACTAGAAATGTTATCCTATCAAGTAGAATTTGGAAAACCTACAAGTGCACTTTTTGACATCTTTGAAGTCAATCTAGTATGTTTTCTTTGAAAGAATAGGCCTACCAGTACTTGTCCATTATAAGCCAACCTTATCCCAAGTTACAATATTGCTTACAAGTGTACTTCTTATCTTTTCCAGTCTCATCTGAGTGTAAGCCAGCAGACTTTTATTCCAGTCGTGGAGCTGTGTCTGGTCTCCCTGGTTTCACCATGGGAGAAATTCTTACTCTTCCACAGAACTTTGGGTAAGGGGTTTCAAAACAATGCGACAAAATGCAATAATAACAGTTTGATATGAGTTGTACATGTAACTATCAACTTATAATGGAATCAAATTTGTCAAGGTTTTTTTTCTCATATGTACAGATAGTTGAGTTCAAAAGTCTCAGCATCTCTATCAATGTGGGGTCGTGGATGGGATACATTTCCCGTTGTTGAAAAATTATAAATTGTTTCATAAGTTGCTCTCATCACCATTTTATATTTGATGAGTATCATACATGTACATTGTAAGTATAACGGCTATTGATCACATTTAACCATGAGGCTTTTCGATTATTAATTGTTGTCGTCTCTCTCCTAACATCCAGCTTATTTTATAGATTTAAAAACAAATATATGTTTTCTCAACTTATTTGCAGGAGCATATATTTGGGTGAAACATTCTCCTGCTTTGTGAGTGTGCATAATGACAGCCTACAAAACAGTCAGGTAATTATAGAGAAGATGTTTATTTCTTAATGTTCACTATTATTTCCAGGAGCATCACATTAAATAAGAAGATTGGAAACGGAGCTTAGGTATGAAAATGACTATCACAAATATATAATATATAGATTTTCTTGAACTAGGTCAAATAATGGGCAAGATTTTGAAAGAAAAGAAGAAAAAAGGTGAAACTGCTCTGTGAACTATTCATGTATTGCAAAGTAATTGCAATGTGTCTGGAGGGAAGGGGGTTAGGGGAATGGGGCCATGTCTTTTTAGGAATAACATTAAGACTAGTATATAGGGGCCAATCAATATTTAGACTGACTTTCTGATTGAAAATGTCAACAAGATGTTGTTTTATCTGGTATTGTGTCTTTATTCTTCATATCTCTTTGAATGTCTTTCTTTCCTTGTCTCATCATCCTACGACCAGGACATCCATGTGAAGACTGATTTACAGACTAGCTCTCAGAGATTGACCCTGTCTGGAGGGTCGACCCCACCCTCCCCTAACCTTGCCCCAGGGGCGTGTATTGATCAGGTCATTCATCATGAGGTCAAAGAATTAGGAACTCACATGTAAGTTACCTCTTTGCGCTTCTTTAAAGGGATCCAGTAACTTTGTCTCAGATTCTGAAACAAAATCCTGGATTTAGCTCATGCTGCAATGATAATTTTAAACCTTCAGGTCAGTCAGGAACCCCATGACTTTTATAAGCCGATCGACTGTCTGATTGTCAAGATATTTATGATTGAAATTACAAATTTTGAAAATCGTTTGCCAAATACATGTAACACTCCATAACACTACAGTCTATTGAGGAAAACGAGTATGGTAAAACCGGTTACTCAAAGATTTTTACTTTTTTGAGGCACTTCGTGATCATTTTGAAGCGCAACTTTTTTTAGGGCTTCAATATTACACCATATCACAGACACTGATAACACGTAGGGCCGTGCATCTCAGATTTAACATTGTTAAATGATGCCTTTAAAGCCTTGTTTCATCTCACCAACAACGATAACTATAAAGACATTTTGGATCAGAGATGCTGTATATGATTCTTGTGCTCTAAAGAAGTATCAATCAAAACTGATGGGAATATCACGATACAGAAATATTTGTGTATAAATATATGATGATGATGATGAATTCTCTACTTTTTATCTGTCATTTCTATCATAGATTGGTGTGTGCTGTCAGTTACACCTCTCCATCTGGTGAGACACTGAGTTTTAGGAAATTCTACAAATTTCAGGTAATTTTTTGTCGATATTATAATACCATATCACTTTCTAATTGTTACTCATAAAACCCTACTCTGACACAAACTTATGCAATTTAAAAAGGGAGAATGGGAGAAATTATTATTATCTTTTTTATTATATATTTTTCAAAGTTCAATTGATGATTTAAAGTTATTGCCTCAAGTAAGGAATTTATTGAAATGATTGATAGTAAACTGGTAATCATCTTACAAAAATGAATATATCCAAGGACTTCTTTAGAATTAATTAGATAGATAGATAGATATTTGGTTTTATTCAAGAAAAATACTGATTAAAAAGTCTGAAGGCTAAACCAGTCAGTTTACAATATAAAATGCATAACAACAAAATATAACAAGGTAAAAAAACACATGGATAAATTAAATCATTAATAAGTAAAAAAAAACAGAGACTTAATATATAGCCTACTAAATCAAATTACAATGTTAAAAACCTAAGAAGTTCAGCAAGAAATAGCAAATTATATCCTTGACATTTAAACATTAATATAACTCTGGTATTCACTGTACCTGTGAGATATTCAGATATGAAAAATCTATAATTTAAGAATGATGTATTTTGTTGCTGTCATATTAAATATGATTCTACACAATAATTTTATATGACTTTTCAATTTGCTTCTTTGTCCAGCAAAGTTGTTGTCGTAATTGATCCTCATTTGTGGTTTGTGAATTCTATATTTTATCCAGGTTTTGAAGCCTCTTGATGTGAAGACAAAGTTTTACAATGCAGAGGTAAGATGAGATGAAAAAATGGAAAGATATATTAAAATTTAGCCTTTTCAGTTCAGTAGAATGCAATCACCTGAAAAGTGTGTGTTTGGACCAATAAGAGATTGTCTTTCTTCTTTAAATTCTAAATGGGTTCATGAATTGTGCTGGTTGGTCCTATGGAAACTTGTAAAACCATTTGGATTTGTTTTTATTTTTATTCACAGTGAAGGCTTGTTCAGATATATATGGCAAGGTAAACCAACGCCAACAAAGAAAAAAAAATTGCTGCTGTTTTTGTATGTGTAAAGTGAATGCTCGTAAGAAAGGACTTTCTTGTATCCACTGAGCTCTGTATTGTTAGATACAGAAATATGAAGCTTATGAGTTACGCTTTGCTTCCTCATTCAAATAACGGTGTCGTATCAGAACGAGCCTTTAACATCAAAAAGAATTATCCGATAGAATCTATGTGTGTATGACTGTGAGAAGACTCCGCAGAGTCATCTCCTCTTTAATCACTGCCATTATAACATTTTTATATCATTCCTTATTAACATGTTGAGATGAGTGTAGATATTGTTCTCATTAAGCCCTTATAACTCAATATCGAGTTTCCCATCGCCCGCCCGCATTTGCGGTCGAAAATCTGAAATAATTCATTATTTTGGAAAATTCAATACAACATTTTTTTTATCACACTTCTAGTCGATTTGTTATGAAAAAAACTTATAAATACACTAACATAAAGGAATCTTCAAATAATGAATAATGAAATAGTTGCCTCATTATGAGCTAGTGAAAAGTTTGTGACGGGAAAGTCACAAGTGAGTTTCATTGGCCTTATACGATTACTGATTACTTATGAACTCTACTGTCCCCCCCCCCCCCTCCTTTCTACTATGCTCTACAGTCTACATGCAATATATCGTTCTCTCCTTCTCCTTCGCTTCATTCAAGATTTCTCTCTGCCTTCCTTGTTTATTTCCCTCTCTCACAATCTCTCTCTCCTTGCATTACTAAAGACCAGTTAAGGTCATGCGATTGCATTGTGAAAGAAACGACATAACGTTGTGGAATCGATCAGAAAAGGTTGGTCATCTAGCATATAATATTGGTGCTCTGCAAGGTTCAGGAATCATCAAAATGATAAGAAATTTGGCCCAGTCTTGGCACTTTTTTTTGAGAGGGGGGCGTTTTCAAAACTGGCCTTTACCTTGAATACTCCTCCCTGCGTTCCTTCCCTCCTCACTCTACTTCTCTCTCCATGCACGATCTCCTTTTCATCTCTTCTTGTTTCTATCTCTTCACCACTCCTTGAAATATTTAATCATGTTCTTGCATAACGTTTCTCATGGTTGTATGAACAGTACTCTCTCAGAATGAGAGCCACGGGAGGATATCAGGTAATCACAAGTCAGTATAAAGATGTTAGTGTGTTCAGATAGTCTGATTGGTGTTGTTCCCCCCCCCCCCCCCCCCCCATTCGACCTTAATCCAAGCATTACCGGTAGATTGTAATACTGGTCGTTTACTCTTCCAAGATCATATAGTGAGAAGAAGGTACCATTTTCATTAGCTTTGAAAGTAATTTGAAATAAAGGTGACAAATAAATCATTGACACAACAATAAATCTGATTGGTGAGATTGAGTATGAAAGGTATACCATCAGCATCTTAATGGTTTTATATGAAAATATTTAGAAAAATAACCAACGCAACAATATTGGTATAGAAACAGTCGTTCATCTACTTGGGCTTCATGATCATATAACTGACCAAGCTAAGCAGTGAATCGTAAAGTACTATACATTTTCTAAGCGAGATTAAATTTTATAATGATTTTTATATAGTTGTACATATCTGCATGCTTAGTTACATAAGTATTTATTTAAACATGCCTTCATTTTTTAAAACAATTTAAATGTGTTATCTTTGCAACTTCATTAAGTGATATAGTGGATAGTCAGTTATGTATTGTAAAACTTTGCTTGTGGACCAGTAATAGATGTGTGTATGCTGTGATCATCATAATTATTAAAAGTACAGCTAATATTTCATTTCATTTGAGTACAAATGTAGAGTGCTTGTTTATGTAGAGTGCACAACTTAATCCAGGCTAATGGAATAGGAGTTATTTATAACAATTTGCCCTGCGTTGTGTAATAAAGGAAAGAAAATCAGAATTTGATTTTTTTTTTTAAAGTTCCTTTCTGCTTTTGCGTTTGTAGTTTTAAATGTTGAGAGTAATTACATATCTATACATGTCACATTGTAGAACGTACTCCCTCGACCTATTTGCACAAGCCACGTTCTAGTTGACTTCTGTATGACTGCTTCTATTGGTGTTAAAGTGTGACATAATTTACATTTAATTTGTCTTGTTGTTAGATTTGTATGAATTGCAGCTCGATGTGCAAAGTTAATCCCTGCAGTTGTGACAACAGAGCAAAGAGTGATGCGGTACAAGACAAAACTATGTTTAATTGCGCATGAATGTTTGATTGATCCAGTATCTTTGTTAGCCTGTTGTCTTGTCATGATAGCTACATATATTTTCTGTTCTTTCTTTAATTTAGCTTTTCTGAAAGGTTTGCATTTTTAGTAAACTTATCGTTATTTTTGTTTTCCTGAGACTCAACTCGTGCAAGGAGAAGAATAAACTAGTTATTCAGTTTTTATTTGCAAAGTTTAGTATACAAACTGCTTTTTTTTCTTCTAGAGTACTATGCTGACAGAGATAAATGTAGTGTCGTTCTAGTGATGTTCTGATCTGTGTATCATACAGTAGATTATAGGTGTGCAAACGTAAAACTATCTGAACCTAGTTCATCTCATTCTCAGATTTTTTATCTTTAGAGATTTCATTCAATTTAAAATGCTATGCAAATTTATGTTAATGATAAATTCAAATATAGAACATATACTGTTACTTGATGAATCAGAAATGTGGCGTATAGTTAAATAGCAGGCTCTCTGCCTAACATGTTGGTTTTATTTGTTATCTTTCTCTTTTAAAGACATACTCAATGTAAATTCATCAATAGAATTTTAAGAATTTGCTCTAGGTTTAGGTTACCACGTTAGTCATGAATACTTAGGTGTTTGTTTTTATTTAATTTACATCATTATTTTCCCCCTTTTCTCTCGTTTGCATGAACCAAACTCTCTTTCATATCCAACCAAATTTGCCTCAAAATCAGGATCATGTTGTAAGTCTTGAAACTTTTTGGTTACAAATCATTTGTTCTTTGTCACAATATGATTTGCTATTATGCTGCAAGCATTTGTCATGGCTGTTTCCCCATATTTTATCTCACTTAGATTATAAGTTTCTGTTATAGACGAATTGTGAAATTGTTTTTCCTGTGAATGAGATTGATGTCTATTATTTATTCAGAATAATGAATTAAGCCGCCGTATAGCAATGCCTCATTTACTATTATAGTAATTGTGCAAAACATATAATACAATGTGATATCGGCATTATATAATATTTGCAATATATCAGCTACCCAAAAAAAATCATCTTATGCTGACTGACCTGAGTGCAGGTAATGAGATTGTTAAAGTTAATGCAAAATATTTGTTTCCCATATTTATTACTTTCCCTTGATGTAAGCATTTTTATTTTGATGATAATAACATCACATTGTAATTTACCACAGAAGATTTCTCACAGGCAAGTGAAATTCTGAAAAATTGAACTTTCAAGCCAAGTCTTCTCAGTGCAGCCAATAAATTGTTTCACTTGTCATCTATATCTTCTAATAATTATACAATACCCCCACGTCAGGTTTTAAGTGAAATAGTTTCTTTAAAAAAAAAAAAAATCGTTTAGGTAACAATTTGAAAAAGCTCTAAAGTAACCCTTTAAAGTCCCTCTGTCCTACTTGTAGCTACTTGCTCCCTCTATATAGAAAACTTCCCCAATCGGTGCCTGTTGGACCCCATGATCCTCTTTTTCTTATGTTAGTTGAGAGCTGAGTTAATGAGATAACCACCTGTCAGTGACCTGGCTGTGTGGTCTAATCCCTTCTGGCCCAGTAGTATTGACGGTCTTTAATATGAATCAGTGATTTTTCATTTCACTGGCTTTTTACGAGGCCCTCTATAACTGACTAGGTCAAGAATACCTGAGTTTAAAAAAAAAAAGTTTTAACCTTTATTTTTTTAAAAATTATTTCTTGATGTAAATTTTCAGACCAAAATTTAGATCATGACCCTGGAGGACTCCTTGATTATCCAGAAAACTGGGAAAAATTAATATTTTGACAATTTTCCCACTTCTTTTGCTCCATCTTTGCCATTTTTAAATTGGAATTATATGCACATCATTTGCCTGCAAGCATGAATATTTCTTTAACGTCCTGCTACATTCCAAGTTTTTTCCTTCCATTTTTTTTCTTCCATTTTTTTTCTTCCCCCTATTTGTTATCAATTATCCATGAATGAACCTAGATGTCTTATAAATGAAAAAGCACTCCTACATATATCACTGTTTATTTCTTTATATATTAATGTCAACTTAAACATTGTAATGAAGTTGTTATGTACTTTGTCATCCTCATTTTGCTTGTTCCATTTATTATTGTTCATTTTTTATAACAAATTCCATGAATGTCAAATTATTTTGATCAATATTTCTTCTCCACATGCACTTTTATATTGCATTGCATTTTAAAACTCATTGCAATTCCTTATGCATGAAATCAAGTGAAGTGCTGTTGGAAAATAAGTATGAAATATAGCTGTTGTTCATTGCAACCAAAAGTAGTGTAATGTTAAATCATAAATATTCAGATTCAAACTATAATGAAATGATACAAATGAGTCTTGTTTACAATAAGAACAGGAATAGTTACATTCATAACAGCATGAAGTGCTCTAAAGAAGAAAAAGGGGGGAAAGGTGAAGGGAGGGGGGGGGGGGGGGGGCGAAGATCATTTATCTAATAAGAATATCTACCAGTAAAGGTTAATCACCCCTATTCAATTGGACAAATCCCTCCATTTTATTTTTTATTTGATTAATTCTCTGAAAGTAATTGCTTTCAGCAACTTATATTTCAATAAAAAAGATATCACATTCCATAACAAGTATATGGAACTGCAATGAATGCATGCATACAACAAATCACTATGCAATTAATTATCATGCTCATTGCTAGTAACTACAAAGATGTTGATAGGACAAACATACAATAATTAAATGTGAACAGTCTTTCATCAAAGCACATGTTTTTAAGATATGATTTTGTATGAAATATGCACATGAATACTACCATCTGTGCATGAATGAGTGCACATTGTGAATGCCTGCCATAAAATGTAATATATGTGTTATTGAATGTTTAAGAATTGTATTGCATGGTTTATTTTTTAAGACTGTATTCATATCTTTACTACTTCTGGCCTTCATTTGAAATACATAGCTGATAACAGGGTTTTACATACGTTATCGATAATCACCCAGTAAATCTGGTGCTATACTAATTTCAAACTTTAAGTATTTTTTAATAGTCCCTTTTTTCAGGCCTATGTTAGAATATTGATGTATTGTATGTTCAAATTAATATCTTTAATTTATTCTTCATAACTCATAACTGTGAGCAGAATTTGTGGAAAAAAATGATGACGAGGATACTTTTTTTTGCAATTATGTATCTATCAATTATGCAGCAGAAAGAAAAAATCTAAGCACCAGAAATTATCATTCCTGAATTATCAAAAGGCAATAGAATGTGCCACCTGCCAAAGTTTGTAGCCTTTAACTTAGAAATAGTAAAACAAACAAAACAAAACAATCAACAAGAAGCCATTGATTTCAATTGAGGGCCAGTTTAACCTTCATTTAACATTTTGTACATGCATGTTATCAGAGTTTCAGTTTATAGCTGGAAGTCATTTTATCGGATGGTTATCATGAACAATGTTTTGCTATCAACGCAGGGAAGTTATTTATTCCTATTCACATCACAACCAGACGTTAATCGCTGGTAGTCATCCGTTTATGTTTGTCTCTTTTTTTCTCAGTCGGATGAGGTCTACCTGGAGGCGCAGATTCAGAACATCACTCAATCACCTATGTGTATGGAGAAGGTCGCCCTAGAACCAACCGCAGATTACATAGTAGAAGAACTCAATTCAACTCAGACAGAGGCTACTTCAAAGTAAGTGAAAGATGTTTTATTTGTGCAATTATTTGTTATTATTATTTTATTTGGCAAATCAAGTCACATAAATACAACAATATAACAAACTGCAGGTGCATCCGGTCGAGCTGCCCGGGTATGGAAAAAAGTTAACCAAATAACTGGGATCCGCAGACCTTCCTCCCCACACCCGACCAGATGCACCTGATATTGATTGAAATAAAGCTTTGAAAAGAAAAGAAAGATGAAGAGAAGGAAAATGGGGAAAAAAGGGAGAAAAAAGATACTGAATGACTTCATTTTAAACACTCTTGGTCTATCTTGGCGCAGTTCATTAGTTTTAAAGTGGTTTGAATACCACTGAGCTATCCAACTCAACTCCCTGTTAATTGATGGAACTTGTCGGTTTGGTGAACGTTTGATTTTGGCATTGACTTCATCTTCATTAAAAACGTTTTGTTTACTATCCTTATGTGAATGCACTTCAAGTTTTATCTTCTTCTGTCCAATCATAACCAGACCACACATCTTCCGTCCCAAGGATTAAAAGGAGACTGAAGCTGACTGTTTGTAGTTAAAGATAAAGTTGACTTCTGGTCATGCGATTGCATTGTGAAAGAAATGTTGTGGAATCGATCAGAAAAGGTTGATCATCTAGCATATAAGTATTCGTATGTATTGCAAGGTTCTGATAGAATCATCAAAATGATAAGAAATTTGGCCCAGTCTTGGTAAAGTTACGAGCACTGCACAGAAAGATGTATATGGACTACACAAACATGGCATAAAAATCTGTCTCGATTTTGTATGATGTTACATGTCATATTTAGAATATTAAGGCATTTTAAGAGCCATTTTTCAGGGAACTTTTTTTATCTGATTTCTGCCACACTTGCATTATACAATGATAAAGCTCACAAATTATTTTTCACCTCTTCCCAGAACTCAACCTTCTCTTTAACTGTAATTTCTTTCATTTTCTCTCTGCAGGAAGCTAATCTTCGGTGACTTCACCTACTTGAACCCCATGGACACCAGGCAGTATCTCTACTGTCTCAAAGCCAAGACTCAGGCCGGAGCTGACCGCCCATCCCTCATCAAGGGTGTGTCCAGCATCGGTAAGCTGGACATTGTCTGGAAGACCACGTTGGGTGAGAAGGGACGTCTTCAGACCAGTCAACTCCAGAGAATGGTAAATAGAATGGTAGTTAATAATGTCAAGTCTTATATTAAGTATTCAAAACTGTTATTTCTCAGTGTATTTGTTGGCCCTTGTACATTTGATTTTTACTATTGAATATATTCCCCCAACTAATGATATCACAATGATATTCTACACAAGAAGGATGTACAAATATTATATGTGTGTGATACAGGTTCTTGGTCTACATTGAAAGTTAAAGATAATGGCTGTTAAATCCAAAACATAACCAAAAACATTGGTATACAAACAAGGGATATGCAGAAGTACTAGATCAATTCATTATCTTTACACTTACCTTGCCTTTTACAAATGTTGGTTTATCTGATAATAAAATGGCTGTAAGTTTCATCTGAGTATTCATTCTCTACACATAGATTAGTCTTCACTTTATGTTAGTTTCCTTTTGTTCTTTTCACTGTTCACGTTGGATGCAATGTATTAGCTTCAGAAGACGAAAAAAGAAATATTATAAAAGGCTACTTGTATTGTTTTTTGGGTAATTCATTTCTTACTGCTACCACATGTACAAGTGTATAATTAAGGCAATAAACCACCATTGTTATTGTCTTTTTTCTTTTCTTTTTTCGCAGGCACCCGGTTATGGAGACCTGAAGCTAAGCATTGCTCAGATACCAGATAGTGTACCTCTAGAAAAACCATTCCAGCTCACCTGTAGAGTCACAAGCTGCTGGTAAGATTTGTGGTTACATCTACCGGTAGTTTTTTCCAAACGTTCATATATACATGTATCTGAGGGTTCATTTATCAAAATTTTAATTGCTCCAAAAGTTTTGTAAAAGTAAAGGTAAACCTTCAAGAAATCATGTGCCCCCCCCCCCCCCCACAGATTTGCAAGGATGATATTAACACTTGTACTCCAGTTATACCAGTGTGACCGACATAGACCAACAACAGAATGAACAAAACTATTTTCATAGCCAAGAGTCTCAAGTTGTTAGGAAAGGGTTTGGCAATGTGACAGACTATCGTCCAAGTAATGTATCAGAAGCAAAGTATACAGCTCTGTTCCTATTTATCAACTACCATCCATAACAGAGAAACCTCATAAGGCAACTTTGGAGAAAAAACCCATTGCACATACTTTGTGTAGTTAATTTTATGACACGATTCTGTGACTGTATTGCAGTGAGAGGACAATGGATCTAAAGCTTATTTTGAACAACACGACTGGTGTGGTCTGGCTAGGTATCTCTGGTAAACAGCTCGGTAAGCTGGGACCAAACACCAGTATGGACATCAAACTGCAACTCATTCCAACCATCCCAGGATTACAGGTAGGTTTATAAACTTTCTAAAACCATGTTTGTATCATGTTTGTATGGATGACACATAAGATAGGAAGTTATCATTAAGATTAACAGAATAAGTATGTTTGAAGAAAAAAACAATACAGTACAGACTGAAATGATGATGCTAAATACAATAATTGCAATTTTTCACCAGATGCCATCCGCGAGTCAGTGTTAAAGTTGAAAATAGGAACTATGTGGAAATGTATATGAATTGAATAATTAAGTTTGGAAAAAGTAGGAAAGATAGTATTTTGTACACAAATATGGTTTAAAAGGAATACCGTAGATTTAATGACTGGCGCATAAAGAGATTGTAATGTGAAGTGGTATAATAATTCAACAAGAATATGCACAATATGAATAAAAATGAGTGTTGTTTCGAATTATCCTTCTCTTTTCAGAGCATATCTGGCATGAGACTAATCGACTTGTATCTGAAGAGGACCTACGAACATGATGACATAGCACAGGTCTTTGTCTACACAGAACAAGATGGCCCTGTTAAGAATATCTGATTAGTACTCACAACAATGGACTGTAAAGATAGAAACCATGTATGACCCTTTTGTGAAAAATGGCAGCCATATTGGGATTATAACCCGTTGTTTCTCCATCACGCAGTCTTGTTAAAATTTGTTCAGAATCTTGGCAGATGTTGCTTAACCACACACCGGAGTCTTTACATTCTTTCACACTGTCATCACATCTCCAAGTTGATTTCTAGGTGAAATTTTGTGAAATGTATGAGATAAAAGCAATGAGTGGCTCAAGAGCCTGCTTTTATAGTTTCCAGTTTGTGCAATTGTTTGAACACTCCCATCCCCTGTTTTACGAGAACCAAATGGTATTTATTTAAACATATTTGTGGCTTACACCCAGTATATAAGATTGATTGATCGATCTGTATTGAAAAACAAGTCAGAAAAAATCTTGGAACCAGCGGGACTTGCACCTGCATCTACTGCTTGCCGGGCAGATGGTATTTGTATCACTCACATCCTGTAAGCCATAACATTATTTTGTCCCAATGCTATATAATGGAGAAAAACCTCTATAGGCAATATTCTGTAGGACGGAGTGTGAATATTCTCATTACTCTGTCTTCTGCCATCTAGAGGTGCTCCAATGATTACCGAGAGGTCAGCTGTCGTTTGAAAGCAGTATGAGTTTTGATAATTATTATAGATTTGGGGACTCCATTTAGGTTGTTTTGATGTGTTAATGTATTTGGAGATGTTGTAGTCAAGTGGTTTCATCACTTGACTGGAAATGCAAAGACCATGGACTTGAGCCCAAGCACAACATGTTTGTCTTTGAGCAAGGCATTATATCTACATTGCTTCTCTCCACCCAGGTGTCAAATGGGTACCCGGTAGGATGCAAACGTCAGTGTGGTTGGATTAGCATGTGCGCACCTGTAAAAAGAGGACTAGCTGGAATGCTCCCCAGGAAATGGAGAATGTGCACTGTAATCTGCACGATAGTTCTTGAAACCTTGTCTTTATGATCTGTATGCGCTTTGGTCAGTTAATGGTACCGCACTACATTATAAAACTGATAGAATTATTACCTAGGTAATTTGTAATTATTGTAATCTTTGAAGATATAAGTTCCATTCGGTTTGTGTTGAATTGCCTGGAGATGTCCTAAATATCTCCAACCAAAGACCTTAGAACATAAGAGGTGTCGTGATTGAGGGGATACGTCACCAGACTGTGGATCTCAAGGTCCGCGGTTTGAGTCCAGCCGTGGCACTATTTGGCAAGACATTAATCTACATTTGCCACACTCGACCCAGGTGATGAAATGGGTACCTGGCAGAATTAATTCTTTGAAATGCTAGAGTGTTGTAATGGCAGCCATTCTAAGGCCAGGTTAATAAATGTGGAGAGCCAGGAGTGTCAAGTCCGACAGATATGAGTGCTATACAAGAACCCATTATTATTATTATAATGATATGCATCAACATTTCAAAAAAGTCTTAGAATACTGAAGTATACCACGTTTTCACCGTAATATGTTATGAGATATATATGAAGCGTACCGTATTACACTTGCGTCATTAAAAGAAGGAAAACACTGTGGTGTGCCACGTCATATCTGAATAAGGCCTTGCGTATTGGATCTCAGTCAAATGTGTGCATATATTCATCACTGTTTTTTTACAATATGTTGACATTGTCAACACTCTTTAAAATGTAAACTGTAACCCTTCCCTAGTTGAGAAGGTATACACAATCGTTATTATGGAATATTCTTTGTTTATGAGCATTTTACACTTTTGCTGCAAAACCAATAACTTTTGGAAAATATAACTTTTTTAAATTGTTGACAACAGCTATTTCCACAGCATCGAAACTTTCATAATTTGCTAGTATTATAGGTTATAATTATTTTGTATCATTGAACTGTTTTTTAACCTGTAACACTAATTTCATTTAATTAATGATTTAAATAATCTTGCAATCATGGAATGAAATGAAACAATATATATATGTCATTAAAACTATATAATGTATGAAACATTTTTTGTGTTCTGTTTTGAAGTAATACATGTACACATACTTCAAATAAGAATGTTGATTGAGAAGTCAGTTTGACACAGGGAAAAAAATACACAGGGGCTCTGGGCAAATTAGCCCCCGATATGCCCAAAAGAGCCCCCCAAAATATGCATAGAGTTTAATGCAAAAATAATTAAAGAATGTTATTTTCATGCAAGCATGCAAGCTTGAAAAGTAGCCCTTGGAATTTGTTAAATATTGTTTCCCTGGTTTGACGTACAGTGGACCCTTGTTATAATGAACACTGATATATATATATAACAAAACCTCATATAACAAGGTAATTTTGCTAATGCCATTTATGTTTTTTGAGCACTCATTTAACCAGGATCAATATAACAACGTACTTGCACCCTGTGCAAGGAGTGCATGTTCATAACAAGGTTCCACTGTGTAACATTGATAAGGACGCTATTTGACTGAAGCAAGACAAAATGTAGGAATTCAGTCAAAAGCAATATTTTAAGAATTGTTCCCCATAGAGCTAATTTGAAAAGGGTTGAATGCAAAAAGAAGTTTACAATTAGTCTGGAATGAGAAATCAATTTCTGCAGTAAAAAAAAAGGAATGAAACGAAGGAAGGAAAGGAAAAAATCACTAAGGAAAAGATCGAGGAATGAAAGAAATGAAGAGAGGAAAGAAATATTATTTATTGAAAGATGGAGAGTAATTAAGTGAAAAGAATGAAAAGGAAGAAAGAAAAAAAAGAGGGATAGAATGAATAAATAGAGAGAGGAAAGGCAAAAGGGAGAGAGAGAAAGGTGAGAATGCAAGACAAAATCAAAGTAAAGAAAGAAACGAAGGAAGGATCGGGAAAGAATTAAGAACATTATTCACTTTCTCTCTCGTGACCACGCCCCCTTTTCACCATATTCCACAAAATTCCAATGAAGTCTCATTCGCCCAGGTCCTGCTATAACCTTCCCGATGGTACCCCTACCGTTCGGGGTGACTCACGCCTCCACGTCATATACACACACGGTGCATATATTGCGTAACAATCAATCATGCACCTCATTTCAAAGTTGGTGCTGAGCTGAGTGCCGACACTGACAGTGACAGTTAAAATGTCTCGACGTGGTGGAAGACAGCCCTTCAACCCTAAAGCTGGGTTCCAGAGAGCCGGCAACAATAATAAGGAAGATGACGGGAAAGGAGTTTCAGTTGTCATCCTCAAACAAGCACGTTCGAGTGGACAATTGAATTTATCAAACCGTTCACTCACAACTGGTAAAGTCACAGTTTTTCTCACTGTAGTCCCGGGTGTTGAAATACATGTTTGATTTAATTTGTGTTTACTTTATCAAATCTTGTTCGCTCTCTATTCGGTTTTGGCATAAACATGTTAAATGAGAGTAATTTGTGATGAATGTGTAGTAGACAGCTTGGAGTCATGTTGAACTCGAATTATGGCTGCATTAGATCTAGAATCTAGTGTAAACTGTTCAGTCACAGTGTTTTACTTTTAATTGTCATGATTATTATTATTAGCCTGATTAGGATTATGAATATGTGATTTGTTATTTTGTAAATAACTTTGTTAAGTAACTTGGAGTTAAAGTAAGTTGGACCATCATGATGATGTTGGACGAAAGTCTGATTCTCTGCATGCGCTACTTGAGCGCGATCGCAACTAAAACAAACGCACACACGCTGTCACATCACACGCAGTCCGAATTGTATGCATGTGCAGATTAAATGCGCCATTGCCATGGGTTTGGGCTGAGCGGCGCTCATGCCTCCCTTACTTAGCTGATCCGAAAAATGGGGAAACAGTATTTTTATACTGTAAAAACTTGTGATCCCTTGGGGCTAGTGAAAAAACAAGCGCATGGATCGATTCCTTACGACTTGGACTATAATCGATCGATCCGTCGGTTCTAAAAAGTGGCCAATTTCAGAGCTAGGATGCAAACAAAATTTAAATCGCTGTTTTGAGATGGAGATTAATCTGCTCTTTCATATGACACCTCATTTATTGAGTATCACCTTCAGGATCACAACAAATAAAGTTTTGAATCTTGTTTTGTTTAAAAAAATTGAAAATTTTTGCATAATCGCGCAATGCACATCTAGACTGCATAGGGATGCGTGCAATCTCTATGGGAAGAATTTTAGGACACAACATCGGGTACGCGATCAGACACCCTAATATAAGCTCAGGAGGAGGAGGAGGAGAACTGTAAATTATAAGAGAAACTGGATCTTATCCCCTAAAAACATCAAAATGTCTTATCTGGTTGTGGTGGAACTTACCTCATAATTTCACTTATTGGTTTTCTTCATTTTTTAAATGCATTATAATCTTCATGTTCTAGGGTAGTGTAGGGTGGCCTATGCAGCTAGGTCTAAGGCAAGACCTGGCTCTAAGAACAAGACACATACATGTATATGATATGTATCTTCACTCCATGCTTGTCTGTGTGGAACTGCCCTAGTTTATGTATGCTTGCAACCTTGGCTCAGGAGTTTATTTTGCATATCTATATTTAAGTGTACATTTGTAGCACAACTGTAAATAATAAATGTTTAAATAACAGAGCTTATAAATGAAAGAAGGAACAAAAGACACTTAAGTTGGGAGAGTGAACATAGCATGAGAGGAGGTAAAGGTGATGGTGATGGAAAGAATAGAATGGACTTTTATGATAGAGGCATACAAATAAACAGATGGGAAGATAGGAAGCGTACAGTCATGCTAAAGTTCAATCAATGTTCTGTTCAAAATATAGCTCTACAATAGAATACCCCAAATCGTTTGAAGTAAATCCCTTTCCCCCCTTTTTTCTTCTTCTTCTTCTTCTTCAAAATTCTGCACCATACAGTTCCTCAGTCAGTATGGAATATCAACACTGATGTCCCGCCCGAATCTAAGAATGTATCACTGGACAACCAGGATGAAAGATGGTGGGATCAAAATGAATTGGTCAAGCTTATTCTGGCTTCAAACAAACTAGAAGAACTCTCAAATGATATCCAACTACTGCCTGCTCTCACTGTGCTTGATGTAAGCTGCCTTTTTAAAGATGGTTTCATTCTCAAGTTATGCCATTCTGAAGTGCTATGCAAACATTGAACAAACTATGCTCCATTGCTGACCTAGGGATGGCATTAACTTTTTATTTTGTATTTATTTTTATTTTTTAAATCTTTTTCATAAAGAATAGGCTCTATACGAATTCTATTGATGTTACTATTTCTATAGTTGAAATCTAAAGTGACAATATAGTATTTTGCAACAATATAAAGCAACTTGGAACCACGTTTGAAGAAGTTTATAAGTTCGTACTAAAATTCAAATTTCAAAAGATGTTCGAAATAAATAATTTTAGATAAATTTAAATATGGTTCTATATCGACATGATGATAAAGTAATTGAGAGTACTGAATTACTGATATGTTTTAGGTTGATCTCTTTGGCTTACTATGTTTGAATTGTACAGGTCCATGACAATAAGTTAACTTCCCTGCCAACTGCGATTGGAGAACTTCGCAATTTGCAACGATTGAATATCAGGTAAGAATACACATACTAAGAGTATAATTAATTATTAACAAATCACATTTATTTGACATATATATTTATTTGTTTGGGTGGGAGGGGGTGGCAGAAAGGGTTGGGGGTGGGGGGGGGGTGCTACAGCTAGTAATTTAAAATATTTGAAATCTAGAAGAAGGGTTTACCCTACTTCACACCCATTTATGCACCTATCAATAATTATCCATAAACAGGTTCTTGCGTTTAAATTACTTGACTTGAATTAAAGTCATTTAATGGATTCTTCTTTTTCTGATAAATAAATGTATTCTCTCATTGTAGGCCTAATGCATTATAGATCTTTCATTAGATCGTCTTTACTATACTATACTGCTGTACTAGTGTACTTATCATCATCAGATGAATATCTTGGCAGTTGATCATGTTGCATCATCAGACCACAGGAAGTGATAGCTTGATTGGTTAATCATGTCACAAACCACAGATCCTGGAATATCTTCATAACAGGTGTTCCACTATTAATAATAAAAATTCATCCAACCACCATTATTATTATTACATGTACATTTATTCAATTAATTGCTTTTTATTGATATATATTGTTTTAGTAGGTCAGGTTTTACTATATAGATAGAAACACATTAAACTAAACAAAACAACAAATAAATTATAAAACAAACAAACCTTTTACAAACAGTTGTGATAGCTTTGGATCTATCACACCTCTTAATAGTAGGGGCTTAGACAAGCCTTTTATTAACCGGGCGCCGGGCAATTTTTACCCAACGGTCCCTGACTTTTGGCGCCCGGTAAGACGGGGAAAATGAGTACCGGGCGCCGGTCATTTTTTATTTCTGGCGCCCGGTCTGGGAGAATTAACATTTTTTGTTTCATAAACTTCCACATGTCTAGCACTAAATGTTCACAAATGTGACAAAAACTTACTTGATACAAATTAAACTTGGACTGAATGAACCCTAACAAATCATTATATACATGTAATGAGAATCCTAATTAAAATCGACCAGAAACAATTGCAGCACGAATATGAGCGGCCGCTATCTCCTAATCCTAGCGGAGAACGGAGCACACAATATATACAGGGGATGTACACCACTCAAAGACGATCGCATTTCCCCAACCCAGGCCATGCATACACACACAAATGACATCAGTGCTGTACTGCAGTACACACACAGTGTCAGTACAAGAAAGTCTCGATGTAACTTCCAAAAATCCATCCCAAAAGCCAAATTTTGCTGTCAAAAAATGCGGAATCAGAGCCATATTGCCAAAGCTTACGGGGGTTTAGCCCAGTTTTAAGAAACAGTTTCATCAAAATAGCGCTAAAAATCAAGAAATCAGCGATTTTGTTACCAGTTTTTTTGCCTATCGCATGCCCTTCGAATGTAATGGTATCTTCAAAAAGGCAAATGAAAAACAAAACACCGGATCTGCTGATGCATTGACTTTATGTACAAAGTTGATTGCAACTCCAGACTTGCCTAGATTCAGCGGCCCTCGTACTCATTGACTAAAAATCGGTGATGTTTTAAATAATGGACTTTTCTGATAAAATAGGTAAATATATTTACAAATCTCTTTTTTTAAATTTTCTAATTATTATTATTATTTTTAATTTTTTATTTTTATTTAAAAGTTTTTTTTAAGTGACAGGTTGGCCGTTCTCAATGATTGAATGTGTTTTTATTCAAAGAAACATGAATGCAATAGCATTATATAGGGAAAATAACAAAAACGTAAAACTGGCAAAAAAAAATTTTTTCACCTAAAATATGCTCTTTCAAGCTGAATAATAAGTTTTTTGAAAGTGACAGGTTGGCAGCTCTGCATTGTCATTATAGATGGTTTTTCTTAAATATTTTTTTATAGAAATAATTTAATTCCCCCCTTCCTAACATTTTTCAATTTTTTGACATTTAACGGCATAAAATAGTATTAAACAAGAACTACAACAACTACAAATGACAGATTTATCCAAGGTATGAGTGATTTAATATTAGAGTGCTCAAAATTTAAACTAGAAATTAAACTACCGTATGTATAAATAAAAGGTAACGATTAACAAATAATTAAAAAGAATACGTTACATATTTTCATCAATTTTGGAAACGGCTCCTGGTCCTGGAAAACGGCTCCAGGTTCTCTAAAAAAATTAAGGACCGGGAGCCGCTTTTTCAGATATTTGGCTCCCGGTCTGCTTTGACTTAATAAAAGGCTTGGGCTTAGATGTTACAATAATGTGACCTGTGAGAATGCTCACAAGATGTGATACTGTTAATTTATTTTCCTCTCTTTTCCTCTAGTCATAACTGCTTAACAGAGCTTCCATCCGAGATATCCCAACTCCACGATCTTCTTTTCCTTCACATCCAGCACAATAAGATCAGCGTCCTGCAAGATGGCCTTGGTGAACTCAACCATCTGGAAAATTTAGTAAGTATCAGTGAAATGTCCAGTATTTGACCTTAAAGGTAAAATGAGTTCTGGTCATGCGATTGCATTGTGAAAAAAACGTTGTGGAATCGATCAGAAAAGGTTGATCATCTAGCATATAAGTATTGGTGTGTACTGCAAGGTTCTGGAATTATCAAAGTGATAAGAAATTTGGCCCAGTCTTGGTAAAGTTACTAGCACTGTACACAGAAAGAATGTATATGGGACTACGCGACACGTGCGCGATATCTATCCGGTCCGGATAGATATAATTACCAAATAAATTAGTAGGCGGTTTCCCGGCAAAATTTGTATCAAATATTTAGTCAAAACATATTTTTTCATAAGAGCTTCCATTTCATTTTTTGAGAGGGGGGCGTTTCCAAAACTGGTCTTTACTTTTAAACTACCGGTAAAACATTCCTGTGTAAAAAAAAGTAGAGTTTCAGCATTTGTTCTGTTTGTGCACTGTATTGGCAACTTCCAAGACAAGAGGGCTGTTTCTTATTCCAGTTGTTTGAGAATCTTTCCTTTTGTTCATAACATTCCATAAACCTCTCAACTCCATTTGAAGCATCATCAGGAGTAACATACTTTAGTAATTTTAGAGAGGTTTTACTGTGAATGAGTATGCCTAGCTGTAGCATCTTGTAATGTCACTAAATTTTATATGAATTTTTGTTAACCTTATTGTGAATTCAGGATGTATCTAACAACCAGTTGAGTGAGCTGCCAGAATCCATCGGGAGTCTGCGTAAATTGAGGAGTCTTAACGCATCAGAGAATCAACTAGAATTCATTCCTACAACCATCGGTAACCTCAAGGGTAAGGAGATAATAATTGGAAGCCAACTTTAGATGGCCCAATATCCACATTTCCTTTATAAAGTATTCATTTACCTTTCTGTCAAATTAGGTACTTTTTTCACAGAATACTTCTATGCTGGTTAAAGATTAGTATATCTTTGTATTCAAAATAATCTACCAGTATAAACTACCAGTGTTGCAATCGTTTGAAAACTTGGAATCTGTTGGAAACAGTTAATTCTGGGAACTTATCGATGTTTTCAGAAGATGGGTCACATTTTAACAGTTTATGTTTAAAAGGGATCGTTTAACAATGTTGAATCTAACATGCACAGCCCTACTTGTTATCAATGTCTGTGATATGGTTTTATATTGAAGCCCTAAAAAAATTGGCTTCAAAACGATCAAGAAGTGCCTCAAAAAAGTAAAAATCTTTGAGTGACCGGTTTTACCATACCAGTACTCGTTTTCCCCAATAAACTGTAGTGTTATGAAAACTGTTTAGCAAATGAAAAATTTGATTTCAATTTTCAATCATAAATATCTTGATAATCAAACAGGTGATCGGCTTGTAAAAGTCAAGGGGTTCCTGACTGACCTAAAGATTTATAATTATCATTGCAGCATGAGCTAAATCAAGGATTTTTTTTGAAAGGATCTAAGACAGAGTTACCAGATCCCTTTAAAGGCTTAGCAGCCTTGACTAACGACATTTGTCATTCTGAAGTATTTCAATGTAATATATTTCTTAAAAATTTGCAAGCATTGAGGATTTACAAGGTTTACTCTCTTCAAAATATTTTTTTCAGCATCTTAGGGCAGCTAAACTAAAACCAGGATAATAATACTACTTTGTAGGCGCCTTGGATTTGTGTGCAATATAAATGTATCGTTATTTTGACTGCTTTTATTATTATTCAATGTCTAGTGCATAAAAAACACAGTTAAGATGAAACTATTCACCCATTCGTTAACATGATCGAACCAGTTCATTGAAACCGTTGATTAATATCACTATGGTTTTCATTACAGGAGTGCAGATGCTAGAGCTGAGTAGCAACCGACTGACTTCACTACCTGTTGAGATGAGTTACATGTCATCACTAGAACAGATCCATATCAAGTTCAACAGAATTACATCACTGCCTCCTTTCACTAAATGCAAAGATTTAAAGGTATGTCACTCTGCAATTCAGAGAGATCTTAATAGGGACGTTCCACAGTAATGTTTGTGCACACCTTAGCTGCCAGCTGATTCTGTATTTACTATGCACAAATTAAACTCCAGGCATTGTGCATGGTGGATACATGACCAACTGGCCCAACGCAGCTAAGTTGCACATAAATACTGCAGAACGCCCTTTAAATGATAAATTTAACACACCAGGACCCCTCACATAAAAATTACTTGAAGTTGATAATTGTATCTCCCTTCTTGCTTCAATTGATTATGGTTCTTACAATAAATTGTATCTTTTGTTGACATAGAAGTGGCTAAAATTTACCATTCATAGTAAAGATTTGATGAATAATAGAGGAGAGTGGAGACTATTCATTTTTCACACACAATTGATCGTAACTTTATGTTACAGGGCCCTAAAGCTTTCTAGAATTGTGTTTATTACGGTCCAGATTTGCAAGTTTCTTGTTACAAAATGATGACATTTAACAATTAAGAAATGTTGCAATCCTCATGAATTTCATGTTGCAAATTTTCTGATATTTTTGTATTTCTTAGTATGAACAAGGACCTACTGTACACTAAAAAAATACAAGGTAAATTTGTATTTCAAAACTTGATGATATAACATTGATATATATCATTGAGGATACAGAAAAACACCCAGACAAAACACATGTTAGAAAATGTTCTTTTGACTGGATTGTTGATGAATGATGAGGAATAATGATAAATGTAATTAAAATAAATGCTTTCTGTGTTCTCCTTTATTTCTATCAGGAACTCCATGCAGGAAATAACAATATCACCGAGCTGAGTGCTGAGTTGCTCCAGTCTCTATCATCTCTCAATGTACTAGATCTGAGAGATAACAAGATAAGCATCATCCCTGAAGAGATGGTACAGGTTACCACTCTCACCAGATTCAATATTGCCAACAATAATGTTTCAAGGTAGTCTTTCTTATCTCATCCTCTTTTAAACATCAGTCTTGTATTACTGTATTGTCACATTTTTGTTGTATTTGATTTGAATTTTTTCTTCAAATTTTTTAATATTGAACTAGTTTCATAGATTTACATATAGATACTACCACTTTTAATATCAGAAGTGATTTTTTTTCATTTGCAGATGCCTGGAGCCCACTGCACACTACATAATCGGCCTATGATCCAATTTTTGAAAATTTGCAATAGCATTCAAATATGTATTGATGACAGAGAATCTGAATTCTCATGATTAAGAAAATCACAACTTCAAGGTATTTGATGCTTTCTTGGAAAAGGAAAAGCTAAATCGGCTCAGAAGTGTAGTGATGTCGGACCAGTAGTGCGATTGTCTACGATTTGAAGCAGATTTGGCTTTTTATTTTGACAAGGAAAGTTTCATGCACCAATATCCTGGTTGTTAGTATTATTATCATTATATAGAAGCTAAATCAGAAAGATGTTTGTTTAGATTTCCTGTCTAATACAATTGCCTTTTCTTCAAAAAATGGATTGCAGGATGATCGTGTAGTGTATCGTGGGCTTTTAGAGTTTTGTTGGTAAAAATTCAAGTGGTTCAATAGGTTACAGTGTTCATGTACCAGTTGATAACTAAAGTAAGAATGTCATAATTTGTTGTCGACCATTCGTTTGTCTTCTTTCCCTACTACATGTATGATCAAATATGGAGCTAGAGATGTGTCTCTAGCATGTCAGAAACATCAATTTTTTTTTTTAATGAATGATATATGATGATATATAAATGCGTTCATAACTTAGCACCTTCTTACCTTCAGGTAGGCTTAATCAATCCTAATGATGTACATGAGCATCATACAAGGCAAATAGACAGTGGATGTTTACGTGTGCCTAGATTTCACACTGATTGTTATAAGTGTATATTGACATTGTTTACTAGGTTAATGATATATGTTTATTTTGCAAATGAGTATTATTTTTTTTAACTGCTTGTATAAATGTTATAAACGATGTAAATATGTTCATGTTTATGCAGGGCCCCATGGAAGACCACTACTTGTAGGTGAATGGGCTACCCTGTCAAAAGATTAGAAATAAATAAATAAATAAATAAATATAAAGATTTTCCCATGCTAAACATATTTTGCTTGATATGAATCACACAGTTCTTCTAGGAATCACACAGGGCAATCTTAATTGTATCTTTGGTATATTTAATCTTTCAGTCTGCCCTACAAGCTTGGTAATCTAACATCACTAAAGGCTATGGTTGTTGATGGGAATCCCATGCGTGGTATCAGGAGAGACATCGTTAATGTAAGTCACAATCACAGTCTTTCTTTGATTTTGTAGATCATCAATTGAGTCTTGCTTGTAATATATTTATTAGCATTAATAATGCCTATTTATGTTTGTTTGTTAAAAATATCATAATAAATGTGTTTTCTCATTTAAAAAAAGAAAATTGGATATTGGATATTGTAATGATGGTTTTTCATTACTGGCATACAGAACCACTTTTACTTTTTGAAACCGCCTTTACTTTTTGATCAATCCGCACAAGAAGAAGAGGAGGAGGGGGAGGGGGAGGGGGAGCCTTACGAGTGCACCATTGGTAAATCGTTGCTAGTAACTTAATACCTAATTTTATATTATTACAGAGAGGTACTGTGGAGCTGATGAAGTACTTGAGGAGTCGCATCGAGGAGACGCCAGAGGATGCTCCTGATAGTTCCTCCGCTTCTGATCCATCCAGTGTCATAGGCAGGACTGATGCAGTGGCTGGCAAGACATTGGACTACAGGTGAGGTGATAGTTTTAGACTCTGAGACATTAGGATTATATACTGTTGACAGGATCTCAGGCTCTGATCCATCCAGTATTCTAGGCAGGACTGATGCAGTGGCTGGCAAGACATTGCACTATAGGTGAGGTAATAGTATTAGACTCTTGAGACATTAGGGGTATATACTGTTGACAGGATCTCAGGCTCTGATCCATCCAGTATTCTAGGCAGGACTGATGCAGTGGCTGGCAAGACATTGCACTATAGGTGAGGTAATAGTATTAGACTCTTGAGACATTAGGGGTATATACTGTTGACAGGATCTCAGGCTCTGATCCATTCAGTGTCTTAGGCAGGACTGAGGCAGTGGCTGGCAAGACATTGTACTATAGGTGAGGTGATAGTATTACACTGTGAGACGAAACGCTTATGCACCCATTTATGGACATGATTTTTTATATTTTCAGCTATTTCAGTTCGATTGATTGTTTCAATCAAATGTACATGTTTAACCCATAAATAGTAAATCAAAACCTTGACCTTGACCTAAGCCTTCCACACCATCTGGGGAATGTGTGATGGCTTTTGCTTCATGACCTCAAGCCAGATCTTCCTGTCTTGTGACGTTCTGGTCGCTTCTGTGAGGGATCCCAGACATCTACTAGCACAATCAGCCTTTACACAATCTAACCATTTCTTGGCTGGTCTGCCCCGGGGTCTATCACCATGGATATCAGAGGTTAGGAGTATCTTTGGGTATCGTGATGGTCTCATCCTGTTAACGTGGCCAAAGAATCGCAGCCATTTTTTGGCAATTTTGTCCAGAATGGTTTCATCCAGTCCTAGACACTTCCGAATTGTTGTATTCCTTATTCTGTCTAGTCTGGTTACACTAAGATTTTTCGGAGGCAGATCATTTCGAAGGTAAGGAGCCTGTTCTCATCTTCTTTTTTCAGTGTCCATGTTACATAAGGATGCATAGGATGAGTACCTTATATAGTTGAAGTTTTGTAACATCTCTAATGTCTTTGGCTGTCAATATGCTGTGAAGACTTTGAACAGCACCCAGGGCTTTTCCGATCCTATTCTTTATGTCCTCTGTACATTTACCTGATTTAGTGATGGTACCTCCCAGGTAAACAAACTTTTCCACCTGTAGTAGTTTGGTTCCACCTATGCTGATGTTAATGTCTTGCTGCTGAATAATAATCTATGTATCTTAGATCACAAGCAAATTGTATTTAATACAGTACCTAACTTTAAAATGTTTAACTTTCAGGATCTTTTCATGTTCACTTATGCGAGTGGTTATCATATTTTGAAATCTGATTGCATATGTTCTGTTATTCTCAGCAATAAGAAGTCAGGAACTATACCAGTCTCTCTGTGGGAACCTGCCAAGGAAAGTGGAGTCACTGCTGTCAACTTCAGCAAAAACATGCTGACAGAAGTCCCAGCGAAGTGAGTAACATAATAAGGACATTGTATTATGACCTGTGATTTATTGGGTTAATAAGTTTTATTCATTATTCCTAAAAGTAAAGAACATACAGTTAACAACTAAATTATACATACCCCTTGTAAATTTTATGTTTTTTGTTGAATTAGGGCCTTTATGGAATACTTTTAGATCTAAGCTTTGATATTTCACATTCACAAGAAACATAAATTGAGACAAATCATATTTTCACATACTTAGAAGAATTACAAAACTTGGTAAGGGTATGAATAATTTAGTTGTTAATCAGGTGGGCTGTATCTAATACAGACCACCTTATATTTTTGTTAAAATTGCCTTTATTTATTTATTTATTATTTATTTATTTTTCTTAATTATAGCCACTTTTTTGTTAGCAAGATAACTTTGAAATGGTTCAATCAAATGCTTTGATATTTGACACACATATGTATAAGCATATGGACAAGACACGGTAAGGTTTTCAACCTTGACCTTGAGTGATGACGTCATCTAGGCGCCATTTTGTGAAATTTTCTGAAAATCAACTCATGATCATATCTTCATAACCAAAAGGTATTTTTCATTCATATTTATCATGATCAAGGTCAATATCAGTCCAGTCAATTTCAGGTCAAAAAACGCGCGCGTGCGCGTATGTCCGCGCGTCAGTGCGCGCGCAAAATTTTTAAATGCTCAAAATCGTCTCAAATTTTTTTTGCATACGTTTCAGGTCATTTTAAGCATTTTATAAAAAATCGCGCGTACGAGCATGCGCGTGCGTTTTCGCGCGTAACACCATTACAAAACATAGAATCGCCATTTTTTTTCTTTCATGATATATCTCATATTTTTTCAAGGAATTTGATACCATGTTTATCTCTTTATGACCATTATTAACAAGATGAGCGTCAATTCAAGATAAATGTCAGTGCGCGCGAGCTCTTTTAATACATAGCATATATGGGCAAAAATATGCCTATATAAAATCCGTTATAGCTCTTTGGAATGCACCGGGATCCTCAATTTTTTTTCATATTTAGATAGAGTATGAGTCGGAGATATGATTCCATGTCTCATTTGGCCATTAAGTGTATCGTGACATCATCACAATGGCCTTGGAACTCAAAATACGAATTTGCATATTATGACGTCAGCATATTTATGTAAAATTGATTGTATCTCTGTAAATATTGATCAATTTTCTTCAAAATTTCGATATGTTGTAGCTAAGACAATTCTCTACAAGCGCAGTAATAACCATTTTTCATTTTGATGACGTCATCATAGTAAAAATTTTGATTAAAGGCCTCATGTCAAAAACTTCATAATTTGCGTGTTATGCCTATAGAAGGTGAATTTAGTTCACGTTATGAATCTACATGATATTGTTTTTTAAGAATTTGTAAGCAGTATGTCGCTTATTTTTGCTCTATTTTGTCTCAAATTTTAGTTGACCAGCCCACCTATACTTGTTCCAAACAAGTATTATATGTCTAGTCAGGTGGGCTGTATCTAATACAGACCACCTTATATTTTTGTTAAAATTGCCTTTATTTATTTATTATTATTTATTTATTTTTCTTAATTATACCCACTTTTTTGTTAACAAGATAACTTGAAAATGGCTCAATTAAATGCCTTGAAATTTGGCACACATATGTATAGGCATATGAACAAAACAAAGTAATGTTTTCAACCTTGACCTTGACTGATGACGTCATCTAGGCGCCATTTTGTGAAATTTTCTGAAAATTTACTCATGGTCATATTTTCATAACGGTAAATCATTTCTCATTCATATTTATCATGATCAAGGTCAATATCAGTCCGGTCAATTTCATGTCAAAAAACGCGCGCGTGCGCGTACGTCCGCGCGTCAGTGCGCGCGCAAAATTTTATAATGCTGAAAATCTTCTCAAATTTATTTTGCATACGTTTAAGGCCATTTAAAGCATTTTATAAAAAATCGCGCACACGCACATGCGCGCGCGTTTTCGCGCGCAAAACTATTATACAACATAAAATCGCCATTTTTTTTCTTCCATGATATTTCCCATATTTTTACAAACAAATTGATACCATGTTTATCTCTTTATGACTATTATTAAGGGAATGAGCGTTCGCTTAACATAAATGTCCGTGCGCGCGAGCTCTTGTAATACATAACATACATGGGCAAAAACATGCCTATACACAATCCATTATAGCTCTTTGGGATGCACCTGGACCCCAATTCTGTTTTAATATTTGAAAAGAGTATGAGTCAGAGATATGATTTCATGTCTCATTTGGCCATTAAGTGTATCGTGACATCATCTTAATGGCCCTGGAACTCAAAATACGAATTTGCATATTATGACATCAGCATATTTATGGAAAATTGATTGTATCTCTGTATATATTGATTGATTTTCTTTAAAATTTCAATATGTTGTAGCTAAGATATTTTTCTACAAGTTCAATAATAACCCTTTTTCATTTTGATGACGTCATCAGAGTGAAAATTTTGATTAAAGGCCTCATGTCAGAAATTTCATAATTTGCGTGTTATGACTATAAAAGGTGAATTTCGTTCACGTAATGAATCTACATGATAGTGTTTTTTAAGAATTTTCAAGCAATATCTCGCTTAACTTTGCTCTATTTTGTTTTCAAATTTAAGTTGACCAGCCCACCTATACTTGTTCCAAACAAGTATTATGTCTAGTTGTATGTTGCATTTTAAAGACAGCCTTGACCAATGGTGTACATTTACATTGTGTATTATCTTTTTTTAAAGCTATTTTCCACATAATTTTGACACTTCCAATTTCCCAGCAAGGGAGAGAAATGACCTTTGTAGTACAAGTACTTCTACTACAGTTTGATCTCCCTTTTATATAAGACTGATATGAAGTATAAATAAACATTGTCACATACACATGCACATGTAGGACGCTGGCCTAATGACCGAGCCTTTTTTTTCCTTTCAGTTTGATCTTACTTCATAAGACTGCAGTGGATGTGAATCTGAGTGTTAACAAGATACCAACCCTTCCAACTGAGATGCAGATGATGGTTAATATCACAAGACTTGATTTAGGGTAAGATCCTTGTATTTTTCACTGATCATGGGAGTGTTTCACAAAGACTAAGACAGACTTTAAGTTGGACTTAACTATGGCAGGCCATTCATGCCACTGGTTGCTATCACCATAGGTCTCTCAATTATGATCTTTAGATAATATTTCTTCCTTCAATAATGCAGAACTTTCAAAAAATGTAATTCTGTAGATTTGTGACCATGATTTGTACGTCCCTTGAGAGACCAATGCCAGTAAAAGGTTAGAGAAAACAGTGGCGTGAACGGCCTGCCATAGTTAAGTCCAACTTAAAGTTGATCCCCAGTCTTCTTCTTCTTGTCCTCCTTCTACTCTGCATGCTTTCCTATGTCTTTGTTTATACTAACAGTTAATAACTTCTGAATTATTCATACCCCTTGTAAATTTGAAGTTTTTTTTTCATCTTCATAACTTAAGAATGAAAGGTGGACTGGTTGAATTAGAGCCTTTGTCAAATACTTTTAGATGTAAGCTTTAATTTGTCAATTTTTATTAAAAAAACATCGATTAGGACAAATAATTTTTTCACAAACTTAAACAAATTACAAAACTTGGAAAGGGTGTTGTTACTTGAATACTATATGTAATATATTCTTCTTTACCGTTATCTCTCTCTCTCTCTCTCTCTCTCTCTCTCTTTTCTGTGTCTTCTCTCTCCTCTTCCCAGTCTGTGCATTGTCCTCTGTTCATGGTTTTTTTTTTGCTTCCATCTTTGTCATGTCTCAATATATGTACCTCTCCCTACTCCCCTTTTAATACTTTATGAAAGTCATTTAGTTGAAAACTACATAGTTTATATATATGTTCACATTCAGGTTTTATTCTTAAGGTCTGATTCATCTTCATAGAAATTTTCTTTTTAATATAAAAAATAAACGTTGTCAAACATGATATTGTTGCAAGTGAAACATTGAATCACATTGTTAGCTTTCCATTGTTCATTGTATAAAATGTTCACTTTCACTGGTTACAAAACACATTGTGTTTTCTTTCCTAATGAGAGATTCATGTTGGAAAAAAAAAAATCCTTTTCTTTATTGTGTTTATGTTTGTATTTCACAGGAGCAATGGACTTAGCACCATTCCATCTGAGTTTGAGACAATGTCTATGATGCGTGAACTGGTCATCTCCTTCAACCGCTTCTCCAAAGTCCCTGATGTCGTCTTTACTTGGACCAACCTCGAGACCCTCTTAGCTAACGGCAACCAAATAGGGGACATTGACTTGACTGGTTTCAAACGCCTCACCAAAATATCCACGTTGGATCTACAGAATAATGACATTGGAGAGGTTCCTCCAGAGCTGGGAACATTTACCAGTCTCAGGTGAGTACCTATACATGTATGATGCATTGATACAACCAGATAGACAACTGGATATGACTGGTATAAAAACACTTCTCTTGGTCATCAGCCTTGCATGTACAGAACAATGTCATTAGAGTTTTACTCCCAAGCTTTGAAGGATCACTATCCCCTAAGGGGTGTCAATGTATACAGTGAACCCATATAGTAAAGGGAGGGAGGGGGAGGGAGGAGGAGGGAGAGGAAACGTAATTTGTATCAATTGCGTCTGAGTTATCCACGCTCATCCACCCTTGTCAACCTTACGTGTATAAAATACAAGCCAAGCCTTTGAAAATGCTAGGCTAAACCACTCTAGCACTGAGTTTGATGAAGAGGCATGAAATAACTCACCAGATTTACAATAGTTGTTCTTTCTTTAAAGCCCCACTGTCCTACTTGTAGCTACTTGCTCCCTCTATATAGAAAACTTCCCCAATCGGTGCCTGTTGGTCCCCCATGATCCTCTTTTTTTCTTATATTAGTTGAGAGCTGAGTTATGAGATAGCCACCTGTCAGTGACCTCGCTGTGTGGTCTAATCCCTTCTGGCCCAGTAGTATTGACGGTCTTTAATATACCGATACTCATTTCGTTTCCTTTATATTTCGTCTTGCTTTTCATTCTTCCGATCAGGTCTCTTCTGCTTGCTGGTAACCGATTTAGGAACCCACGTCCCGCCATCCTCAACAAGGGAACTGTCACACTCTTGGCCTACCTCAGAGACAGGATTCCAACGTAACAAGCCCTCGCCCTGTCAGGAATAATCTTTTGTAATGCATGTAAAGACCGTTTATCATCTCTTCATCTCATTGATTGTATTCTCTTCTGTTGTTTCTTACACTTTCCCTTTACATATTACATTTCTTTCTTTTCCTGTCATATTTTCCCTTTTTTTTTGTTTTTCTTCTTCAAATATTCTGCAGTATTGTGAAACATCCCATTTTGATTCTTGACAAACTCCTCTTGCCTATCATATTGACACTTTCTTACTCTTCTAATTTTGAATGTTGGGCACAAAAAGTTCATGTATATGTTACACCTGACCTAGTTATAAATCCCTTACAGTGCCATATGCAATTTCAAATGCCCTGACCATTTGACAGTGCATCAAATGTGTTTTGGGCATAAAAAAAGCTTTACTTTCTTTTGAAAAATTAAAATGGCTTTATAAATAGTGAAATCATGGTATCTTGGAACTATATTTTATCAATATAAACGATACAAAAGTGCTACTTTTATGATTGAAATTATCTTGTGAAATGTTATTGTTGATACGTGTTTAAAATGTTGGTACCACAATACGGGTTAAAGACTGCATTAAAAAAATAGCATCTTTCTGCTGCACGACCCTGCTGAGTGCCATATACCGTATGTTAGCTAGCTCTGCTTGTAATAAATACATGTACTAGCATCTGTATTCTACTAATCGAGCTAAACCCTGAGTATTGACAAAGGAATTCTTAGACCTCGACTTTCTTTGTGAAACTCAGCCGGCCAGCATCGAGTTTAAAGTTGAGTAGAATACGGGTCCATACCTGCCAACCACTCCGATTTAGGCGGAGTTACTCCGCTTTTTTCATACCCACTCCGAATTCCGATTGCATGCCTCAAAACTCCGATTTTTTTTTATTTTTTTAAATTTAAATTTTTTTTTTTTTTTTTTTTTTTTTTTTTAATTTTTTTAATTTTTTTTTTTTAAAACAAACGACTGTTGCATAAGACTAAAGCATAACACAGCACTGATAACCAGATCACGCCGACATCCGCGCTCGCGCTCATAGAAGATATACACAGCGCAGCCCGAACGTGATCGTTAGTTCCGCAGTCATTATCCATGTACTGCATGTACTAGTACATGGAAGCACGTGCCCAAGCTATATCGATAAAGTGTGTGCGGACGTTGTACTAATACATACACTACATGCAGCGTTGTTGCATAGTAACTGCATGCGTATAGCCCACGTGTATTTATATTACATCTGCAGTTGATACACCGTGCATAAACACTGTATACATTAATTGGCGTGTTTTCTTCAATGCTTGTGCGATGACTGCGATCGTGGAAGCTTGTTATTTACCGGACTTCCTCGGATTTATTTTGGATTACTACTACTATATTCTTCTTCTTCGTTGATTTCTTCATTTTTGAAGGACAAAATGGGTAAGACTCGTGCTGTTCATAATCAGAAGTATAAGAAAGAATACAAAAATTGTTTATGTGTGGGGCGAAAAGGTTGAAGGAAAAGGCCCATTTGCACCATTAAAATGGAGAGAAAAAAAAATAGACCCTAAAGTCCTGTGTACCCCCCCCCCCCCCCCCCCCCCCCCCCAATCTACGGGGTACTACCCCAATCCTTCGGTGGTTCGCGACCTCGTAGTCCATCCAGAAAAATTGACTCCTAATTTCTCTTGTCTCAGGTTGGCAGGTATGCGGGTCTTGTATCTCTTGGGTGAGGCAATATCTAATCATTATCATAGTACATTATATACTTTTATATTATAGTTGACAGAGCTTGTGTATAGTTATGTAAAGTGGTATTTTTGTTATAAGATGATTAAAACAGATTTCAATGAATAGATATAGATCCCCTTAATGTACAACATTTTTGTATCAAATATTTGAAATGCTTGTCTTAGTAGACACGGAATTGAATACCCATTTATACACAGAGCTTGGCCAACTTGATGTCAGTTCTGTGCTTTAATACCCAAGAAAGCACTACTTGCCATATTGTGCCCAACTCGAACCGGGTTGGCCAAACTCTCCCAATCAATACATCTTGTAAATTTATGTACTGATTCTTCTAAGGAAGTTTGAAAAATGACTGGAGAATGTAGTGTATGTACATCTAATTTGATATTTATTTGTGAACAGTGATGAAAATTCATTATTTTGTCACACATTTATGTTGTTCAGCATACAAAATTGAAAGTTGCACTGTGACATTTCTTTGTTTTTTCAGTTCATTATGTAAAGAACATTAATTTTCTCAATTGTTATAGCACTTAATTGTGACATTCCACATCAAAGCAAACGAAGCTAAGTACTATGATTCTTCATTTAAAGTGAATTCCTTTACTTTTTTAAATGCTTAATTTGTACTTGTTATATTATGTTCCCAGTCATTTCCATAAGACAAAGACAGTGTAAATAATACATATTTTTCCTGTAATTTTTTTATTTTAAATCCCAGCTAGGCTCTAAATACCCTTTAAAGACATCAATCCACTTTTGCCACCCTGTACCCAGGTGTAGGCCTAGATGGATACCCATTATACTGGAACACTACATGTTTATAATTACTGGCTGCTTGAATACTAGAGTCACGGCAGGACAGACAGGAGCATGACTCAAGGAGGCACCATGTCGTCATTAGTAATGATTATCTTTTCAATTTAATAATGTCATGAATGTGATAACGTGATTGCATGCTAGTGTTGTAAAAACAAAAGTAACTATATATGCAAAGATGTAGATGACAATATGTTAGCACTAGAATGACTTTTCCCCAAAATATGTGTACAATGTAATATAAGAATGTTATTTATATAAATCATGATTTGCAGTACTTCTCAAATTGCTGTATTTATTTTCAACAAAATTAACAGTTTCTACTAACTATGCTTGGCATGCAGTACATTTTTCTTTGCAAGTACTTACAAAATAAATGCTTGTGTGTGAAATGAATAAATTGCTTCTATCTAGTATGCAAACAATACTGTTTCCTTTTTTTTATTTAATAAAATTCATTTTATATGCCATATTTCTTTTGAAAAGAAAAATTGTACATTTCAAACTACATCATTCGTCTATTCTTTATACACAGTCAAACCTGCTTTAGTGACCACCTGTATAGAAGGACCACTCTTTTGTTTCCCTTGATAATGGTTTCTCATTGAAACATGTACTATAAAGACCACTTTTCTCGTCTCTGGGCCCTTGTAGACAGGTTTCACTGTATTTTGGTCAATAATGGAGGATTTTTCAACAATGGCCGTAGCTAAAAAATTCTTAGTATTTGTGCTGGAATTGACTCATTTTATAACTGCAGACCATTATTCTGGGATGTTCATTCCACACACGGAAATGTGTACACTATGTAATGGAATCTTTGGAAAATGATCTTTAATACATTTATGCCATCCATATTTTTTTCCAGACTGAAATGTCAAATGAAAGGTATTTTTGTGATTATCGATGTTCATAACACTGGAATGTTTTTTAATTTGGAATACTGTATCAAATGTAATGGTGCTATGGAGCAGATCTTTGACCCCCCCCCCCCCCCCCCCTGTAACAAGAAATATGTGTTTCCTTGATATGGCACGAGTGTCCTTCAAAATGGTAGTGAAAAAAGGGGGTTCCAATCCTTGATTATATATTACAGTGTTTGTTGTCTGTCGTGAACCAAAAGGCTTTTGATTTATTTTGAGAAAGAGGAATAACAATTATACAGAACTTTTAAACATATGATATAAAGCACTTTTATACATATGATATAAAGCACTTTCGGGTTCATATTAAATGAAATCATAGAGTGGAACAAGATGCATTATGTAACATAAAAATAACTTAACTCTCAAAATTAAGCTGGCAAACCTGCTATAGTGGCCACCCGTCTACAAAGACCACATTTTTTGTTTCCCTTGAAAATGGTGTCTCATTGAAACATGTACTAAATGAACCTGTCTACAAGACCATTTTGTGTGTTTCCCTTAGGCGGTCGCTATAGACAGGTTTGACTGTATATCATAAAATTAAGTCATATATAATGACTTTGTTTTCAGCAGTTGAATACCAGTATTTGCTTAAAGATAAAGTTGAGTTATGGTCATGCGATTGCATTGTGAAAGAAACGTCTTGGAATCGATCAGAAAGGTTGATCATTTAGCATATAAGTTTTGGTGTGTACTGCAAAGTTCTGGAATCATCAAAATGATAAGAAATTTGGCCCAGTCTTGGTAAAGTTACAAGCACTGTGCACAGAAAGATGAATATGGGACTACGCAACACGTGCACTATATCTATCAGGTCCAAATAGATATAATAATTTACCAAATATATCAATTAGGAGGCGGTTTCTCGGCAAAATTTGTATCATCACGTATTAGTCAAAACATATTCTTTCACATGATTGGTAATGAGAGCTTCCATTTCATTTTTTGAGAGGGAGGCGTTTCCAAAACTGGTCTTTACCTTTAAAGCCAGAGACGCATTGGTTCTACTACAGTAGTTGAACCTCTCTGGCTCTCAATAGACAAACTGTACTGTAATGATATCCCACCGCTGCCACCAGAGATGGAAAGGATGTGAGATAGGAAAAGACAAAGAAGAGAAAATTGAGAAATCAAGGTGTCAGTGTCACAAAGACGTGACTCCATTTTGGCCAATTTGAGAAAAAGTGGTTTATATTTCACTGAGCACTTGGGCCTTAGGGAGTTAAGTTTATGTTTCACTAGCCATTGACTTAAATGGGGTGTTCGGTGGAGTTAAGTCTTTGTGTTTCCTGGAAAGCCCACATTTTTCTGAACATTTGATATCCCATGATCATTTTGGTAAAATAAGGAGTTGCGTCTTTGTGTCACTGAACCCTCAATATTAGTATGTTTGAATTAGGAGTGCTGTATAACCAACCTTATCTCATGACATACTATTTATTAAGTAGCCTGCATGAAAACAGCATTGCGGCCACTTCTCTTTTCAGGAATATAAACATAAAGACACATTGTTTTATTTCTATTGACATTTTATTGGAATAAAACCTTCTTTAAACTCATAATTTGAAATAAAAGTAAAAATGTAAATTAATATGATACACAGTACAAGAACATGAAGATTACGCAGGCTTGACTAGTGGATATATCTGGCCATAAAATCTTCCAGCGATCCAAGTACGTTGATTGAACCTGTGGAATACTGAGCCAGTCATGGCTTGTGGCAATATTTATACAAAATCCATTTAGTATCAATTATCAATCAAATAAATTTGTGTCTTGTTTATGCTCTGTATTTATTTGGGATTGTTTCATCAAGCCAATTTTGGCTTTCATGATTTCCCACTTCATTTTCTCTTATATTGATAATTAACAAACATGTACCGGTATATACCGGTACTTTTGATGTTTTTAAAAGAGAGTGAAATAAATGAAATGAAATGTACATAAACATTTCCAATTAATAATAATAATAATAATAATAATAATCTTTTAGTCCACTCCAAATTTTATTAAACCGAAAATGAAAATTCTTTTTGCCCAATTGATCGAAATTAATTAATTAATTAATTAATTAATGGAAAGTTTACTTCTCCATTGGTTGACACGATTTTCAATAAAATGAGGAAAATCTATTGAAAAATCACATACCAATGTAAAATGGAACTGTTTTCAGCACTCAAATTTCCCTCTTTTGAGTGAATCCAAAACCTAGGCTTCTATGTCTTTAGCTTCTCAAATGAGGTTTAATACTATCTTATTTCTGTAGATGAATTCGGAAGAATGTCCAACACAGTGCACACACGCAAACATTGGTTGACCTTCAATGTCCATGCTATGATCTATGCGAAAACATATGAGTCCTTTGCCTGATACTTGTCTGACATAGCAACACGTGTACTGCAATGCCATGGAATGGATGACTTGCTATTGCTTGACAATATTAGCCCAATATATTGTTTATTTGGAGCCACAGTGGTACTACCTTGTATCATTTTACATAGTTAATACACTTGTGGCTCCAAACGGACAATTTAATCATTTTCATTTGCTCCTTAACCACACGGAAGGTCCATTGCGATGTAGATAATACCCAGACAACCGCAGTTATATCCATGAAGGTGAACCAATAACATCCCTGCCTGTTGCCATTTCAAAATCAATACAAGGTTCCTCGGCTTAGGACCTTGTTGATTAGATCAAACTCTCACAAAGTTCCTTCAGAGTTCAGGAAAGTCCAGTTCTTTTCAAATGTTAGTCTAGGACTAGGCTAGGACTCTGCTGCAGGGGTACTCTGCTGGTTGTTCTCCCCGATGTGTGGTGGGTGGTCTAGGACCTTGTCGATTAGACCAAACTGTAAGGCCTCCTGTGGACTCATGAAATGATCCCTCTCCATGGCTTGTTCTAATTAGAGGAAAGATTATAAAGAGACGACGTCAAAACAACTGCTCTATGGTACACTCTAAAGTGAAAGAGATGGAATTGGCCTACTCATTTTTGGTGAATTTGATATTTAACTTGTGCATCCACTTATCACCATCAGTGATATCACATACTGTACATGAAGATATCAGTATCATCAGTCTGTTGCATCTTGTGCCATTTTGAATTACTCTGCAACTTTTAATTGATAATACAAGATGATGTCATGTGAGAGGCCATCATTTGGGGGTTTTGCCTGTACAACCTCTCTATTGCGTGAATAAGAAATTCTGTTCTTGGGGTAACATTTCAGACAACTAATCATTTTTCATTCTCACAACAACAAAAAAAGCTTCATCATTTGTATCAAATTCTGTATCGGTGATCAGTTTGCTTTGCTATTTGTCTCCAGTACAATCATTGTTCAATAAGTCACTTATTAGCAAAGTGTAAAATGACTTATAACATGATGATGCGATGAGTCTACTTTTAGTGTGAAGGTTGTACTACTTGCCTATAACATCCAAAGCTTGTCCCGTATGCTTCACATATAGTTTGTTGATCTGCTTCTTGAGCTTAATAATCTCTTCTGCTTGAATCTGAATATCTGTTGCTTGACCCTAAAAAAAAGCAAAGCAAAGATGAACAAATTATGTGTGCATGGATGTCTAAATCACAAACTGTGTATATCGCAAAGCACATCAGGGGAGCATGAGTAATTAATAGTTTTTAAAAATAAATTAATGATAACAATATTCCGCTTTTAAATAGCGCTTATTAAATACAAATGTCCCTAAATGCTTTACAGATATACTGTTACCCCTGCCATTGGATTCAATACTTTCCCGCACACACTGTGTGCACAATCTCCACTCTCTGGGGAGCATTCCAGCCAGGCGTTACTTGACGCTCAAAAACTGTTTGACCAATAATGATGGTCGCATCCTACCGGGTACCCATTTAACACCTGGGTGGAGAGTAGCAAGTGCATATTCCACTAAATGTAAACCGCAATTCTGGGACAGATACTACTTGTTGTCCTCCAAGTATAACTGGCTAGGGGAGTGTTTCACAAACGATCAAGATCAACTTAAGTCGAACTTGAACTATGGCAGGCCATTGGCAGGCCATTCATGTCACTGGTTGCTCTCACCATTCCTGGCATTGGTCTCTCAAGGGACGTACAAATCGTGGTAACAAGTCTACAGAATTTACATTTATAGTGGCCAGGTGGAGTAAATCTAGCATTCTTGAAGTAGTCCATGATTGTTTATTAGTAAAATGGCACATCAAGACTGTGAACTGAATTTCAAAATCTCTTTCTCCATCAAAAGGTACATGAATACATATTTTCTAAATAAAGGGAATACAGTCTGATGATAATTGGGTAGCCCTTAAGTAAGAATTTCAATTAATGCTTAAACAACATCCATGTGGCTCGATTAAACTCAAACACTGATATCTAATGCATTGAATCCTCTTGAAAAGTCCATCATAAATGAATTTATTACTGTGATTGATGAGAGCGTTACTTACCACAGCCTGACCCGACGGCTGATGAACCATGATTCTTGAGTTAGGCAGACTGTGTCTCATCCCTGGTGCACCCGCTGTGAGAAGTAAAGAACCCATACTACAGGCCTGTCCTACACACCATGTGGCTATTGGAGGTAGGACGTACTGCATGCTATCATAGATACCAAGGCCAGCCGTTACTGATCCTCCTGTAAGAAAAAAGCAAAGAAACATCAGAGAGTCCATCCGTACAATTAGCCTGGGGGTGTTTTACAAAGACTAAGATCGACTTTAAGTTGGACTTAACTATGGCAGACCATTCAAGCCACTAGTTGCTCTCACCATTGGTCTCTCAATTATGATCTTTAGATAACATTTTTTCCTTCAATAATGAACTATCAAAAAAGGTAAATTCTGTAGAAATTGTGACCACGATTTGTACGTCCCTTGAGAAACCAATGCAAAGAATGGTTAGAGGAACTAGTGAAATTAAAGGCCTGCTATAGTTAAGTTGAACTTAAAGTTGATCTTAGTCTTTGTGAAACCCTCCCCTGGTCTACAATGTCAACAGGAGGTAGGACAAATGCCACAGTTTCATTGATACCAAGACTTGGGCCCCGTCTTATTAAGAGTTGCGATTGGATATCGATCGCAAGTTTGCAGTCCCCTATCTGTTACGTACATACATGTAGTTGCGATTGATATCAATAAGTCGCGTTTGATATCAACTCTTTATAAGACGGGGTCCAGCTATCACTTATCCACCTGTTAAAATCATATACTTGTAAATCTAACATGGAAGGAATAATACGGCCACAACTTCAGCAACACATCTATAATTTAAGTTAACATCATAGGAGCATAGTTTCATTCACATCTACAGGGTGTATGTAGCCTGCCGTAAATGTATTGATTATGGAAATATTGAGGTAAGTATTAAAGTCAAAATTGTTATACCTGGACTGTTGATGTACATGTGAATTGGTTTCTTGTTGCTCTCTGACTGCAAGAATAATAACTGTGCTATCACCACACTAGATACTGTGTCGTTTACCTATTAAAAGTAGAAATCAAAGTCTCATAAGATTTCAAAGGCATTAGAATGAAAAAGGAACAATAATATAACAATGATATACTGTAATATACATGTAATAATAATAATAATAATAATAATCTTTTAAAGTCCACTCCAAATTTTATTAAGTTAAACCGAAAATGGAAATTCTTTTTGCCCAATAGATTGTGAGCCCGGCAGCCACTGAGCAGCACCAGATCGACGTTGCTCTATCCCTTATTGTTGAATGCCAAACAAGGTAGCAGCAACTCCCGTCTTTTGGTATGACGCGGCGGAGGTTCGAACCCACGACCTCCTGGTTGTGAGGCGGACGCTCTACTGACCAAGCCAACATACCGGTAGTGATAATACTACAGTGTACAAATATATAGTTTCTCCATTTCATATGTAACAGTCATTTCAAACTCATGATGTACAGTAGATGATAATTTACTATTTTCCATCCCTCTCTTTAGCTCTAAAAATGCAAGCCCCCTAGTTACTATATTGCCTGAGGAACATGATGAGGGTCAACTCTGTATTAAGCATCTGAGTTACGCCCTTCTGTTTCTCATTACACAGATATATAGATCCATGTAAATGTACGGACAAAGAATTTTGATGGAAGCTTGAGCACTGGCTAAAACTCCACACAACTGAAAGGTATACCGACTAGTTCAATTCAATTCAATTCAATTTTATTTCGCAATATAAAAATCAAAATATACAAAGTAACAGTAAATTTTAACTATGTTTACAAAGGTTATATGCGGGGCTTTCCATGGAGGTTGCGAAAACCTGTGAAGTTGGATCGCCCATTAAAGAATGAAAAACAAATACAAAAAGAAATATAACATATTATAAGCACACAAAAATAAATTAAATAAAATAAGCAAAGTACAAACACTTCAACTATCTATAAGACAAGAGAAAGTAAAATAGAGAGAAGAAAAACAATATATAAAGGGGGGAAAGAAAGGAAAGGAAAACAAGATAACAATGAAAGAGGGTTCAGATATACAATTTAGAAGAAACAAATCAACAACTGAGCTGATTACACAGTTCCACATTAATCCTTATAGGACAGGATTTATTTGTAGGGCTTTATTAACTACATATTGTTCTTCAAATTGGCAACAATAATATTTTTCTTTAATTGCTACAATGATAGAATAAAATGCAATGTTTCTGAAAACAATATACATGAAAAGAATGTTGTCGAAAAGTTTTTTAAATGACTAGTTTTTATTGAAAGCAATGATTTTTAATTTCTCAACGTGTTGTCAATTTTAAGGATTTTAAAACTTGATTTCCTTAAAATAATCCTAGCATCAAATGCAAGGCAGTCATGGAAAAAAAAATGGATGCAGTATATGCTTGGCTTGTCCCCCATGGTCCCCTTTTTCTTATGTTAATTGAGAGCTGAGTTAATGAGATAACCACCTGTGACCTGTCAGTGACAACGCATGGAGGTCTAATCCCTCCTGGTCAAACTAGTGCAGACAGCATGGGCGTAAATCCTTACGTAATACCTATTGATCAGGGGGGGGGGGGGAATGAATGAATAGATCATCCCCCTGAACAATAGGTATTACATAAGGATTTACGCCCATGGCAGACAGGCTTTAAGAAGTGCATGTATGAAGGTTAGGGACCTTCCACACATGGAGGTATAGTTTTCAGAGTGGTTACTTACAGGTCCCATAAGGCAGATGATACGCTCCTTGAGTAGTCTGGAGTAGATGTCATAAGCTCGCTCACCTCTTCCCTGATAAATCATAAAAATTATTTGAGAAAAACCTATATTTCATTTCATTTATTGGTTCAATCATTTTTTTAAAACAACATTCAGAAACACAAACAATGTTTGAAGGACATATACAAAACATGTTGGACATACAAAGTAAAAATGGTTAGGGAACCCGAGAGAAGCTTAAGCTTGTAAGTGGGATTCCCTGTAAATAAACAAGTAAAATTGTATAACAAAAACCAGATAATAAACTAAACCATAGCACTCGTCAGTAATGAACACTGGCTTAATCCATTAGGTGCAAGATGAGTAAAGAAAAGCCTGATATATAGTAATATAGTAATGAACACTAGCTAAATTCATTAAGTGCAAGATGAGTAAAGAAAATAGTGTCTGCTGATCGAGAATCATGAGGGTAATAATTATATTTTACCTACAGACAACAGACAATATCTTTGTCATAATTTCCAAACATTAAAACAAAGATAAGAATGACATTGAGCTGAGTTAACTTAAAGACAGAAATTATCAAAGTACCAGTATAGGAATTATGAATTCTTTGCAAGCATTGAAAATATAATTTTTATTTACACTATATCAAAAGTACATTTACTCAGTCCCCCCCCCCCCCCCAAAGAGGGACAGGTGGGCACGTATCCCACTAGGTTGTTTTCTCAGAGACAGATAGCCCTTCCCAAATCAAACTTCATTCTTTCATTCTTTTGATTTTTCACAATTTTTGTGAAATCAAAGAGATTTAGAAAGAGTAATTATGGCACTTTCATTAAAATAATTCATAGAATCTATGCAATTTGGGGTTACTTTTTGTGACAATTCATCCTTTAATTCTTTAATAACAAATAGAACAGACAAACTTACCGTTTGTTCGATGACAATGGGCACTAGTGGTGTATGAAGTTTAGCTCCATTGTGAAGACTCCTGTGACAAAGTCCTCCCAATTTACTGCTCACAGAAGGTAATTGCTGCCCAAACAGAGAATAGATATTATCATCAATATAAAAAAACATTACAAAACATATGAATAAAAGGGGAAATTAAATCCCATAAATGACCCCTTTTTAAGATAACCTCTACAATGTATGGTAAATGGTTTCTGACGAGGTAGTTCTGTTGAATCTGTTCTACAAAATTACACAGAAACTGAGAAAGTTATTTATTTCAATGCTTTTCAAAACAATTAATGCATGGTATTATAGTTACCAGTGTACATTTTGAGCCATTTTGTTAAAGTTCAACTGACCGCGGGGAAAAAAAAGAGATCTGTTGTTGATGTTTTATTCGGGTTGTGAATATTTACGCCAAAATGTATTCATTTTCACCAAAATAAAAGGAGAAGAAAGAAAGAAAAAGAAAATCTACATTGCATAATTTGTCCGCAATTTGTGTAGATTCTCCACAGGCTGTCAGCATAAATTATTTCACGGGTCATAATCCAACTGATGGGGGTGGCCGTGGGGTGGGATACGTCCTTTACTAAATGAGTTTCATTCAATTAGAAAAAAACTTATTGGGAGATGGAATACAAATTTGTCCTCTCAAGGAAACCAACAACAACAACAAAAGATGATGCTAATGAAGCAAGCAGACATGGTATAATCATATAATGTATTTATTAAAAAAAAACAGTTGGATTATAAATTACGAAATAGCGAGTAGTTAACGATTAAAATGTCTGTCTGGAGGCCAGACTAGCTCTAAAACACAAACTTGACAAAGATCCACTCGTTTTAATCCATAAATCATACTATAACATTATCCTCATTGTCAAAATAAAATATGGCAATATCGTGAAATAGGCCCCGCAACTTACCCGTCTTGTAATCGATTACAAATCATCTTAGACTTCTAACTTCAGTCTTCAGCCAACATTTTCATGACGGACAGCAATAAAAGGAAGATAAAAGTGAGTTTTAAAAAGGGGGTTGAAAGGGACTTACTTTTTAAATAAAAATTAGGAGGAGGGGGGGGGGGGGGGAGGCACGTAGCCACGGGGGGCGGGCCCCCCCAAAAAAAAATTAAAAAATTAAAAATATTTAACTAAAAGATAAATTTAAAGAGAGGGGGGGGGGGGCGGGGGGGCCCCCCCCCCCAAAAAAAAAAAAAAAATTAAAAAAAAAAAAATAAAAGATAAATTCAAAGAGAGGGGCCATAATATTAAAAAAAAAGGAAAATATTAAAAAAGGAAAAATATTAAAAAAGGAACAATATTAAAAGAGGAAAAATATTTAAGAAGGTAAAATATTAAAAAAGAAAAAATATTAAAAAAGGGTCTAAAAGATAAATTCAATCATTTAAATGTAACCCTTTTTAATCATTTGCTTGCTCTATTTATTAAACCTCAAAACACCCCTAAATTATACTTCGGTGAAAGAAGCCCCACTACCGTGCTGTCCGTCTTGAAAATGCATAGGATGGGGCCTTGTTCACGAGTATACAGTATAGTCGTGATACAGGCCCCATGTCCGTGTTGTAGAACATGCAACGCCGTTGCGCGGGGCCTATATCACGAGTATATATAGCGAGTTGAATAGGAGACTCGCTAATATATACTCGTGATACAGGCCCCGCTGCTGTGTTGAATTGTGCGCGATGCCGTAGCGCGGGGCCTATATAACGAGTATATAAGGTATAGTCGTGATACAGGCCCCGCTGCTGTGTTGAATTGTGCGCGATGCCGTTGCGCGGGGCTTAGATCACGAGTATATTATAGTGAGTTGGCTGAAGTTAGAAGCCTAGTATAAAATTATAATCGATTCAAAACAGTTGCGGGGCCTATATCACGAGTATGCCAAAAATATCTGGAAGTAAAATGGCTGCATTATGCATGCTATACAACATCATGATGCCCAACTCTCGAGATATAAACTATTCCTTAGATGATAGATCTTCTATGAGAAACTGAATAACCGTCGGTGCATGAATTTCAGCAGGTGGGACTGATTTATACAAAATGTTGGAAGATTTGTCAAATTCAGGTCCATTTTGCAAACATCTTACAATCGTCAATTAAATACATCAACATATTATACTTACTTTCAATACTTTCAACATCTTCAAGCTTGAATTTTGGTTAATGCACTTAAATTCAGATAAAAACTGACACTGAGTATAATTTACACAACACAATGATATAATTTTAGTCTTGCTTCAACTCGCTTAGATTTCTTACAGCTTGTATATGAATAGGTATGCTACGTTTGGAGAAATACATTTCTTAGTAATCTTTTCTTCAGCTAAAAAAAAGTTTAAATTGTCTTCAATATTACGTTTACAAGATTAAAAGCTAGCGGCGTACCCTATACCTCCCAGGGCTCAAAACCCTTTTTTTTTTGGGGGGGGGGGGGTCAGGACAAAATCTGCATCACCACCAAGTAGCATATAATGCAGGGATGGCGAAAATGAATTAGACATGGTATATATATATATATACCCTATATTGTAATTACATTATCAGGGATGATTTCAATATTTGTTTCTCTTTAAGCATCATACTTTGCAGTTGGGTGTGATGGTCTGAAAATTCATTTGCAAGTGAGCAAAGCGAGCGACGAAAATTGTTAAGAGTTGTGAGGTCGCAGTGCAAAAAATTACAACTTATAAGAGGAAAACCCAATCCTGATGGGGTAAAAGCACATTCTCATAACGTAAGACTAAAAAGACCTTTGATAGCTAGGTAACATAATTACATCAATAAATGCGGAAGAGCGGAGCAAGCGAGCTTTGGGGGATATTGCCCTTTATCGCTTGAAATTAGGGGCACGTTTAATGATGAGAGGAAAAAGGGATTATCAGAAAAGAAAAGGAGCACGTGTCAAAGTTAAAAGGCTAATTATCAGAAGTGAAAACGGGGCACTTCTTACACCTCAAAAAAAAGAAGCACTCATTGCACCAGGGATGAAGATGGCACTTATGAGAATGGCAAAATGGGCATTTGTCGACGGATAAGAGGCACCCATCAGATTTTGATAGGGGCATTTATAAGAAGTGAAAATGGGCATTCATGAACGGGATAGGTTCCTATTTAGAAAGGAAAAGGGGTACGTATTATTGTTAAAAGGGTAATTATCAGCTAGAGGAGAAAAGGGGCACTGACTATAAATGAATAGAGTCACTTATATGAGAATGAAAAAGGGGCACTAATAATAGAGGGAAATGTGAATTTGTTGAAAGAAAAGGGGCACCGATCAGATTTTAATAGGGGCGTTTTTTAAGGTGAAAGGGGGCTTTTATTCAAAAGGGGGAAGTGGTTCTTATTAAAAAGAAAAAGAGGCACATGTTAAAATAATTGGGGCACTTAAATAATATCAGAGATGAAAAGTGGTAATTATGACAAGGGGAAGGGGCACTTAAGAAGGAAAAAGAGCATTCATTAGGAAGGAAAAGGGGGACATGTCTAAATAAAAGAGGCATTTATTAGAGATGAAAAGATCGAGCCTTTATCAGGAGGGGAAGTCAAAATAAAAGGAGTATCTCTCAGCATTGAATAGGGTCATTTACAAGAGGTGAAAAGGGGGCACTTATGAGAATGAAAAGGCGCATTTATGAGAAGGTGAGAGGCTTTTTTTAATGGGGGCACTTATCATAAGGAAAAAGGGCACTTATTAGAAAGGAACGGGGGCACAAGACAATCTTGTGAAAAATATTATGCACTTAACCGAGTTTAAAAAGGGTAGTTATTAAAAGGGGAGGGCACTTCTACAAAGGAAAAGGGGCACTTGTCAAAGCAAAATGGGCACCACTCAGATGTGAATCTGGCAATTATCAGAGGTGAAGGGGGCGCCTATCAAAAGTGAAAAGGAGCGCTAGCGCTTCTCGTACCTGAAAAGGGGCAATTACTATAGATTAAAAAAATTATGAGAATGAAAAATGGACACTTATTGGAAGGGAAAATGGAAACTTAATTGTCGAAGGAAAAGGGGGACTTATTATAGTTGGAAAGGGAAAGGGGCACTTTTACAAATTAATAGGGGCACTTGTCAAGGTAAAAGGGGCATTTTCCCATGTAAAAAGGGGCACTCCTGGGTACTTGAAAAAGTAGGGGGAGGCACTGTGCCCCTGCCCCCCCCCCCCTGGAGTGCCGCTTCTGCATGTATTTCAACTTTTGTTAATAATATACACGTACTTATATATTATTTTCAATTTTAAAATCAGACAAACTAAAAGTAACAAACCTTATGATACATCTATGAACAATTAAAATCATTATAATCTGATTTGTGATTTTGGCTTAAATTGTCATCCATTCAAGCTTCTATTTATAGCTGGGAGGCTTTGAAGAACAAGTCGATGAAATGACCTTCATATTGCACTTCTCCTGTTATCTATATCATATTGTGTCATATAATGTTACATTACGCATTCAAAAAAACAAAATCAATGATGTATGGATAATAAAAAAGAATTTAGTTGAATTCTTATGAATTCATAAGAATCCTTATTAATTTATTTATTTGTCTATACTTTGTCATTTATTGATCAGTGAGATTTATATTTACAGGCTCTTGTTCATGATATAGTTAGTAACCTAAATTTTCATGCAAAAGATGCAATCAAATTTTTGATAATTTTTTTATTAGGTAAATCATGGACCCTATACATGGGTAAATTAAAGAATCAAGCACAAGAAGTGCATTTTGACCATAGAGATATAATAAGGCTTAATAATGTTAGTAGTAGACTATAATCTCTATGATTTTGACATTTTATATGTTGACTTTAGCTCGACTTAAGAGGGCGTACACAAGAAATCTAAGAAATCGTGTCACACCGAAATCACAGTCCTCCGCACTACTGTACCGTTTTAAGTAAGTAAAATTATTGAAAATGATGAGTCAATATCTCTGATATATTTGTAAAATGGTATGTACCCAGATCTCTGCAGGATATCATTCCATTATAGAGTATTTTCAGTGTTGCTAGTGTAGTATAGAGGAGAGTTGGTCGTCGGGTGAGTGAGAGCCGCTGTGTTTATCAGCAGATGTGTGAACTGCTTCAGGGGTCCGCGAAGGGCTCGGCCGAGACCTCGGCACGCGACGGGATCGTGGCCGTGGCTGGCGATGTGGTTGCTAGCATGATGTGGAGTTGTGTATCGACGCTTAAAGTTAAAGGGGGTGCAGCATTACAAATACATTACTGGTAACGCCATCTATGACTTCTGTTGGACAACTGCACTTAAACGAATGGACTTGATTAACTGGGTCAGTGCAGCGCTAGCGTTTGTGAAACGGACCAAAGTTTTCCTCGCGTTCGTGAAGCCTCTTTTTTGGGTAGGGTCGGCTCTCTCTTTAGAGACGGAATGAACTATACGCATTCACTTTCAAACACCATGGCCATTTACGGCCATATTTTTATGCCCCGAAAACTCCCCCAAATTTCATTCTACCTCATGCATAGACTCTATCCGATTTATTCTATTTTCTAAATTAGTCCGTTTCTGTCTCTAAAGAGAGAGCCGACCCTACGCAAATAGGAGGCATAACGAACGAAAGAGATGGAAAATTCGGTCTAGCGTCACTCCAGCAAAGCATAGAGTCAATGCTAATGCGTATTGACCTCTAGCGCTGTACTTGCTGAGAGGCAGCAATCAAACACATTACACAGAACTGCACACTAATGCACACAATGAATACGATGAGGCTGATCGGCAAGTTTGATAGTAGATTCACGATTTGAATTTTCAAAATATTCTTTCTAACATTGGTAAAAGTTGAAAAGATTGTATTTTACTGCCATTTAGGAGTCAATTTACTTTTGTTTTGTTTGTTTTTGTCAGGGGGTGGGGGGGGGGGGCATTTTCATTTTTTTTTTTAAAAGGTCAAATTTGTACTTGGTATTGGTTCGGTAATCCCTTTTGCAGCTCACTCAGAGAGCTATACTGGGTTGGTAGGTGAGGCGAATAACTACAAGGAGTGTCATGAATTGCTGGAATGGTGTGTGGACAAAGCCACTTGTCAATTTGTACAGTAAAATATGTCCAGTGCAAGTAAAAACCAAGCTAGTAAGCTTATATGACGTGAGAACCTACAGGGGGCTGCATCATTCTGATGGAGGGTAGAGCAGCCTCCTTGAAGTTGGTTATTCCTTTTGCATTGACTGCTGAGACTGGCAGGTGGTTCCAGATCCTTATTGCTCTTGGATAGTATGAGAACTTGAAATTAATGTTACCATCTTCTTTTTTTACCTGTTTTTTGCCAGGAAGAGTCGGGGGGGGGGGGGGGAGGGGGAGGGGGAGGGGGGCTGTAGATCCATGCCTGCAATAATGAACGAAAGGCCTTGATACATCTGGCCTGAAATGAAATCCATTGTAAACTACAATATTTATGTGAATCATTCCAAGTGTCATTGATTAGTTTGACCTGAGAATCTAACAATTGAACTTCCAGTTCTCTTCCAGACGTGACAAACTTTCATTCTCCTCTCCTTCAATACAGAACTACTGCAACTCGTAAGCAGGAATTATTGTCTTGGTGTAACATCACGTAAGAAGCCAGGATGTCGATACAGAACCGGCTTGTTTTTGCCATTGTTGAGTTCTTGGACCAGCAGGTTCGCTCCAATGCAGTATCCGGAGAGGCCCTTGAGAGCCTAGAAGGCAAGTGGTTTGGTTCATACAAGAAGTAGGATAGCGCTAGTTTTAAAGCCCCACTGTACTACTTATAGGTACTTGCGGCCTCTATATAGCAAACAATGCCTAATCGGTGCCTGTTGGTCCCCCATGATCCCTTTGTCTTATGTTAATTGTGAGCTGATTTGATGAGATAACCACCTGTCAGTGATCTTGCAGGGAGGTCTAATCCCCCCTGGCCAATCTAGTGCAGACGGCTTTAAACTAACTACTCTGTAAATAGTCTATGAAATATGGTCTTTATTGAGTTACATTTGAATAAGTAGATTCAAAGATGAATTCCATTTACCATGTAGATTTTTTTATTTTATTGGTCAATGATTTGATATTTACTTTCCAACAAAATTGCCTGATTTATTGCATGGCTAGTCGTAGGCATACAGTTGTGGAGTTTCTCCTATCCTTTCGCTAAAAATTACCACTGATGAGAGAGGTGGTACAGTGTTTTATTCAAATTATATTTGGTATTTATTTCAGATATAAGTTTAATGAGTATTTTGTTTCTCTCTGTTTTCTGTTGTAGTTGGCCTACAGTGCCTTCAGACAGCGTATGGAATCAGCTTAGATGATCCTGCACTCACTTCACAATTAAAGACAGAGAGATCATTACTGGAGATTTTCACATCGGCTGTAGGAGGGCAACAGGTACAATCATAGTTCTTCAAGTCTTGTTAAAGATATACTATGTCCCGTTTACAGCCAACGTCAAATTCTGTAGAACTTTGCAGGAATTATGAATATGTCATGTATGTCCTATCTGAAATTTAAACATTAGCAGTGTCATAGTATTCAAATTATGCAAGGAAACCCATTTACAGAGCTGCCAAGTAGTACGTTTTTAACGTATTAATACGTTTTTTGGGGGGTAAAATACGTTTGTATGTTTTGCTGTGCTAAAATACGTTTTTTGAAAGTTTCGAGTATGGCTGTGCAAACGTGGCTGGCTGTGAGAACGAGCGTATGCAGAGTTGTGCTATTGCTTTGTATTGGCGATTCCTGCAGCGCGCACGCATCCGCATTGCTCACAACACAGGGGATGTACACCACTCAAAGACATGCACATTTCCCCAGTCCACATGTACCGAGTATCGAGCCAGCGAATCCAATTGCCATATATGCAAAATACATACCAATGCACTACACACATTGTCACTCACTAACTAGTACAAGAAAGTCCTGTTGTCACTTCCAAAAATCCATCCTAAAAGCCAAATTTTGCCGTCAAAAATGCGGAATCAGAGCCATATTTCCAAAGCATGCGGGGGCTTAGCCCAGTTTTAAGCAACAGTTTCTCAAAAAAAGCGCTAAAAATCAAGAAATCAGTGATTTTATTACAAGTTTTTTCGATTATCGCAAGCCCTTCGAATGTGATGGTATCTTCAAAAAGTCAAATGAAAAACAAACACCGGACCCTGCTGATGCATTGACTTTGTGTACAAATTTGATTTGACCCTCATATTCATTGACTTAGCGTTTTATTTTCAGATTTTCTAAAATTCTGTGATGTATTTAAATTATTAAATTTGCCGATAAAATAGGTAAATATATTTAACATTTATTTTTAAAAATACAATTTTTTTTTCCTTGAAAATGTATTTTTTTTTAACTTTTTTTTTTTTTTTTTTTTTTTTTTTTTTTTTTTTTAAATTGATAGGTCGGCAGCTGTCAATGATTGAACACATTTTTAATCAAACAGGCCTGATAAAAACCCGATTTAAATCGGTTTCCCGATTTTTTTTATTTTTCCCGATTTTTTCCCGATTTTATTTTTCTTCCCGATTAAAAAAAAAAAAAAAAAAAAATCCAGATTTTTTTTTTTTTTTTTTTTTTTTTTTTTTTACCAGATTTTTTTTCTTCTTCCCTATTTTATCCTGATTTTCCCGATTCCCCCCTTTATTTTCTCTATTCTTCCCTATTTTTCCCCAAATTTTCTTACTGGAAAGGGGGGAATGTTGTTAGATGCCATTTTTTTCCCGCGAATCCTCTTCTTTCTTTTATTACTCAAGGGGGGCGTGGTTGAGGGGAAAACAAAAAACCTTTTTTTTTTTTAGTGCTCACTATCACCCCTGATCAAAGAAACATAGTTCCAATAGTATTTTACAGGGAAAATAACGAAAAAATTTAAAAACAGGCAAAATATGTTTTTTCACCTAAAAATATGCTTTTTCAAGCTGAATAATATGTTTTTTGAGAATGACAGGTTGGCAGCTCTGCATTTACCTCCTAGACTTCACTGTCAGGCACTAATGGATTGACTGACTGACATCTTTTTTTCTTTGGTAGAATACAATGCAATTGCATACGGTAGGTCGATTCAACAACTAATGGTCGTTATTTTCCCGCTTAAAGCCATTTTCAAACCCTTCCGTTTTGAGGGAAGTTCTAAGTTAGTATTGTCTTTCAAATGCCGTTGGAATTTAACCATTTCTTTTTTTGGCCTGCAAATGGGACAGAGTACTGCAGCTAAAGGGGAAAATCAAGGATTGAGAGCCACTCAGGATTTCGTTTGGGAACCGTGTGATGAAAATCAGTGGTACCCAATCGATTTGCGACTCCCCCCTCTCCCTCTTTCTGTCTCTCCTCTCTTCCTATTCAATCTTTTCTCCAGATATATGGGTCTTTTGTATCAATCATTTCCCTATCTTGATCCCTATTTCTCTCTTCCTCTTTATTCTTAATCCCCCCCCCCCTCTATTTGTCTTCCATTGTCTTTTTTTTTTTTTGCACTCTTTTTTAAAAAACATTTTAATTTTTATAATGCTGCCAACTATTTGGTGCTTTCTTCCCTCCATTTCTTCTTTTGGATGTACAAACACAAGTCCTGAAAGTTGTCTTCCTGTAATGAAACATTTATTTTCTTCCTTTTTTCTCATAAAGACAGGTATAGTCAGAGGGAAGGTGGGGGTGGGGGGGGGGGTAGAATTTTGTTGAACATATATATTCAACCTCATGTTAACCATTCAGCCATTCACTCAGAATACACAACCAGAAATTGAGGATTAGTGAGTGATCTACATGATTATAATAATAATAATAATAATAATAATAATACTCAACATTTATTAGGCGCTTAATACGGGTGTCTCTAAGCGCACCATTGTCTGACTAAAAAATTATTTACCAAAACTTCTAATAAACATACAAATTATAAATCTGTTCTTCATTCAATAAATCATGTATATAATGATAAAAATAAGAATGAGATCAAACATACATACATGTAAGGTCATACATAGGATCAAACATAAGATCGGACAAACAAGAAATAAGACGGTGTGCACCTCCTTTTAACAACAACAACAACAACAAAGAAAGAGAAACAGAAGAGCTCTGGCAAAGAAAAGATGGGAATTGTTGTGTGTGGAAATCTGTTTAACATTGACTATCGGAATAGAGCTCTCATAACAAAGACATGAAAGAACATTTTGTCACTGGGAAAATGAATTATTGATAAAGTAGCAAGTTTTTTGTTTTTGTTTGATTTGATGTTGTTTAGCCTGATGTAACACAAGGAGCTCCATCTGGTGCTGGAGCATGTTCAGCAGCACCAGGGCCAGAGATCTCGGATGCTGACAAGGCCCTGGCAGAAAAACTCAAAAATGAGGGTGAGTACCGCTTATTTGCCTGCTATTTCGTTATTACTATTTACAGCCCCACTGTACTACTTATGGCCACTTGCGCCCTCTATGAAGCAAACAATACCTAATCGTGCCTGTTGATCCCCCATGAACCCCTTTTGCTTCTGTTAATTGAGAGCTGATTTGATGAGATAATTACCAGTCAGTGACCCTGCAGGGAGGTCAAATCCCCCTGGCCAAACTAGTATAGACAGGCTTTAATATGTTCAGGGGAAACTCGGTCTTACGAGGTCGGCTATAACGAGATGACGCTTATTTAAACGAGGATATCGTCATGGGGCAAATGTAATTTACATGTAATTCTATGGCGCCATGAACCTCTTAGGTAGGCTGTAAGTCCCGTGCCCCTAACACAAAAAAAAACATTGTTAATCGTTCCCGTTATAATGAGCAATTTCACTGCTATTCATCCGTTCGACAATTCATTGGAGTATATTCTTTCTTTCGCCCCAGAATCATTGCGCACAAACTGTGCGAGCACGTACAAAATGATGATGGGCCTAAACGCTGGCTCTACGTATACGCTGGAAGCAGGTAGCTTTCATAGACTTGTGTACAGTGAACATGTTAGTAGAAATGATATAGGCTGGACAGTGCATATATATCTTTCTAAATGTTTTCCTTGTCACTATTGTATAAACGATTATTCTAAATCAAAATTGAGATTCATGATTTGAGTTCTAATTCTTTGTTCCTTTCATGCTTTCCGCATGAAGTATATGCTACGACTGCTTCCTTTGATTATAAGCCTGTACCTCTTTATGCTTTGGGAAGGTTATGAATTATATTAGCTTATTCTAGTCCAAATATATTGATAAAATTAGAGCAAAAATCATTTGGTGGGAATTATGTGCTGAAGCAGCTGAGGTTAAAATGCTTGAAAATACCTGTGTATAACAGTGTATTATTAGAAGAAGATAAATATGCCTCTTGTTTTTCTATAACCATGTGGCAAACACTCTGGTTGGCTTTACTTGTAGTTATCTTTCAACTTTCATGGTCTGATAAAATATTGCTCTAAGTGACCTTTTTCTTTAGCTATGATGATGATGATAATTCACGGCATATCTGTTTCAAAAATATTCAAAGGCGTGAGCACCTCCAATAAAGTTAGCATTTAAATGTCTGAAGGAAAATGTGAGTTTTAAGTGAAGCTTTGAAGTGGTCCAGGTTGTCAGTTTCGCGAATAGATGAGGGAGGGAATTCCACAGGCGAGGAGCAATAGAGGAAAATGCCCGGTCTCCATATCCCTTGAGATGAGTAATGGGCATCTGGAGAGTAAGGCCGGATGCAGAGCTGCCAACCAGTACGATTTTATCGTATTTCGTATGATTTTTAGAAGTAAATACGACAATACGATTTTTCCTCAAAAAATATGATTTTCAAAAAAAAAAAAAAAAAATCTTACTTTTTTTAAAAATATATATAAATATTTTTGTGTGTGTTTGTGTGCCATTTTCAATGGCAAATAGCCCATTCTCTCTTGTAAAGTATCCTACAAGCATCTCACATCGGCAATTTGGGAATGTTCAATGGTTCATCGAACATATCAATCATGACGAAATCATGCTTATTCAACCATTTGTCCATTCAAGAATTTCTTCCTGTATGTAGGGACTTATGCAAATTGGAACCCTCCCCCCCCCCCCCAAAAAAAAAAAAAAAAAAAAAAAAACAACACATTTCTGCAGTGAGAAAGTACTTATCGATCAAAAATAGGATTTTTATTTGAAAATAGGATTTTTGTTCAGTTGAGGTTGGCAGCTCTGCGGATGAGCAAAGTCCAGGGCGAAGATGACGCCGCTCGATTAACATGGTTGTGATGGCTGTCCTTCCTTTTGTGTTTTTTATTCAGGTAATGAATTGATGAAGAAAGAACAATACAACAAGGCAATAGAGGTGTATACCCAGGCCATAAATCTCAACTCACAGAAGTCGGTGTATTACAGCAACCGGGCAGCAGCTTACAGCAAGGTAGAGAACCATGAGAAAGCCTTAGAAGACTGTCAGAAAGCAGTCAGTATAGACCCCACCTACAGCAAAGCCTATGGAAGGATGGGGTGAGTACACTTTATAGTTTTATGGTAAAAGTGTATGTGTTAATGCCCTTCTGGCTCTAAACGTATAATCACATTGTAAAAAAGAGCTTTAAATACAAAGTAATTTCTATAATGATAATGATAATTATATTTGCTTATATAGCGCCTAACACTTTATCAGAAGTCTCTAAGCGCTCTGCAATAATGTAGCATAATTACCCTTGCTTTAGTAGAGAAGCTGTGACGCGCTCTGCATTTCAAATAAATTCCTACCAGGTCCCCATTTACTTTACCTGGGTGGAGTGTGGCAAAATGTAGATCAATGTCTTGCCAAAGGACATTAGTGCCGCGGCAGGTCTCGAACCACAGACCTTGTTATTGACAGTCCGGCGACGTATCCACTCGACCATGACACCTCTACAAATGGCCCTCCCAAACTTATTTTTGAAAAATTACGTTGAGTATTATTGGTACATTTTATGTGACAGATCTACAAATCATTTGGAATGATTCATTACGGGTTAAATGAAATTTTTAAATGTATTTTTAAGGGATTTCCTACATTAACAATCATTTTGTCAGGAAAAAATTTAAACCAAATCGACAAATTGTCACTTGTCAGTATAAGAAATTTTCATTTGTTTAAATTGAGTTAGCTAACATTGAACAAAAATGAAAACATTGGAGAAGGTAGTAAAACATAAGAGGCTGCGTTCTACTAGAGATTACGAGGCAAAAAGTGAACTGAATCACTGTAACCCTCGGGTCCGTATTCCCGATATAATTGATTGGGGTTGTGCAGGTGTACCACTACACTGGGTTTCCCCCTACTCTTAACGTGCAATGGTGGTGACTCTACCCTACATGGGACCTCCATTTAACATCCTAACTGAGGGGCGGAGTGTTTTCCACCGTAACAGAGCCTGCACCTATGGAAAAGGGGAGGGGCAAAATAACGCATAATGCAGACAGGCAGACGCTTTACCAACTAAGCCAACTCGCCTCCTCTTTCTTTTCCTAGCCTAGCGTATTCTAGCATGAATGAATTCCAGAAAGCCTGTGAAGCATATACAAGAGCGGTAGATTTGGAGCCAGGAACACCTCGTATCGAGCGAACCTTGAGATAGCTGAACAGAAACTTAAAGGAGCAAGCTTAGGGGTGAGTGAATTAAAAAGTAACTTTATGTGACATATGAAGAGCTTAAAGAGAAGGTTGAGTTCTGGGAAGAGGTGAAAAATAATTTGTGAGCGTTATCATTGTTATTATGCAAGTGTGGAAGAATATCAGATAAAACGTGTTCCCATGGCTCTTCAAATGTCTTAATATTCTAAATATGTCATGTAACATCGTAAAAATCGGGACAGATTTTTACGCCACATGTTTGTGTAGTCCCGTATACATCTTTCTGTGTACAGTGTTTGTAACTTTACCAAGACTTGGCCAAATTTCTTATCACTTTGATGATTCCAGAACCTTGCAATACACACAAATACTTATGTGCTAGATGATCAACCTTTTCAGGTCGATTCCTCACCGTTTCTTTCACAATGCAATCGCATGACCAGAACTCAACTTCATCTTTAATTCCAAAAGGAGCTAAATCCACTTTTTATGAAAATTGAGTTATTGATATCAGAACCTTGTTGTCTTAAGTACCCGTCTTTCAACAAAATTATTCACCTAAATTGGGGGAGCAATTATGAAAAAAATGCACCTTCTATCACTTTTCCATAGACGCCTGTACAAAATCTGGAAAACTATTTCTTTTTTTCCTCTGAAGTTACAAAAATGGATTGAGCTCCTTTTACTGCTTGATATCTTTGCCCTCTCAAGGCTCCAGATTTCTTGTCAATGCTAGTGGGTTGGGGGGGGGGGGGGGAGGGCCTTTGCTGTGGAATATTGTTCCTCCAAAGATTCTTGGTAGCAGATCAGTTGAAGTGTTCAAAAGTAATCTTAAAACATATGATCTATTTTCTATATTCTAGTTTAGTTCCTTTGTTCATTATGCCGGTGCTTCTTATGTGACCCCTTTTTTTTTTTTTCACAAGTGTGCATTGAGCATTTGATTTTAAGTGAATTTGGTGCCTTACAAATCTCATGTATTATTATTATTATTATTAATATTAGTAGTTGTCATGCATCATGCATGCATGTTTGCTACTAGCATAGTCTGTTTATGTCTTCCTTAAAAGATTTCATGCAGTTTTTGTAGAGCCTCAAATATGAAAAAAGAAATATTTGATATTAAAGGGAGTCTCTCGTCAGTACTCAGTTTCCATGTGCAGAAGGCCATAACAGGCCTCGAATTACATCAAATTTGGGTCAAGGCCACTTTTTTGAGAGGGCACAAATCCACTGAAAGGGGCACAAATCTATCCTAAGGGGCACTAAGGCCAATGTGAAAAGTGCGCGTAAAATCACCTCACGCCGTTGTTTTCATGGTGGGGGGGAGGGGGGATATGTGCACCCCCCCCCCCCCCCAACTGAGCGAATTATCGACCTGCGCGATTTTCAAATTTTCGGGAGCAAAAACAAAAATAGTGCTCACTACCTCTCCCCCCCCCCCCCCCCCCCCCCCGCTTATTAACAGCTGTTTCGCCGCTAAATATTCTCCCAGAAAATCAGGCCCCCCTCATTGGTCCTCTCCCCTGCCGCCGGCTGGATCCGCCTGTGGGGTGGGTGGAGGGAGTGTGGAGTTTCCCCCTTTGACGTTTCATTGAATTATTAGAGAAAGAAGACGATTCGTTGTACCGTTCTTGACTCTTTATCCTTTTCTGAATTCTAAGGGAAGCGCGGAAGCTTAGACGTTTTTAATAAATTATTAGGGAATGAAGACGATTCGTCTCGATCTCGACTATTAATCCTTTTCTGAACTCAATTCACACCCCTCCCGCGCGATGGGCGGAAGCTATGACGTTTTAATTAAAACGTATGGGAAAGAAGACGATTCTTTGTACCATTATCTCGACTCTTAATCCTTTTCTGATTTAATTCCCGACCCTCCTCCCGAGAAAAATCCAAGTTTTTCACTGATTAAAAACTGTGAAAACGCACCAAAAAAGGTCACAACGCGAAGTGAAGATGTTGAACCAACGATGGGTATAATAAACAAAACTTCCCGATATTGATTGGTCCAAATAAAAAGGATGGATTGAAAAACTAAGCCTGAGCCATTACGGTTTTTGTGCCAAACGTTTCAGTCATTTGGATGAAGACATTCTTTCATATCTCCGTATCGGCAATTAAGTCCCGCCAATAGTTATTAATTTAGGAGTTCCATAGTGGCAATTAAGTCTCGCCGATAATAATTGTTTTTAGATCTCCGTAGGGGCAACAAAGTCTTGCCGATTATCATTGTTTAAGGTCTCCGTAGGGGCAACAAAGCCTTGCTGGTAATCATTGTTTTTAGATCTCCGTAGGGGCAACAAAGTCTTGCCGATTATCATTGTTTTAGGTCTCCGTAGGGGCAACAAAGCCTTGTTGATAATTATTGTTTTTAGATCTCCGTAGGAACGTAGGGGCAACAAAGTCTTGCCGATTATCATTGTTTTAGATCTCCGTAGGGGCAACAAAGTCTTGCTGATAATTATTGTTTTTAGATATCCGTAGGGGCACAAAAACCTTGCCGATTCGTATTGTTTTTAGATCTCCGTAGGGGCAACAAAACATTGCTGATTATTATTGTTTTAAAGATCCGTAGGGGCAACAAAACCTTGCCGATAATTATTGTTTTTAGAGCTCTGGAGGGGCAACAAAACCTTGCCGATTATTATTGTTTTAGAGCTCTGTAGGGGCAACAAAACCTTGCCGATTATTATTGTTTTTAGAGCTCCGTAGGGGCAACAAAACATTGCTGATTTTTATTGTTTTAAAGATCCGTAGGGGCAACAAAACCTTGCCGATAATTATTGTTTTTAGAGCTCTGGAGGGGCAACAAAACCTTGCCGATTATTATTGTTTTTAGATCTCCGTAGGGGCAACAAAACCTTGCCGATTATTATTGTTTTTAGAGCTCCGGAGGGGCAACAAAACCTTGCCGATTATTATTGTTTTTAGAGCTCCGGAGGGGCAACAAAACCTTGCCGATTATTATTGTTTTAGAGCTCTGTAGGGGCAACAAAACCTTGCCGATTATTATTGTTTTTAGAGCTCCGGAGGGGCAACAAAACCTTGCTGACTATTATTGTTTTTAGAGCTCCGTAGGGGCTACAAAACTTTGCCGATAATTATTTATTTTAGAGCTCCGTAGGGGCAACAAAACCTTGTCGATAATTATTGTTTTTAGAGCTCCGTAGGGGCAACAAAACCTTGCCGATTATTATTGTTTTTAGAGCTCCGGAGGGGCAACAAAACCTTGCCGATTATTATTGTTTTAGAGCTCTGTAGGGGCAACAAAACCTTGCCGATTATTATTGTTTTTAGAGCTCCGGAGGGGCAACAAAACCTTGCTGACTATTATTGTTTTTAGAGCTCCGTAGGGGCTACAAAACTTTGCCGATAATTATTTATTTTAGAGCTCCGTAGGGGCAACAAAACCTTGTCGATAATTATTGTTTTTAGAGCTCCGTAGGGGCAACAAAACCTTGCCGATTATTATTGTTTTTAGAGGTCCGTAGGGGCAACTAAACCTTGCCGATTATTATTGTTTTTAGAGGTCCGTAGGGGCAACTAAACCTTGCTAATAATTATTGTTTTTAGAGCTCCGGAGGGGCAACAAAACCTTCCGGTAATTGTTGTTTTTAGAGCTCCGGAGGGGCAACAAAACCTTGCCGATAAATATTGTTTTTAGAGCTCCGTAGGGACAACAAAACCTTGCTGATTATTATTGTTTTTAGAGGTCCGTAGGGGCAACAAAACCTTCCGACTATTATTGTTTTGAGAGCTCCGTAGGGGCAACAAAGCCTTGCCGATAAATATTGTTTTTAGAGCTCCGGAGGGGCAACAAAACCTTCCAGTAATTATTGTTTTAAAGCTCCGGAGGGGCAACAAAACCTTGCTGAGTATTATTGTTTTTAGAGGTCCGTAGGGGCAACTAAACTATTCCAATAATTATTGTTTTTAGAGCTCCGGAGGGGCAACAAAACCTTCCGGTAATTGTTGTTTTTAGAGCTCCGGAGGGGCAACAAAACCTTCCGATAATTACTGTTTTTAGAGCTCCGGAGGGGCAACAAAACCTTGCCGATTATTATTGTTTTTAGAGCTCCGTAGGGGCAACAAAACCTTGCCGACTATTTTTGTTTTTAGAGCTCCGTAGGGGCAACAAAACCTTGCCGACTATTATTGTTTTTAGAGCTCCGTAATGGCAACAAAACTTTTTTGAACATTACAAGTCGGGGTTGGCTTACGATGACTATAATGTCGGCAAAACTTTTGTGGATTAAAATATTGTGGCCGTAAACGGTTTGATTTTGAAAAGGGCATTCCGGCCAGTGAGAGGGGCATGGCGGCAAATTGCCGATTGCCGGTGGGTAATTCGAGCCCTGCCATAATTCGTTGACACCAGACTTGGTGGAAATACCATTAATGGGAGTACAAATCTGCACAAAGCGAACCCGTAGGCCAGTCAAGAATTACCCCTTAATCCTTCAGAGAGCTCGAGAGGAGAGCTCGAGAGTCTTCAAGTGAGGGAAAAGCAAAGCATTACGTAAGGTCTAATGGTCATAAAAACTGAAGGCTAACCCTGGTGATTGACAACACATGGTAATGGGTAAACACCCGAATGGTGTCAAATTCCCCAATCGAGCTGACTTTTATGTGTCTTTAATGCAACAGAAACAAATTGTAGCTATAAAAACATACATAGTTAATTTCATTGTAGACAGATTTTTTTTTTTTAAAGGTTCAAAGAACCAAAAAAGAATTTCAGAAAATAAAATATGTGACGGTATGCATTATTATCTAACATTAAATTCTTTGTCATGGATCGATACAGGGTGGTGGAGTTCCAAATATGGCAGGCATAAACCCCTCACTGGGAGGTATGGACATGTCACAACTTCTCCAGAATCCAGCTATTATGAATGCTGTAAGTATGATGGAAGAGTGAAATAATATTTCTGAGTCTCTTTGCTTGTTTACAAACAAAACCCAGTATGATAATGTTAAATTCTCTTTGACATGCTTTGGTAAATGTGCTACTATTGCATGTTCTTTGAACATATACAGTGTCAAATGCAGAATGTTTAAATGTTTAGACAACCCAGGGTGGTCACTCATAGGTGGCTATCTCATCAACTCAGCTCTTAATTAACATAAAAAAAGAGGATCATGGGGGACCAACAGGCACCGATTAGGCATTGTTTTCTATATAGAGGGAGCAAGTAGCTACAAGTAGAACAGTGGGCCTTAAATTCTTGCAACAATCTCTCATCAATCTTTACAATCTTTTCATTAAAATTCAAACTGCTTTGTTTTACAATCAATGCTCATATCTCTCATGTGATTGTTATGGTCCTTGTATATTTTTAATTACGATTTATCATCTTACATTTCTTTAACAACAAATGTTTGAGCTGTTCAAGGAATGTCAAATCTCATAATGTTATGTATCTTTAATACTTTTGTTTTGGTGTTCACAGGCAACCTCATTTCTTCAGAATCCACAAATGCAACAGATGTAAGTGACCTATTGTTATGGGGGGTGTTTCACAAAGATCATAAGTTGGACTTATCTGTAAGTTGGACTTAACAATTATGGAAAGCCGTTAGCATCTATGAAAATATTGTGTAAAAGTCATTTCAAATGGCATAAAATGTTAATTTAAATCAATCATATTTTCTATTATCAAGGAGATGTCATGTTCTTGATGTGGAATTTATACAAAGTCTGAAATACTTCAATTTTCGCTTTTGAATATATTTTATTTTAGGGCTACCAATGGCTCTCCATAATTTTTAAGTCTAACTTAAGTTTGACTTAGGATCTTTGTGAAACACCCCCTGATATTACTTTTCCCTCATGCATAAATCTTATTTTCAAGCTGAATGAATTTGGGTATTTTGAAATACCGTAATTAGCGTTATATTAACCACCCTCGTTTATTAACCACACCCCTCTTTTTCGCCCTCAAAAAAAAGAAGTGTGCCATGCCAGAGTTAAGACTCGTTCTGAAATGACGCGGCAAAACCATAGGTTCTTTGTATGATGATGTAAATTGTAATTTGCTTCACATTTATGTATCTTTTAACACAGAGCTCACTGAATACACTCTAGTGCAGGCCTTCTCAACCCGCGGCGCGCTCGCCACTTGTGGCGAGCGCGGTCAGTTGGAGGGGCGCGCGACTGTTGCAAAAAAAATAGAAAAAACAATATAATATTTAAGAATTAAAAACTCAGCAAAACCAAGAAGTCTCAGCCAAAGGGAAATTTAACGGTTTTAACCATTTTATACGACTCTAAACCTGAGCTCTAAACAACAATAAGCTTACGATGAGCTACCAATTTGAAAATTTCCAATCTCTGAAAATATTTTGTTTTTGTTTGTTTGATTTTCACTTAATTTTGACATTTCCCCTGTTTATTGCATCAAAAAAATTAATTGTAAATTTGCCTCCAGTGTAATTGTACCCAGTAATCGTACTAATTTTTTCACATCAATATGAAATTATGATTGATATATTTTGGAATAAAAAGGTGTTAAAAATGCCACATCTGGGCCTTTGGCTTTAGAAAGGCCTAAAATTCACCAGCTTCAGGGGGCTTTACCCCTGTACCCCTGCCGTCATCGGCTTGGTAGCTACACTCTCTCGCAGCACAGTCAAACATATACAGTATGTTGGCACTTCAACTACAAATTCTTTTTGTTTTGGCACTTCTAATAAACTCAAATGCCTGCTCTAGTGTATTGTCGCCCGTAGTTGCCATTCATTTTCCACGTTCAAAGAATGCGGTGGCTCTTTTGCGGCAGTTTACCTCGCCATATCTGAACAAGACTTTAAGGGGCACAGGGCAGTTAAGAGGTCACTTAGGGGTTAGAGTTGAGATATGACTTGAAACATGCTGTCAATATTTGTTTTATGTACAGCTGCCTATGGGCCCTTACATAGGGAAAAGATAATGTCTGCTTACTAAGATCCATTTAATCATTAATTGTTTGTTAACTGATCAATGAGTTTTTTTGTATGTGTGTGTGTTCTTATTGGTAAATCAACAGAAATTACAATTTGTACAGATAGTTTACATAATTAGAAACAAATTCACTAAACAGTAACAATAAAATAAATTAAATGGTTCAAAATAAAATTTTAAAAAGGCAAAAAATTGAAAACGTTCAACCCTACCCATACAGACGAGCAACCATAAGTCAAGTCTCATCTACACCATCTCCTGTGCATTGTTTTGTTTGGAAGTATCAGTACCTGGTGACTTGGTATTATTTTGATCCATAGCGCTGTATTTGTAACATTCATTAGTCCATTTTAATTGTATGCTATCTATATTTTGATGATATACCATTTTAAGAGACCTACTGCAAATGGAGTTGTATTTATGTTGTATTGTTATTAGGATGCAGTCTTTCATGGGTCAAGCCATGCAGCCAGGGGAGCAGTCTGACCAAGATGGTAGCAGTGGCGGCGGCGGTGTTGGTGGTGGAGGCGGCATGGCAAACCTACTCTCTGTGTAAGTCTCTAAAATTCCTTCTAAAAGTTCAAATTCTCCAGATTAAATGTGTTTTTGCATAATGATATATCCCTCCATTTGATATGTATTAATTATGTTGTCTCTATTTTGTGTCATTCTTATGTCAATAGAGAAATGTATTAATGAAATATGATCGATAATCCTACCTTCACATGGGCCCCAATGTTAATTAGGAGTCGTTCTTATCTTAGTATTCAAGAATGTCCGTACATTTGATTGCATGTTGGATTATAATCGACTAACAGATCTGTAGTTTAAAGGGAGATGGTCGTCAGTTTCCATGTGCAGAAGGTCATAATTCGCTGACATCAGACTTGAAGAAAATACCATTAATGTGTGTACAGGTCCGCACACAGCAAAGCTGTAGTCCCATCAAGAAATACCCCTTGTCTCTCGGAGAGTCTTCGGGTGCGGGAAATGCAAGACAATTACTTTGCCGTATGGGGAATGGGTGAAAAATGCAGAGCCATTACATAAGGCCTCTAGGTCTCAAAACTGAAGGCCAATCTCTGTGATAGACGACACCTTACATCAGGTAAATGCCTGAATGGTGTTGAATTCTCCATGAGAGCCCACTTAACTTGTGATTAGAAGTTTCTTCTGATAAACATTTTGTTATTCCCTCTAATGTCTGCTATTAACATGTACATGCTTTTTACTTACATAATTAATTCAAAAGTTTTCTCAAAAAGGGAAATCTGTTTATTCATAGTGTTCCCAATACATTTAAGAGTTTTATGAGCACGTTTTAACACTTGCGCCTGGATGGTTACTCCTTAAGCACATGTGCAATTTTGCCCAAAACAATGGGCACCAATTAACAGACAGATTGCTTTGTGCAGAACAATGGCTTTGCAAAATTAGATACTCATTTCCAGTCTTGACTAGCTCGATGCCAACCCTTTTAACAACAGTGGGTGGTATTCCGGTAGCGCGTACTAAGTTAATCTACACTTTTATGGAGTGTCTGTTGCCATCTCATTTATCCTATACGGATTATTTTAATCCTTCCATGAAAAGTGTCCAAAAAATTAATTTTGCAATGAAATGGGAAGAAAAAGATAATATGAGTATGAACAGAATTTCAACAAAGTCTTTGGTAGATTATCTTTGTCATGAATATTGAAGGAGGAAGATGAAACTTAGCATTCCATAGAAGTGTGAACTAAAATTCTTGTTTAGTCTTGACTTAGTCCCGGCTTAACTTATGAGAATACCACCCAATATGTATTAATCTTGGATTGGAAACAGTTGACCATGAAGCCTGTGGTATACATGTGAACACGTATATACGCCATGATAAAGGGCATGCAGCACAGGGAGATTAATTGTGTTGCATATATACAAGTGTTTAGATAATGATTTGCCTGGTCTTACAAACAGAGGGCAGCAGATAGCATCTCAGATCCAGCAGACGAACCCTCAGCTAGTAGAGCAAGTGAGACAGATGAGGAACAGTAGGGCGGATCCAAACGGCACAAATAACAATCAAGAAGAACCCGATAGTAACAACCCGGATCAACCTCCTCCTCCTCCTCCTCCTTCATCATAATGAGACCCACTCAAAGCTGAGAAGTATTGCTCTAAAATTCCACCTACTAGAGTGAGTACCGGGACCCGTTTCACAAAGCCTTTTTTTAAAGAGAAGGTTGAGTTCTGGGAAGAGGTGAAAGATAATTTGTGAGCGTTATCATTCTTATTATGCAAGTGTGGAAAAACATCAGATAAGACATGTTCCCTGAATGCATGGCTCTTCAAATGCCTTCATATTCTTAATATGTCATGTAACATCGTAAAAATCCGGGTAGAATTTTTAGGCCATGTGTTCGTGTAGTCCCATATACATCTTTCTGTGTACAGTGTTTGTAACTTACCCAAGACTTGGCCAAATTTCTTATCATTTTGATCATTCCAGAACCTTGCAATACACACAAATTCTTATATGCTAGATGATCAACCTTTTCTGGTCGATTCCACACCGTTTCTTTCACAATGCAATCGCATGACCAGAACTCAACTTCATCTTTAAATGACAGATGACAAATATCAGTGACTAATCTGGCGATAACCAATCAGAAGCAAGCATTTCAGTAGCTTATAACAACAACTGTCATTTGTCACTGATGACAAGTTTTGTGAAACACCCCCTTGGCCCAGTCTGGATGGATGGATTCTTATTTCATATTCTATGTTGCACACAAGTCACAGGCACATTACAGCGGTCCCTTGTTATGAAGAGCACATTTATACCAGAATCTAGATGAAATGAGGTCACTTATTTTCTATATGTTGTCTTTTGGTTGGATTATTTTTGTTTGTTGCTGTTAAGGTTTTTGTTTTCATACATTGTAACCTAAATAAAGTAGGTTCAATATACCTAAATTTCTTTCTCCATAGGAGTCTCTATAAAGAGGGTTCCTTTTTGTATTCTTTTCTGAAAGAGCCTTTGGTCATAGTCCCTTTTCTATTGTTTAATGTTGATGCAGTTGGGATTTTATGATGTCTAATATTGCAATTTCATAAACCTATTCGAAGTATGCAAAGAAAGACTCTTCTTTGACCAAAATTTTAGACATTACATCGATATTTGGGCAGCTTTAACTTTCTACACTACTGAAACTGCCAAGGCTGTATGTATTCAGAGTTGATCGAGGCAAAAGTGTTTAATATTCTTAATCAACACATAAGTCTCATGATAGATTGAAACTTGATTACTCTCTCTTCTACCATAGATGGCTGCCAACAAAATCACCATGACCAAGGTACACTCGTCCATTCTCGACTAACTTTGTCTGCTACTTCACTGACCCACACAGCTGTTCTCATAATCCCGGGAACATCTCAGAGGGCAATCTTCACCAGTCTTGTAGCCTTGATTGCATTATCCTACAAATTCGAATTTTGGATTGGTTTACATAAATTGCCAACGATGTATATTATGTAAGCTTTGAACGTTGATGAACATTTTGTGTACAGATTGCCTATTTAATTTTTAATTTGAATCGTTCTCCCATGTATTTATATGTTTTACTGGAATTATTAGGACAATGGCATAGGAACTGATTGATGGTCGCACATAAAAGCCAGAGCTTTGAGTAATGTGCAATGTAGGCTTGAGTCGGTACGATCGATCACACCGGGACCCGACCATTGCCGTCGGGTCCCGGTTTCGTTTTTTGAGAACCGACGCTCCGAAAAAAAATAATGAAATATGGAAGAAATTTTAATTTTGCACACCACTAAAATCAATCCACCTTAAAACTTAAGTATTTAATTGTTACCAATCATATTCTAGCTCATCCTGAATCAATCCGAACTGCTGATATAAATATGGGTTGCAAAGCAGTTCGCCCCATGGGGTTGTTGTTGCCAGCTGCTAGCTAGCTACTGTACTGGCCGGGTCTCTCGACAGGATTAATAAATCAGGTTGAAAGAAACATTGATGTTTGAATAATAAAACGCCGGGCTTTTTAAAAAGTACTTCTTTACAACATACCGATCGAATAATTTTTAAAAGACAAAATAGATATTTTTTCTTTGATTTTGAACACCGCATGCTTCTTTTAAAAGCTGAAAATAACTTGGTAATCACAAGAAGTTTCGATACGGATAGCTGTTGCAAGGCAAGTTCAGACTAGTCTCGGAAAAATGCACAGTGCTCCTCGTCGTTAGCTGTTATGCGTGCCAGAACGAACCCAAACAAAGACGTGATCGTAACGAGAAAAAAATCATTAAAAACTACGAGAGCACAATTGGAAAGACAACTACTCAAAATTATCGTAAGCAGATACATAACTTGGAGGGAGAATACAATAGTTGTCCAAGAAAAGCCACAAAAATAGGGATATTTAAGGAGTTACTATAGGTACAATCATTATCGGAATGGGCCTGCTGATATGTCCGAATTACATGTGTTTAAATTAAACACGAGGCTAGAACGAAACCAAATACCGCCCTCCACGGTAAAAAGCAGTATAACATAGGATTCAAGTATTTGCAGCAGGCCCCTTGCGATAAAAATGTACCCAGTTACTCCTCAATTATCACAATTTCTGTGGCATTTCTTGGGCGATTATTAAATTCTTTGTCCAAGTTATGTATCTGATTATGGTCATTTTAAGCAGTAGTTGTCTTTCCAATAGTCCTCTCGTAGTTTTTAATGATTTTTTTCTCGTTACGATCACGTCTTTGTTCGGGTTCGATCTGGGGATAATGGCACTAAACATCGCCAATCATGGATGAAAATAATGTCAAATGGAAAAATATACCGATCTGAGCCGAGGTATGTATTTGTTGATTTATTGGATTGATAAAAACGGTCACTTTTAAGGGACATACTGATGAAAATAATCATGATATGCGCTTTTTATAGAGGCAAGTGACAAATCCTGCGAGCTGATTTCGGGACACCGGGTCCCGATCGGTGCGAGGCCGTCGGGACCCGGTTTATGAAAATCCCGACATGACTCAGGCCTAGTGCAATGTGAATCATTGCTTGCCGAGAGCGAGAAGAAGTATTAAGATCATGATCTTTGACCCTGGGTCGATGTCACACATACATGTAACATGGCATGGGGACAATTTATATTTATTTTATTTATTTTACTAATTTTTTAACCATGGAACCCTTTTGAAAACATTTTTTCCTCCTGAGCGATGTGTGTTCCAGGTTGGAAGAAGAAGAAGAAAAGAAGTAGAAGTAGAGAGAAACCCAAATCATTCTGGTATTCAGTGAACTGTTCAAATTTAAACCTTAATACCAAGTAGTTGCAAATGGTCACCTAAAAAAGATTGTCATTTCCCAAACAATATTATTGTTATTTCAATTTTGAGATATACTCTATTTTCTGTGAGATCAGATGTATGAAATATGTCTTCTTTTTTCATAAAGATGGCATCTTCTCAATCCAAATATATTGCACATTATTCAAACTTATTTTCACCCAAGACCTATGCCATAAGAAGGCACGTCTTATCAAAATGAGAGAAATGATGTCAAAACTTTAATCGTGCATTGTGCCATATTCTTGACAGTTCATTCAGTCAAGACACTCACTTTTTAAGCCTCGGTTACATTATAGTCATAGTTCAATTGCAAATTTTATTTATAAAAAAAAATGGGTTTCAGAAGTCATTCTGTATGATAACTAATCTGATTTTCCTGAAAGAAACCTGTGTAGTTGATTTTGTGTTTCAATGGTATCTTTAGTTAGTAAAAGTGTTGTTTACAGCTGAACGTAATTGCGACAGAATATTACATTGTGAATGCTTTTGATGAATGTCAAGATAGTGGAATCAAATTTCAAGCTGATTTGATTGTGTAAATCTGTGAATCATTTAATTATATTAAACTTTCAAGACATTTAAAGTGCCAGCAGAACTAAGAATCCAACTATTTTTCTTGTTGATGTTTGTATTTGTCTTTAGTTATGTTGATATTGATGGTTTTACAGAGCAAACAACCAAGTGGGATTTGGTGCATGCAGAAGTATCTCTAATATGAATTCAATTTTCATATGATCTATAGACTTTGGATGGCCATATGCGAATGGTAGTGTTTTATGAATGTACATGTACTCATGTATTTTCATGGGAAAGAAAATAATACTTTTGTTTTGTTTTGCTCTTGATAATTCACAACTTGCCGTATTCATATTTGATTTCACATTGTTTTTGACCCACAATGATTGTTTATAACACTTTAAAGGGATAGTTGAGTTCTGTTTTCAGACCGCAAATGCCTTCGAAGTGCATGGTTATTGCTCTTATTCTTTATGATATTTCTAGTGCCCTTTTAGAACCTAAATTTGCTATGAAGGTAATTTTAGACCCCAAAATGTGTGAAATTTAGCCAATACGATTATACCAATTCAGCTCCACTTTCAAAAAAATATGGTGACCGTTAATTAATTATTTAATTAAAAATAACAATATCAAATTATCTAATAATTATCTAATAATTGTGGTGGTACACAATTATTAGAAATCATTATATTTATGGATATTTCAGCCGTCTCTGAACCAATTTTGATCAAACAAAGATGATTTTGTCATTTAAATTGTATGTTCTTTCAAATTTGACACTCAGTTTTTCACTATCTCAAAAAAAAAAAAATTGTGTACCGCCCTCTGCAACAGAACTCAACTATCCCTTTAAGGGATCGTTTTATTCACCATGAATGTGTCAGTACGATATATGCCATAAAAGGTTGATACAATCTTCACAGAAATATCATATTTCGTAGCAAGTTGCCACATAGTGGTACTAGTATTTGCAATTCATATTTGCCAAGCTTTAACAAGTATAATTATTTTCAAATCATGGAGAGACCTGCCTTGGTACATGTACATAGATTAGAGAAACAATTCATGTAAATCATTTTTTATTTAGAACGGATGTTCATATAAGGAGCCTATTCCACATGAACTTGAGTTTTGTATTACCTGTGAATGCTCTAATCAGAATAAATATTTCGCTACACTTTTATTTTAGGAATCGGTTTAATGTCTAGTGGAGCACAGAAATGCTTACCATTCACAAGCTTGTACATGATATATGTTGCACAATTTTGATGTTGTGAAAAGAAGTATTGGTTATTTTTATGATCTCATCTCAAGATTTTTTTCTTAAATGATAGACAAGTGTCAATCATTCCACTAGAGTAGCAGTTACAAATTAGTGTGTCAACCGGATGGACTATACACTATGAACATGACTGACAAAGAAAGTGGACAAAATATGCAGTTCCTCAGGTAGACAAAGGAACATCCCTTCACTGCTATTATGTAAAAAGTGAATATGCATAAGACACCTGTTCTACACATTTTTACATAATAGCAGTGAAGGGATGTTCCTTTGTCTACCTGAGGAACTGTATATTTTATCCGCTTTCTTTGTCAGTCATGTTCATAGTGATACCTGTTCAGGTTTTACATGTCCTATACATGAAAGAAAATTGTTTTCATAAAATGAATTATAAAATGAATTATCGTTGCCAATAATGCCCAAGTTGTATCTTTGTTAAAAACTGAGCTGAATCTTGTTGGTAGATTACAAGCCTGAGTAGTTGTGTAGGAAGTTTTAACTTGCTCATGCATTGGATTTTGTACTGTACAAGGTATTGTTTCTTATACAGTGCGTCCCAGAAAAAACGAAACCGAGAATTATTGATGTTTTATCATAACTTAATCACGTTTATAATTAATAAATGACACATATTTGGAAAGCTTAGATCCTCCTCTTTCATTTGATGCAACTCATATAATACATATTTCACGCATGAGTGATTAAAATGAATTTGAAAAGAGGAAACCAAAAAGTCATTCCAAATATGTGTCATTTAGTAATTATAAATGTGACTAAGTTATGATACAACATCGATATTTCTCGGTTTCGTTTTTTCTGGGACGCACTGTATATCATCCAGCTATTTTGAAGATGGATGAAGAATGTCGACCGGTTGGCCATGTGTCCTGTTAGTTCTAACATAACATAAAAGGAACTGCTTTACCGTGTTTCACTGATGAAAATGTAGTTCGCACGAGGGAGCTCATTGCTCCTGTACAGTCTGCTATGAAATAAAGTATGTATTTCCTAAAGAAAAAAAGAGTGTTCTGACAGTTCATTTGATTGAAATCTACATAGACTTTAGAGGAAATTAACCCTTCAAACAAATTTGTTTGGAGTAAAGTCATAGGAATGCCACTGAAAGTGTTAAAAATATGAGACAAATTACACACATGTATTTGGAATTACTAATGATTTGAACAAACTCCTTTTGGCAACTTTCTATGAAGAGTTAATTTCCTTTCAACAAAGGTTTAGTGTCTTGAATTATTGTCTAAAAGATGAGACGTGAAATGAGTCATTTTCAGATTATTGCTTAGATTCACTAAATTACTTTAGTATAATTAAAGTTTATTTTCATACAGAGATCCCTTGATATGATTTATATAGAACAGATTGTCAGTGACTGCAATATCCATAAACAATTACTGGAAGTGCAAAGTCTAGAATTGGGGATTCCCAAAGCAATTTATCCAATTCCACAGCGGTATGCCATGTTGGTCACAAGATTGTTATTGATGTCCAAAGTACATTTCCCTGTAATTTTCCGTTCTTCAAATGAGGGTTAAATATGTACACTGTGAGTTTGTGGATGCATGTACATGTATTTAAAGCATCATAGATCATGAACGTCGGAACTGACAGGAGTCAAAGCACGAAGAGCAAGAAGACTTTATTTTGTTATAATTTCTTCTCCTGTTAAGATTTTTAGAAATGTTACATTCTAGATTTTATAATGCTGATGTAACTGTTCCCAAAAAGGTGCACCCATTTGCTTCAACTTCATAGACGTACCACAGTATCTCATAAGAGACAGTGCTGTTGTTTCTCTTTAAGAAATATATGGGTATGATTCCAAAGAAATGGCAGTATCATTAGAGACGGTTCCACTTCTGAATTGTGCGATATGCTTTGATGAACTTGAGGATGGCAGACGTCTTGGTTGTGCTCATTGCTTCTGTCGAACATGTCTAGAAGATTATCAGGAGTCCAGCTGCCACGAAGGCCACATTATCTGTCCCCTGTGCCGTCATGAAACTGAACTGAACGAAGGGCAAGTGAAGGGATTACCAACTGTAGATGGAAGTACATGTAGTTCCAAACTAAACACCTCAATCTTAGATCAGAAAGGGCATCTTTACGACGACGTTGATGACTATGGACTGGAAAAATTGTTTGAATCTGCGCCAGCATGTACTATGTGTCCTGATGTCACAGGAAACGAGGCAGGAGGGTCTGGTGCTCGAGCTGTCTCCTTTTGTAGAGATTGCAAAGAATATATGTGTGATTTGTGTCTGTCGGGTCACAAACGACTGAGTAAAGTGTTCTCGGGCCATACACTCGTGTCTGTTCAGGCTGCACTGAGTGAAATGTCACTGACTGGAGCTGATAATTGTAGTGAACACCAAATGGAGACAAGAAATTTCTTTTGCGAGGATTGCAAGACCTTTATTTGTCAGAAGTGTATCCCCGCTCGGCACAATATTCGCAGCCACACTGTCCGCGAACGAGTGGATGTAGAGTTAGAGACACGGCATAACATTGATGCACTTAGGGTGCGAGTCAACGAAAAGAAAACAGATGTACAGAGATATATGAAGGCCATTGAAGAAAAGAGGCGAACCATCAAGGGTATCTTCAGGAATGTATTCCTAGAAATAACAGAGGCGCACAGAGCCGCTGTAGAATGTCTGGAGGAAAGAAAGGCAATGCTGAAGGAGAGTGTGAGACGAGTTGAGCATGCTTGCGATGAAGGACTGGATGAAGTGAAGCAAACGGTGAGATGTAAATCGGTTATTCTAACCAAGTCATGCGAGGCACTAGACCGGGAAAGATATGAATGTTTGGAAGGTGAGGCTTTGCAATCACACATTCGTCTGTGTAAAGAAACGGAGACTCAACTCATTGAGAACCATGAAACTGACAGAGCTGAAAGAACTCTTGCCATGCTGCAGCGAAGTGCAGAAGTCGTCAGGTTTACCAGGGTTAATGAACGTATTGTACTCGGTCATGTAGAAACAACTGCACCAGAAGTTGAACAACCTTTGCAGATCAACAAACTAGTTTCATTAGGTCTACTGGACGATGAAGTTCAAAAACAAATGTACAGAGGAGAAGGAGAAGAAGACCTTGTATGCATGTCAATCGACAAATATGACAATGTGTCCACCCCTTCATGTACCTGTATGAATGACATACCAGTTACCAAAATGATCAAACGTCAGCCAACCTTTTGGTGCAAAATGCCTTGGACATTGATCAAGGTTTGTAGGTTTACCTACACAGGTCCAATTTGTATGGCAGTCCGTACACCCGAGTCCGTAGTTGTTGGATACGGGAACGATCCCGCAACAGAAATCTCTTTGGGAGCAAAAGGGAATACAGATTTCCTGCCCATGTACAGTGCCAAAGCAACGTCCATTTCTTTCCTGCAAGGCGGTGGCATAGTGATGTTGTACCAGGATAGTCGCATAGCAATGTTCAACCCGGAAGGGATTCCAACTGGTGTCAGATTTTCCCCTACCGGTATACCATGGCATCTTGATACTGACGAAAACGATGACATTTTTATCCTGACAAGGTCAGGCAGCATCAGTATTTACCATTCCACTGGAGGGCCTCCAGTTCGTACCATATCAACAAGACTGTGTCCATTGGATATCCATGCTGGTAGTCGATGCTGCGTGGTTCGATCAGAGACCGAGGTCGTGGTTGTATCGTCAGACGATGGTTCAGACATCTGGAGAATGAAGACGGAAGACCGACAAGAGCTGCAAGTAGCAGTGGACAAGGAGAGTAGTATTCTGTATGTTGCTAGTTCACATCGAGCACCTAAAGGTCTACAAGTTTGCCTTTTGGGTTTCAATCTCTGTAATGGATCTCAACTGGAGTCGTGTGTGCTGAATGTCGCATCCGGGCATCTGGTAGCCATGAAAGTGATGTCGCCGGGTGTGGTCGCTTTCTGTTCGTCCGGTGCTGTTTACATATTCAAGAAAGAGGGTCGGCTCTAGTTTATTGAGTGACTTTCTAACGGACAAACTGTGGAACGAACACACGAGCTAAAAATTTAGTAGTGCTAATCAAATACTTTTTACTTGCGGTAGATGTATATTGAATTCATGATAAAGAATGAACTAATAATAATGATAGAAACTGAACAGAGAAGTCGATGATGATGTAACGAGTTTTACCAACAAACACATTCTAACCAGGTTCCTCAAATCATGGACCTATTACGAATGGACATTCATCGTTTTCTTAACGAATTCATTTTGATTGTCTCCGTCAATGTCGTCTCAATAACATTCCGTACATGTTTCTTCACTTTGATCTAATCATGAGGGTCACCGCCAATAAGCCGGGACAGAATCAAGAAAGTGATTTTAAACATGTTAATACATGCGCAGAAGATAATAAATCGCTTAAATCATGGGAAATCGATGTGCAGTTCTGGTTAATAATTGGAAATTGTTGTTCCGTGTACTGTACGTGTTCTATTTTTGAAAAGCATGTTGATATTACCAAGTAGGTTATGTTTGGATTGTTTGTGATTTAAAATCCCTTTTCCCCCAATTTCCTTAAAATATTCCAGAATTACAACGCATAGAGCTTATAAAGATCACGGCCCTCTAATTGTTTTAAAAGGTCATGGGTGTGTGCGAAAGTTTGCAAATCAGTAATAATACATTTCATATCACCAAAATCGTCTGCTTTTCAACTTTGCTGCTCCCCTTTGGTAATGTTTTTTTTTTATTAAAGACACACTCTTACAGACCACACCATCCAAACAAAACCCAAGAGAACGAAACTGCTTCTTTGTCAATGACCGAAAATGCTTAAGCAGTCGTTATTGTTAAAACAGCTGAATGTTCTCATCAAGATGCACATAATCAGAAGGCGGTGACTATCATAGGATCAAAGAAAGAATCACGTTGAATTTCCATCCGTAATAGGTCCATGCTCAAATCAAAGAGCAATTGGTGGTGAATTGAGCTTGCCATGAATTGAGCTTTTCGTGGTTTATTTTGCTCGTGATCCGGGTTGTATATACCCACCGCAGATCGGGACCTTTTCAACCTAACTCAATTTTTGTGAATTTCTCACACCAATCGAATTCTTTACTTCAATCCTAGACCAAACATGCACTTACCTAACCCGATATACATATCAATTCCTTCGCGCTCCTTTTGGGAGATCAACCGACCCGCGCGCATTTTATATTACATGACATATGGTAAAATTCTCGACATCTTTTTACACTTTTCTTTACCATTAAAAATCGAAATTGAGAATAATATCCTCAATCGAGATATGAGAAGAAGGAAACATTTCCTTTACATTCCATGTAAAACCATGCCCTTACTTGAAAAAAAACCTCCGTCACTTTAACGTTGAACTTTACAATCCATTTAAAAAAAATTACTCTCTCATACACAATGTCAATGGATCGGGCGCACTGTGCTCGATTGCCTTTCAATAAACCAATCTTTAACTTTGCAGCAACGCGTTTTGCGTCAAATTTGTAAATCCTCAATCACAGACAATGACATATGATACGTAAGCTTTTCATACATATAAATTTCATTTTGATTGATTCATTTTTAGCTCCGTCATTTTTCATGTCAAATCATGCTTCATGTCCCATTTTAGAAGCCCGACCCAGGGTTTTGTGCCAGCTAGCCGTATGCAGCATGTACGTAATGCTATGCATACACATATAACTGAACATGCATAAGTACAGTACATGTACACACGCAGCGCAGCGCGTACGAGCGCACTGCACTACATTTCATTGGGTCAGTACCATTATGAAAATAGGGTAACAATGAGTGGGATGGGTTTAGTGCCGTCACAATAAACTTGCGCATTACACGCGTACGTATAATTAGAGCAATTTATGCACCCCAAGAAATAATGAATACAGCCCGACCTCTCTACACACAGAACTGCACAGATACCGCACAGTCCGGTCAAGGCGGTACGCGTAGCGTTAAACTGCCAAATTTACAGAAACTGTGAGGAGCGCTTTTGCTATGAAAGGAATTGATATGTTACCCTAAATCTAAGCTCACTTAATAGTCAGGCCAATATAGGCCCCCCCCCCCCCCTACAAAAAAAGAAGAAGATATTACCATGCAGTTGATTTACCAGTTGCTTTACCAGTTGAAAGCCAGTAGATGATTACCAGTTGATTTACCAGTTGAAAACCAGTAGATGATTACCAGTTGATTTACCAGTTTACCAGTTGCTTTACCAGTTGAAAACCAGTAGATGATTACCAGTTGATTTACCAGTTGAAAACCAGTAGATGATTACCAGTTGAAATCCAGTAGATGATCACCAGTTGAAAACTATAGTAGATGATTACCAGTTGATTTCCCAGTTGATATTACCAGTTAATTTACCAGTTGCTTTACCAGTTGAAAACCAGTAGATGATTACCAGTTGATTTACCAGTTGAAAACCAGTAGATGATTACATGAGTTGATTTACCAGTTGATATTACCAGTTGCTTTACCAGTTGAAAACTAGTAGATGATTACCAGTTGATTTACCAGTTGAAAACCAGTAGATGATTACCAGTTGATTTACTAGTTGAAAACCAGTAGATGATTACCAGTTGAAAACCAGTAGAATACCAGTTGAAAAACCAGTTCAATGTATCTTATGCATATTCATGATTAATTTGCATGTTTTCACAGAAAATATAATAATCATGATCTGTCAAGCAAATGTGACAATGCACATCAATTTTGTGATTTATATTTTCTTAGTCAATCATTGACAAATATATTATATATGTCTGATCATGTTTTCATCTAATTTAAAGGGACTTGGTAACATTGTAAAGATGAGAGAAAGTGGTGCTAAGGTAGTGACTTCAATGCTCGATTTATAATTAAAGATAATCTGAAAATTTGAGTGAAAACGGACCATTACAAATGATACAAATTGGGAAAAACTGATCTGATCGATTCCTTAATTCTCCCAACTATATTATTACAATTTAATTACATTTTAGGTGAATGTAAATCGTCACATGCAAGGCAATGAATTCGCTCCATATAGCATTTTAATGTTGGAAGGTTTTTTATAGCCTGTTTTATGTCTTTTTTTAATGGAAAAACGATTGGGAAAATTCAAAAATGGTTAGGAGAATTTACTGATAATCACTGTTAAAAGGTGTTGCACAGTGACGCCTTCGAAGAAAACCATAGATATTTTTATGGTTTGAGAATGTTTTCAGGATTTTGTGCATGTTAGAGGGTTAGTACATTAATTAGAGGGAATGTAATAAGTAATAACAATTCATACAAAAATTACGCATTTTTTTCATCAACCTTCAACAATGTTACTGAGTCACTTTAAGACGTAAAATTAGATAGTTGTTTTGACAGTGCAGGGCCCCGCCTTAGGGCCCTTGGTGGGTTCCAGGGGGCAGAGCCCCGGAAGCTCGGGGGTTTTAGGCATGTAATTACGGTCAGATGAGCATATTTTGATACCTCATTTGTGACATTGGCAGGTCACTTATTTTTTCTCTCTCTCTTTCTTTCTTTTTCTCTGTAACAAACTTTTTCAGAAAGTGAGGGGGCTCGAGCCCCGAGCCCGGCCGTTCTGCAGACCCTGACATAAAGGCTTCTAAATAACCATATTTTTGGCCCGACTGTAAATTTGGGAATTTCTAATTTTCCAACAAACGCATAAAAAGGAATGACTTACAAAAAAATAGAAAAAAATACCAGAAAATCATGTCATTTCAGCAACATTTGTAAATCACTGGTATCGAATAAAAAATACCCCCCCCCCCCCCATCAGTACGCCAGCGTTCAGGGGCTCATGAGCTTCTCAACCCTATAACAAAAAACAGACACGCTTTCCCATTCTTTCACAATATGTCCACGATATGCGCGTATCGCTATTATAAAAACCTCCATTGATAAATATAGGTAGCATGCGCAATGTTTAGGAAATTTAATTCCTGTTAACTTTCCATTTCTTTGAATGGAATTTTATACGTCATTTAAATCAGGTGTTTATTATTGTTATGTTCTTTTGGGTTAGAAATACAAACCACCTTTACTCCTTTTTACTGCTTCTTTTTTTTTTGAGGGGGGGGGGGGCGTTTTTTTTTTTTTTTTTGGAGGGGGCAAAAATGCGTTTTGCCCCCCCCATTTTTTTTATATTGGGGGGGGGGCAAGTGCCCCCCTGCCCCCCCCCCCCCCCCCCACTTTCGGCGCCTATGTATGTGTATGGTGTGGGAGAGAAAGAAAGCGCGGGGAGAGTGAGAAAGACACAGAGAGAGAGAGAGAAATATAAAGTGACAGAGTGAGTGAGTGAGAGTGAGTAAGTGAGAAGGAGAGAGACAGAGAGAGAGAGAGAGAGAGAGAGAGAGTAAGAGAGAGAGAGAGAGAGGTGGGGGGGGGGGGATTCTCAAATCAAATTCCCAGTAAGAAAAAAAAAAATGCCGCAGAAGTAGACTTTTGCTGCCTCAGTCACACCTTTGCGTATTTGGCTTGCGTATTGCTGCGTATTTAGGGCAAGCCGTTTTAACTTTGAGGTCGTTGATGATCTATTATGAGTCAGAAGTCCGACTTTTTCCGACGATTGCATCATGTATAGGCAGATAAAGAGCAACCAAGATAGTCTGGATCTACAGAACAACGCTGGCAAATGAAATTCAACAAAACAAAATGGTTTGCAATGCATGTTACTCACAAAAAGAAGATAATCGAAACACAGTATCGAATGGGGGATTCCGTTTTGGAAATCGTACTCAAGCACACATATTTGGGGGTAGAACTTGACAGTAAACTCAGCTGGGCAAATCACATCTAAAATGTTACATCAAGGGCAAATCGGATGCTTGGATTACTTCGGAGAAACCTCTTTAGCTGCTCTCCCAAAGTAAAAGCAGTTTCCTATAAAACTCTCGTCAGGCCACGACTTGAGTACTGTGCCTCAGTTTGGGACCCTTATCAGAAGGAATACATAAAACAACTCGAAGGAGTTCAACGACGTGCTGCAAGATTCGTCTTGAACCCACTGGCGTACTGGTGGGGGGACTTGGGGGGGGGGGCGCCAGCCCCCCCCCCCCCAAATTAAATTGAACCATGACTTATTTTCACAAGTAATGTATAAATGTTCGTGATATCACATGATTTTCAACAAAATGCTATAGTTTCTCCATTATTTCTTGCAAACTGACCCATTCCCAAATAGCCAGGAAGAGCAAATGTTTTTTATAGTCACTAAGGGCCTTAAAGTGGCCACTAACAGTAACACTAATTCCTTTCCAGAAGCTACTGTGCAAAGCACTGTCGGGAGATAACATGCTACCCACCACTCGGGCTGAGCATGCACAGATTTGCGAACGAGCGTTCCATACTTACATCATGTAACACTGCACATATACCGTTAAGGGGCCCAGTTGGGGGGTCGGAATTGAATTCAGACAAGATTAAGAGTAGAGAACGGTACAACGAATCGTCTTCTTTCTCTAATAATTTAATGAAACGGCAAAGCTTCCGCGCTTCGCGCGGGGAAACTAATTTCAGACTAGGATTAAGAGTCTAAAACGGTACAACGAATCGTCTTAATCTTTCTCTAATAATTAATGAAACGCGAAAATGATTTTAGACAAGGATTAAGAGTAATAATTAAATGAAATGACAAAGCTTCCGCGCTTTGCGTGGGAGGGGGAAACTAAATTCAGACAAAGACACAATAAAACGATTCGTCTTCTTTCTCTAATAATTTAATAAAACTTGAAAGCTTCCGCGTTTCGCGCGGGATAGGCGAAAATAAATTCAGACAAGGATTAATAGTATTAATTTATTGAAACGTCAAAGCCTCCGCGCTTAGCACGAAGGGGGGGGGGATGGAATTCAGACAAGGACTAAAAAAGTCGAGAACAGTTCAACGCACAATGAAAATGAATGAATCGTCTTCTTTCTCTATAAATTTAATGAAACGTGAAAGCTTCCGCGCTTCGCGTGGGAGGGGGGAACTGAATTCAGACAAAGACACAATAAAACGATTCGTCTTCTTTCTCTAATAATTTAATGAAACTTGAAAGCTTCCGCGTTTCGCTCGGGATGGGCGAAAATGAATTCAGACAAGGGTTAAGAGTCGAGACCGGTACAATGAATCGTCTTCTTTCTCTAATAATTGAATGAAACTTCATAGCTTCCGCGCTTCGCGCGAGAGGGGCGAAAGTGAATTCAGACAAGGGTTAAGAGTCGAGACCGGTACAATGAATCGTCTTCTTTCTCTAATAATTGAATGAAACTTCATAAATTCCGCGCTTCGCGCGAGAGGGGCGAACAAGGATTAAGAATCAAGAACGGTACAACGGATCGTCTTCTTTTCTAATAGTTTAATGAAGTGTCAAGGCTTCCGCGCTTCGCGCGGGAGGGGGGAAACTGAATTCAGACAAGAAAACGATACAACGAATCGTCTTCTTTCTCTAATAATTTAATGAAAAGTGAAAGCTTCAGCGCTTCGCGCGGGATGAGCGAAAATGAATTCAGACAAGGATTAAGAGTAATAATGTATTGAAACGTCAAAGCTTCCGCGCTTAGCGCGGGAGGGGGGGGGGGGAACTGAATTCAGACAAGGATTAAGAGTCGGGACCGGTACAATGAATCGTCTTCTTTCTCTAATAATTAAATGAAACGTCATAGCTTCCGCGCTTTGCGCGGGAGGGGCGAAACAAGCTTTTAGAGTCGAGAACAGTACAACGGATCGTCTTCTTTCTCTGATAATTTAATAAAGTGTCAAAGCTTCCGCGCTTCGCGCGGAAGGGGAAAACTGAAAAAATAACTTAGTTCCTCGCCCCGGGTTTAAAGGGTTAAATTTGTAGACATTTGGACATTGGCATTTTTATATTTGTCGGTAATAATATTGGTGGCTCGCGCGAGAGGGGAGAAACAAGGATAAAGAATCAAGAACGGTATAACGGATCGTCTTCTTTCTCTAATGGTTTAATGAAGTGTCAAGGCTTCCGCGCTTTGCGCGGGAGGGGGAAAACTGAATTCAGACAAGAAAACGATACAACGAATCGTCTTCTTTCTCTAATAATTTAATGAAACGTGAAAGCTTCAGCGCTTCGCGCGGGATGAGCGAAAATGAATTCAGACAAGGATTAAGAGTAATAATGTATTGAAACGTCAAAGCTTCCGCGCTTAGCGCGGGAATGGGGGGGGGGAACTGAATTCAGACAAGGATTAAGAGTCGGGACCGGTACAATGAATCGTCTTCTTTCTCTAATAATTAAATGAAACGTCATAGGGGCGAAACAAGCTTTGAGAGTCGAGAACAGTACAACGGATCGTCTTCTTTCTCTAATAATTTAATGTGGTGGTGTCAAGGGGAAAACTGAAAAATAACTTAGTTCCTGGCCCCGGGTTTAAAGGGTTAAATTTGTAGACATTTGGACATTGGCATCTTTATATTTGTCGGTAATAATATTGGTGGCTCGTTTTGTCGTTAATCGGCGGTCTCTACATCCCCCCCCCCCCCCTCCCCCACTGAAAAAGATCTAGCGACGCCCCTGATAACGACACAGTTTATACACTCGAGATAATTTTTGCAAGTACTACTGGTGAAGTAGGCCTACCAGACCACCGTCTTTGTGCATTGTGCGGCATCAAAGCATAATTTATACAACGTCTCACGACGTGACAGATCACTTTTCTCTAACTTCTAACTAATCAGAGGACCTCTTTTTTTCCATGAAGTGCCGGTGGACATTAACGCGCCAAATGTGGTTCTCAAATTGCAAAAGATCCCTACACTTGGAAGAGGTAGGAGAAAGCAATTTTACGTCATATTACTCCAGGAAGTGCCTGAAAATGCGTCTAATTTGGTTCTAAAATTGCAAATGCTTCTTACTCTGGGAGGGGGCCAGAACCCCCTCCCAGACCCACCCCCTGCTTGGTCGCTCCGCTCTCTCGCCGTTAAAGCCGCGTTCTGTTGCTTCATCGTTTTACTTATATTTCGCCCCATGCCATTTTGTGCCCCCCCCCCCCCCCCCCCCCCGGTAAGAAATTCCTGGATATGCCACTGATGCCCTCATGCCCATACCCCTTGAGCTTCGGGGGCTTTGTCCCTAGACCCCAATTTGAGAAACGTAATTCAGCGGGGCCTGCATGTTAGAGTGGGGTGATTCGGATTTTTTTTTTGTCAGCCCCCCAAACGTTTTTGCTCATTACGCCACTGCTTGAACCGTCATGAACGCCGGAGCAGCGTCTCTGAGATGATCTCCTATCTGAAATGGCAACCATTGGAGCACAGAAGAGCAGCCCAGAGGTTGACTTTCCTCTACAAATCCATCCACAACTTAATTGCCGTTGATACTGACCACTACCACTATAGGATACTATGCTCAGTCGACTGCGCCTGCATGTTACATCCCAGCTGAGGAGTTTATGCAGTAGCCCACCAGGTCCAGAACCAGAAACAATAAATTTGATACAAACAGTAGTTCAAGGGAAGAGTGAAGGTTTGTTTGTTTTATTTATTTATCCACGGTTAAAAACAGCTGCTTTTAGCCACAAGGCTGTTTTTCAGCAAGTCCGTTAAAAACATTCACACAATATACATAAATAAAACAAATATAATTCATAATACAAATTAAAATAACAAGAATACAAATGTGGAAATAACAACAAGAATACAAATGTCTAAATAAATAAATAAATAAATAAATTCTTAATAACAAAATACAAATGTGTAAATAACTCTTAATGACAATCAGAAATTTGAGGAGAAATACAATTTAGTGAAGTCACAAGCTCCTTATCACAAAACAAATCATCAGGTGTAGATTGAGTGAACGAGCGAGAGAGCGAGGAAGAGGGGGAAAGAGAGAGAGAGATATGAGAAGATATAAAGAGAAAGAGAAAGAGAAAGAGAGAGGGGGAGAGAGACATAGACAAAGATAGACAATAACAATTAGAACGTAGGGGGAAAAACACCATCGATCGCCTTTATAAAGTTTGAAAGCCGGGTTTCTTTTCTGATGCACTGGGGTTAGTGGGGTAGGTGATAGAATAGCCGAGATGCGATATAAAGAGTACTGTTTCTTAGAAAATTAGTGTTTGGTTTAGGTATGTTAATAGTACATTCCCTGTTTCTAAGGTTATAATTACTTTCTTTCAAAATGACTTCAGTAGAGAGAATATCTGGTACTTCATTGTTAAGTATTCTGTACATCAGAATAACCAGGTCCTTCTTAACTTTAACATTGAGACAATCAAGTTTTAACCCATCCACCCCATTTTTTTTCATGACGAAAGGAGAAAAAGAATCTGTATGAGAAATAAGAGTTGTGCCAAGAGAGAGAGAGAGAGAGAGAGAGAGAGAGAGAGAAGGGGGGGGGGGGTGCAAGATGCGGTCGGAATCCATTGCCGTATCTACATAATAAGGCCTTCAAGGCCTTATTGATTTTCGCCAGGTTGGTGAAAATCAGTAAAAACATATAACGTTTTTTTTTATCAAGCTATCCACACTTCCACCAAAATACCCTTCCGTTTATTAGGCCTGAATTTGCATACAAGTCCTGATTATTAGTCCTGATTATAAGGATTCATTAACATTTTTATTTTGTTTTTAAGTAGAAAAAGTGTGAAAGAAAGTTTTGGAATGGGGGACATGCTCTAATGCCTCAGTCACACCTTTGCGTATTTGGCTTGCATATTGCTGCGTATTTATGGCAAGCCGTTTTAACATTTATTCCTATTTCTTGATATCAAGAAATGATTTTCTGTTGTAAAGCAATGGTAATTCTTGAAATCAAGAAGTCGATTTCAGGGTATCAAGAATTAATTTCTTGATTTCAAGAATTCGATTCTTGATACCAAGAATAGAATTCGATTCTTGATATCAAGAAATAGAAATAAATGTTAAAACTCGCCCCCCCCCTCTCTCTCTCTCTCTCTCTCTCGCTCTCTCTCTCTTTTTGTCTTTCTCAATCTCCCTCTTTCTCTTTCTCTCCCTCATTCTCCCTTCCTCTCTCTCTCTCTCTCTATTTCTCTTTCTCTCCCTCTCCCCTTTTATCCCTCATTCTTCCTCTTTCCCTCCCTTATTCCCCCCCCCCTCTCTCTCTCTCTTTTTCTCTCCGTCGGTCTCCCTCCCCCCCTCTCTCTCGGTCTCTTTATCCCGCAATCTCCCCCTCTCTCTTTCTCTCCCTCATTCTCCCTCCCCTTCCTCCCTCTTTCTCTCTCTCTCTCAGTCTGCCTCCCCTCTCTCTGAATGTCTCTTTCTTCCTCAGTCTCAATCCCCCTCTCTCTTGGGCATCCTGCCACGCCTGCATTGGTTCTGCGCGTTAAATAATATTCTTCTTGTTTTATTTTTACTTTAAATTTCTAAATTCATAGCGCCATTATTTATCGTGCCACATGCATGCATGTACTTTCGTTTTCAGTACTAGTACAATTGTTTATTTAATTATTTTAAAAATAATTGTGTTAGGAACGTGTCCATACCATACTTGCAATATCAGAATATGTGACGACTACGTTTATCAGCGCTGTGATTGGTCACTTATGGTTGACGTCATCATAAGTACTTGTTGACTGATCTAGTCCGTCTCCTTCAGCTGTCTGGCAAGGCGAACGGCAAGAACCAAAGTAGAAACATTGCCACACCCACCCCATCGGAAACAGGTAGTTCTAGCTGACTGACAGACTGACTAACTCTAAATACGTGAATTAATTTGCTTTCATCATGGCAAACCGACCTAAAGGATTTGGCATGACTGCAGAATTAGCGGTGAGACAAAATTACTACCTGTACACTATTTTATACGTCGATTTCGTGCACATATTTTCATAGCAGTGTGCTAGTAATAGTATACTTCTTCGTGCGGGTTCTAGTTGTGAGCCGTGAATATTTCGCAATGACAATGTAGTAGCCTATTCAGTATGAGTCGCATTAAGCTATGCATGAGCGGATTATACTGCGCTGAGCTAAAGTGTTACAGATAATCAATGCAATCGTATAAGCAAAATATGAATGGAATTCGTAACACCACCTTGCAGAGTATTGTTTGAGATCGAGGGAGGGGTCAGGTGTGGAGTGTGATTTAGGGAAGGGTGGGGTATATGGTGTGAGATTAAGCTGAGGGAGGTGTGATGTGAATATGCATGTGAAGTGAGATTTAATTTTAAGGAGGCCTCCGAGGGGTGCGGAGGTGTGGAGTGGATAAGGAGGGGGTGTGGAGTGAGATCGAGGGAGAGGTAGGTGTATGGCGTGAGATTGAGGGATGTGTGATGCGTGTTTTAAGGAGGGGTGGGTGCGGAGCGAGATTAAGGGAGTGGTACTGCATGGTAGGGTGTGGAGTGAGATTTAAGGAGGGGTGGGGTGTGGAGGGAGATTGAGGGAGGCGTGATGTGTTAAGTGAGATTTAAGGAGGGGTGGGTGGGCCACGGTGCAGGGGTGGAGTGAGATTGAAGCCCAGGTCGAAAATCCCATAGAAACCAGTAGAGAAAACCAGTACAGATTTCTAACGGTTTCTAGTGGTCAATTCTCTACTGGTTTCAATATGGAAAGTGGCGCTTTTTCCATTAGAAACCAGTAGAAAAAAATCGTACTGGAACCAGCAGAAGACCAGTAGAAGACCATTAGCAAAACCTAATGGCACCATTAGGAGACCAGTAGGAATCCCAACTGGAACCATTAGGAGACCAGTAGGAAACAAGTACAAATCCCCACTGGAACCAGTAGGGGACCAGTAGAAATCGATATAAAAACCATTAGAAGACCAGTAGAAAAGAAGTGCTGGAACCATTAGACAAGTAAAAAAGAAGTCATGGAACCATTAGGAGACCAGTAGGAATCCATACAGAAACCATTAGGATACCAGTAGAAAATCCCAATGGAACCATTAGGAGACCAGTAGGAATCCCAACTGGAACCATTAGGAGACCAGTAGGAATCCATACAGAAACCATTAGGATACCAGTAGAAAACCCCAATGGAACCATTAGGAGACCAGTAGGAATCCCAACTGGAACCATTAGGAGACCAGTAGGAATCCATACAGAAACCATTAGGATACCAGTAGAAGACCAGTAGAAAACCCTAATGGAACCGTTAGGAGACCAGTAGGAATCCCAACTGGAACCATTAGAAGACCAGTAGAATCCATACAGAAACCATTAGGATACCAGTAGCAGACCAGTGGAAAACCCTTATGAAACCATTATGAGACCAGTAGGAATCCCAACTGGAACCATCAGGAGACCAGTAGAAAACAAGTATGAATCCCCAATGGAACCAGTAGGAGACCAGTAGAACACAAGTAGGAATCCTCAATTGAACCACAGCATTGGTTACATAACATGGTTGACATTTTTTGATCAGTTAAAATTCTACTACATCAATGCACTTCCAACACAGTACGCCTCACAAAATCTGCCAGCCCTTGTTTGTTTTTTTGTACTTTAAAAGGGCATGCTGGTCTGCAAAGTAGACACGAAAATGACAGGAGCTGGCATGAAGTTTGCTTCCAACACAATTAACTATTTTCTCGAGGTTCAGCCATTTCTCTCGCAAACGTCTGTTAACAAAAGACATCACAATCATGTTGGTTCATCTTTATCATATTTAACACTTAACAGTGTATCCTTTAATTATCTGTCAGAATATCATACATCATATAGTGATTACAATGACATGAACATTTAAAAGCAAGGTTAACAGCTTAAATGAAAAAGGATTTTTTTTTACACATTTCAACAACAAAAGAAGAAATTAAAAAAAAAAACAATGTTAAATTGGCTAATTATTGTCTAGAAATTATGGCCAGTTTTAACAAAGAGAAATCAATCTTGAAAATTTGGAGTAGATGTTTAAAAGAGTAGGTTTGGCAATTTGCAATAGTTATCTTACGGTAGCCATCATGAGTAGAAACAATGAGAAATAGTTTTCGCTGAGAAATTTCGTTTGTAATTTTCCACCATGGAGAATAAGTTCATTTGCACAAATTTAAGTACTTCATTCATGTATATTAAATAGAGAATAATTCACAAATGATTACGCAAAGCATGATTTTGACCTGTAGATTGTCATAGTACATGTAAAAGATTGATATGAAGTTGCAGCAATTGGAAATGTAATATTGTGTACTACATAATATAAGCCTACTACATTCACAAGCAAAACAAATTCATTTACGGTCTTACTATTTTGACAAGTGCTGTGATATGCTGTTCATCAATAAATGTAACTTGATAGTACAGTGTATTATGACAAATTATGACAAATCGAATTATCGATAAACAAATGAAATATGGTCCATATTTAAGAAGGGTTTGAATTTAAAAATGAAATAGATTTCATAATTACGAAAAATATAAATGGTGCATAATTCTGGAATTGAAAAAGGGGCGTTAATAACGATATTGAAATAGGGTTCATAATTCGGCAAATGAAATGGTATTATTTTGAATATGAAATAGGATTCATTATATTGACGGTTCGTAATTCCAAAAAGGATAAAGGGTTCTATTTGCATTTTCAGAATAATAAACTTTTGGAAGTATATTGAGCCCTATTTAATTTCTGAATTATGAACCATATTTCATTTTTGGAATTACAAATCCTAGTTCATTTTCAGAATTAGGAATCCTACTTCATTTGTAGAATTATGAACCCTTTAGAATTTATAAAATTATGAACCCTCAGAAAACGACATATAACAGTTCAAAGATTTCCTATCCATATGAATACATGTACTGTACGTAGGTCATTTTCGTATTGTAATCAAATTTAATGAATACGGTAGGTCCTTGTTAAGTGCCTCATTACCAATTATTAAATTCACCTGTTACGAATAAATGTATTTAAATAGTCAGAATACAAATTGAATACATTACGTGTTGCTAGTACTATAGGTAGGACAAACATTATGTCTTGCCCTACCTAACAACACATGTTTGCATATCGCATTCTGACTATTGAAATACAATTATTCTTAATAGGTGAAAGAGATAATTTGTTCCGCGGCACTTTGATTTGATTTATAACGAAAATGGCCTAATCACATTATGTTACATAGGGCTTACCCTTTACACTTTTTAAAGGGAAATCCAACCTTAACAGACAACTATACTTTTAAAAATTGCAAATTAAATCTGACAGAAAATAAGGTGGTTATGGATTGTTGAAAGCTGTAATCACTAAACCTAAGGGCATTTTAAATTGGCTGAATTGGTAATGTCACTATGACGAGCTGCTGGACTACTTTCCCATTTATTTCAACACACAAAATGATTTAAATATTTTTTTTCTTCAAAATGTATGATTCACGAGTGGCTTTTCTGTGTAGAGGACCTGTAATAATGTGCTATTCACAATATATTTTGAGTAGTTCTCAAAGGGAGAAGGCACTTAAAATAAAAAGAGAATTTATTATATTTCATTAACAAATGGGAGAGTTGTCCCATGACTACAGGTGAAATAATAATAATAATAGTGGGTTCTTGTGTAGCGCTCATGTCAGTCAGATTTGACCCTCCTGGCGCTCCCGATTATTACCCTGGCTTTAGCACGGCTGCCATACGGCGCTCTAGCATTTCATTGAGATATGCATGGATTTAGTGATCTCATATTTATATATTATCACAACTCCCTTTATATTGGCCCGATTTATTTCAAACTTTCGCCTTTCTATTTCTCTTATTTTTCAGCTTCCATTTCAATGAACTTATTACAAGGGTTGGATTGTCTTTTAAGGCTCGTTCAGATATGATGCTGGAGTTGACATAAAGATCTATATGCTTTACATTTCTATATATTATAATACAGAGATCACTGAATATGCGCAGTCCAAAATATCCGAAAACATGTAGGTCCTTTGTTACCGTTCACTTTAAACATAAAACAAAACTGCAGCATTTTTGGAATTTTTTGGGCGGTTCACATGCCATACCTGAATAAAGTCTTAAGTGCTTAAGATTGGAACATAAATAGTAATAACAAATTTATGCAAATACAGAGATCTTTTACCCTAAGTGTTAATATGTATGTTTGTAAACCCTGGATTTCATTAAAATGGCAAGTGGCATGAATGGGCATCTCAGTTCTACATCTAAGCTATTCAGGTTCGTGGCTATAACTCACTCCCCCCCCCCCCCCCACCCATCTCTCTCTCTCGATATCTCTATAATGAAGGGGTAAGTAACCTCTGTGTGTGTGTAGACCTCATTTTGGAAATATTCCTCTTCAGCTTGGACTCATGGTTTAGATTTTGGGTGGAATCTCCTGTATAATGCAAGTGCTGCTTGATCCAGGGTACATACCGGTACACGCAAAGAATTCTAATGCATGAATATAGAACAAAAAGAAAGGAAAACAAGTTAAGAAAAACTAGAATGTAAACAATGAATTAAATAATGAATTCTGTCAGAAAAGTGCAGTTTCAAAGATTTATCAGAAATAAAATAATCTCTCATTGCTCACAAACATAATATAAAACATACCTTTGCATTTTAAACATTTGTTGTCAATGCAAACGTGAATCAGGATTTTTTTGCAAATAATTATCAATACAATTCTAGTTTGCTGATGAGAGTAGAATCAAAGCTCTATTGCTAAGGAGGGAAAAGAACACTGTTTGAAACTCACAAAATATGGTCGGTTATTGCAATATACCTGCAGGTTTTAGTGATCTAAAATTAATTGAATTTTATATACCGGTATTTGAAACTTAGGAAAAATAAGCATTTCGAATCAGTGTCATGATCAGGGAAAAATTAAAAATATATGTACAGAAATAATACAAGTACATCTACACAATTACCGATAATGGCTTCAACTGTGTCACGAGGCTGCTGAATGCTGATCCAGGAGGATGAGAGAAAGTAGCATTTTCTGAATGCTGATCCAGGAGGTTGAGAGAAAGTAGCATTTTCTGCATGGTCTCACGTCAATATAGGCCTACTGTGTCCACAATATGCTTTGAATCCACTGTTTGGCAAAAGATGTCAAAAGATGCCTACAATTAATAAGAACAAAAATAAAGTTAAAACAAATTGAACGGTTGATGCATGTGCAACACACACATGTAGGCCTACTACAAACTTCTTTGTACAGCCTGCGGGGGAGGAATTTTGTTTACCATTTACGGGTCTAGCTGTTTATTTCCAGATGAGGGCTTCTGTTTATATTGTGCGAAACTGCGAACACACCATAAAGTGATTAAAGCCCCCTTCCCCGCTTGTCTTGAAATTAGGGTGCGTTGCAGAAACGGAGTACCGCCTTAACGCACTCTTTCGGGATAAGCGCGGGGGGGGGGGGGGGGGGAGGCGGCTTGTCTGATTATCAAGATATTTATGATTGGAATTCAAAATTTCAAAAAAACGTTCTCCCCAATGGTTTTATAACACTACAGTCTAGTGGAAAAATGAGTATGGTAAAACCGGTCACTCAAAAGTCAAAGATTTTTACTTTTTGAGGCACTTCATCAAGTTCATGATCATTTTGAAGCGCAATTTTGTTAGGGCTTCAATATTACACCATATCACTGACACTGATAATACGTAGGGCCATGCATCATAGATTTAACATTGTTAAACGATGCCTTTAAAGCCATGTGTAGGTGAATGCACAAACTTGCATCAAGATCTAACATAAAAATACATGGATGGGACAATACAATACATTTCTCATCTTTGCGGCAGGCGTTGAAAGCACTCCTAGTAGACACGATCATACATTAATTACTACGTTTCAAAACAGAAAACAGTTACTGCACATATTGCAAATAAATTAGGTAAATCTAAGACTTACCCATATTGAAGAATAGCAGGGGAAAACAAAGTAATAGAAAGATTTTGTCTCTCTGCTCTGGCTCCTGTAGCTGTTGAGGATAGGAATGGCTGTCTTGCTGTCTTGTGTGTGTGTCCGGCATGGCCTGGCTGGGTGCACGCACACACTGCATGCATTGATTACATGTGCACACACACACAGTGCTAGTGTAGCCCAGAGAGATGCCAGCTGTGTAGCCGTTTAAAAAAGGCGGCAGTCGCATTTTGGGGTTTTGAGGCCTGTATAGTCTTGATCAATATTGCAGACCTTACAGGGCAAATGTCAAGATGTTGCACAATCACTGTAAAATAAAACTATTAATATAATGACTAATGACATTTTAGAGTTTTTCATCCCTGTTTTGGGGTTTTTAAATAAATATAGTCAGACTGATTCAGAGGCGGCGCTAGCTCTTACTGATTTCTATTTGTTTCAACTGGTTTTTCAAATCCATTGACATGGGCTCGATCTGCTGGTTTGTAAAGGTTTCTAATGGTAATTGACTTAAGATTTACACCCATGTTCAAACCATTAGATTCTTCTGGTTTCTATCGGACTCTAGTGGTCTGCAAAACCATTAGGCTCTACTGGTTTTGTAAAGATGTCTAATGGTTTGACTTAGGATTTTTACACCCATGTTAAAACCATTAGATTCTTCTGGTTTCTATCGGATTCTAGTGGTCTTCAAAACCATTAGGCTCTACTGGTTTTGTAAAGGTGTCTAATGGTTTGACTTAGGATTTTTACACCCATGTTAAAACCATTAGATTCTTCTGGTTTCTATCGGATTCTAGTGGTCTTCAAAACCATTAGGCTCTACTGGTTTGTTAAGGTTTCTAATGGTTTGACTTAGGATTTTTACACCCATGTTAAAACCATTAGATTCTTCTGGTTTCTATCAGATTCTAGTGGTCTTCAAAACCATCAGGCTCTACTGGTTTTGTAAAGGTGTCTAATGGTTTGACTTATAGATTTGTGCATCCATGTTCAAACCATTAGATCTTACTGGTTTCTATTGGTTTCTTCTGGTCTTCAAACCATTAGGCTCTACTGGTTTGTTAAGGTTTCTAATGGTTTGACTTAGGATTTTTACACCCATGTTAAAACCATTAGATCCTACTGGTTTCTATCGGATTCTAGTGGTCTTCAAAACCATTAGGCTCTACTGGTTTGCAAAGGTGTCTAATGGTTTGACTTAAGATTTGTGCATCCATGTTCAAACCATTAGATCTTACTGGTTTCTACTGGTCTTTAAACCATGACAGTCTACTGGTTTGTAAAGGTTTATACTGGTTTTACTTCACAGTTCCTCCTGATCACCATTAGACTCTAATGGTTTCTTGAAAACCAGTAAAACCATTAGAATGTCTCTACTGGTTTCTACTGGTTTCTAAAGGAATTTCGACCTGGGAGGAGATGTGGGTGTGGAGTGAGATTGAGGGAGAGGTGGGGTGTGCAGTCATGGAGGGAGGGTTTATGTGGATGGAGCAAGGCTCAATACCGGTAAGAAGAACTAGCATGGTCTCTATTAAAGAAAAAAAAGCATGGTCTCTTTTCCTGGCAGATCATTGCTTATACGTGTAGGCCCTACATGAGAGAACTTGCCTATGAAAATATCATACATTAATTGGTCGTTATATACATGTACATGGCAAATATTTGCAATATCATTTTTCATTTTGATCATGCAACGTGATACACCTTTCAAACATCAAGTGTCAAGAAAATACATCGTTATACCATGAATCTACTGTGGTATACGATTGTAGGTACATCTTATCATCGTGTGTTCAAAGGTCAATTGCATTGTATGAACATGCACACTAGTGCTGTCTGCATGCAGTCTATAATAATTTAACATGCATGCTGAACGTGATACACTAATATTTCCGGGTTAATTACCTCATAAGACGTTTCCTATTCTAAAATAATTTACATCCGTTTGCATCAAGAAAGTCTTATAAAGCTCGCACTCGCAGACATATGAGAAATTGAATTTAGAGATCTGTTGCTATATGAATACTCATGTTAAGTTTTTAAGGTTTCCTATTTTAAATTTACATCCGTTTGCATCAACAAAGTCTCTAAGGCTCGCAGACATATGAGAAATTGAATGGTATTAGAGACCCGTTGTTATAGGAATACTCATGTTAAGTTTTTGAGGTTTCCTATCCTAAATTTACATCCGTTTGCATCAACAACGTCTCTAAAGCTCGCGATCTGTTGCTATAGAAATACTCAATGATGTTATGATCGTATTCTATTTGACTCAAGGCCGTCTAGGGTATAAATCGTTCGGGTCAGCTATTCATTGTGTTCGAGACCTTGCTGTTTGTATTCAAGTCTATTCTCCCGTTGAATGCAAATATTTCATGAGCAGTAAACCGCAAATGCCATATCTTTATGGTGACGACATAGAGTAGTCTGCTAGCACAGACTCTGTATTGACACTTCAACACAATTCCTAAAGCTTTGAGCAGAATCTATCAGTCTGTGGAGCGGCTAATGCAATACGAAATTCTATGATAAATTAGAAAGAGACAAGTCACATATTCATTTCAATATGATTACAGAAAGTACTTTGTCATTATTATTTTTTCTTCAATTCAATCTACTGATTTTGATAGTAAAAGCAAGAAGTACAGAAACACGTTAGTGATTTTTTTTTAAAGCACAATAAAGAATATGTATTGTATACGAATGTTTGGAAGATAACTACACCAAATTGAAAACTTAGTCCTCTGCTTGGCTACTCTCCTGTCGAAGAAAATAAGTTACCAAATCTACTGTGACAAAATGTACTTTTCAAAATGTGCTCTTATCTGTTCTTCTCTGTATGAAATTTCCTCATCAAAACTGAAGAATTTGGGACATTAAATTTTGTTTGAACAAAGCGGAGGAGTTTTTTGCGAATGGGGTCATAATATGGCTGCCAATTTGACTTGTATGGATATTAATTGCTCATTCCTTTAATAGACGAAATGTTCTTCAACATTCATCGTGTCGATTTTCGTGGTTTATTTCGTGCAAATTATTTATTGAAGGGACGGACTTCCCTTTAAGGAACCGCAGTCGTCTGTTCGAGAATAATCTAATAAAGCGATCGGTTTATAGAGGAAATATATTATTATAAGGACTGCAGGAAATGAAAATACATAATCATGATGAACTGTCGTCCTCAACATTTCCTAAACTAATTTCCTTTTCTATCCTACAAACGGCTAGACTGTTACGTAATATTTCACTTCCCCTGTTTTTCCCAGGATCTTTTTTTTCAAAAACAAGCACTTTGTCTCTGCATAATAGACCATTTTCGTAATGTAATATATTTTAATGCACAAATCTTTGTAAAGTGCCTTATTACAAAATATTTCATTGAACTGTTAGGAATAATTGTATTTCAATAGTCAGAATGCGAGCCACATACATTCCGTGTTGTTATGCAGGACATGCCATAATATTTATCTTACCAAGCAACAATTTATTAACAGGTATCCCCATCAGTTTTAAATGAGTTACTTCAGCTAGTATTCTACATTTACATGTACTTGTATGCATTGAACAAAAATTCTTATGTTTTCATTTTTACAATCTTCACATTTCTGGAAACTTCTGTATTGCCAGTGGCGCATCATGGCGGGTTGCGCCCAAGGGGGGGGGGGGGGGGGGGGGGGAGGGTGTATAACTCCCCCAAGCATCGTGCAATAAAAAGAAAATATCCCGAATTATTTGCTGATTTAACGATGATTGATTGCATACTCGTTTTAAGTGGATGACGTACTGACAATGTTTTAACAAATCATGTTCTATTGTAATGGCATATGAAATTCTGTATTCAACACGCCATTTAACAACTCGCTCATCTTCTATATTTTCCCCGCTTTCTTTACCGAATTAGTGACGCTTGGTGCAACCCTTTTCCTCTTATATTTATTTTATCAAGTTGTCAACAGCACCTCACCCTGCATTCCAATTCTCTAATCTCTTTTTTTCCCTACCGTATTACTTTTCACATTTCCTCTCCAGTGAGCTCAAAGTGACAAAGTCCACACTCTGTTAAGTCAATATTTCTTTTCTGCCAGGGTGATATGATTCATTGTGATTGGGACAACATGTATAATGTTATGGTAACATAATATGATCCCGCCGCGCTTTTTTTGCACGTGCGTGTCCGCAGCTTCGGTCGGCCAACTTCTACAATAAGCACATTCTTATTATTTCCCTCATGGGCGCCCTGCATCCTCCTCAAAAATATACCCCCACCACCCTTACCTGTAAGAATTCTTAAGGTGAACCTTGCAGCCAGGGCGGATCCAGCCGGCGGCGAGTGTTGGGGGCCCTATTCGTGAGAAAATATTTAGCTGCAAATCAGCCGGCAAATAAGCGGGGCTGCGGGGGGGGGGGGGGGGGGGGATGTGATCAATTTTTTGTTTTAATCAACCCTCCCCCCCCCCTTTTCCCTCTGGAAATTGTGGTTACCATCTTTTTAAATACAAAAAGGTAAAATAGTGGTTATCATCTTTAATTCTTTAACTTCTGTTTTTGCCACTGGTGGGGCCCGTGCCACCCTGGCCCCCACCCTGGATCCGCCACTGCTTGCAGCAGTGATTCGGCTTCATATGGCTGTGTGCTGCGCCACGGCCATGGACTTCTTACATCATAGTTTTTGTATATCTAAATAAAATCAATATGATTTGTTATTAGGGCCTATTTGATATATATATATGGTAATAAGCCGTGGTTCTTAAATAGCGGCATGGAAGACGATTTGTTGACTTATTTTACTGAATCTTCAAATGAAATTAAACTTGTTAACCCTAATAAGGCCGGGGGGGGGGCATTATGGCCCCCCTCCACGATTTGTCCGATTGCTCGGGAACGCATATGGATGGCGCCCCGCCGCTCGCTGACTTTTTTCTTTCGAGTCTTGCGCAACTTTCAAAATAATTTTTTAGAAAATCGGACCTACGGTTACAAGGTCACGTGACCTTTTGTCTTTGCATGTCAGCCCGAAAATCGCTCATTTTCGTGATTTGTGAACAAAACATATGGAAAAGTCATTTTTCCTAAAAACAGATCAAACATAGGTTGTTGGGTCTTGTTTAAAGTTTAGGTGGTTGTTTTGGGAGTCAAAATAGTTGAATTGTAGTAAGAGATGAATAAAACAACAAAAAACAATGAAATTCATAAGAAATTATCAAAACAAGGGATAACATGAGGAATAAGCTGGCTCTTCCAATTTTTTTTGTCGTGTCATTATATATTCAGAACGGTCTAATGAATATATGTAGTGAAAAAGAATGCTTAAATATGAATAATATATGATTTATGGGTACAAATGTGATTTTTATGACTTTATTTGCATAAATTACCATAAATATGCAAATGAGTGAATTTTTCAAAAATTGAAATTATCATATTATTCTATACACTTCACTTGACATGCGTGCAAATTTTCGCGGCGATCTTAAGGGGGGGGGGGGGCCATAATGGCCCCGCCGTACTAAGACCTCAAATAGCCCGGCCTTTTTAGGGTTAAAGGGGGGATGACTGGCCTACAGGTGTATTTATTTTTAGAATTGTCTTAGCACCGCCTGTATAGATAGACCGTGCGTCTGATACTCGGCAGACCGCAAAGTAATTGCAGATCGATATCCCCCACCTATAACAAAGTAAATAAGGACCCCTGTAGTTGCGCTATGTAAAGTCGATTTGTACAGACCTGCAAGAGCCAGCCATGTTGGATAAGAAGGTACCTATTCAGACTAACGGCACTGAAGATGGAAATAATATAAATACAAGAATAAGCTGATAAATGGATGGATGGGTGGTAAACGAATGAATGAAGTAATAAATGTGATGAATTGATTACTGAATAATGAAATAAATACATTATTGAATAGAATAAAAATCAAATTAATGTGTTTTCCCCTCACCTCAACCTATATAGAAAAAGAAGGCAGCCAAGTTTGATGCGGATTTAGCAGACGAGACGCTGCAATGGATAGTTAGCATACTAAACACAGGATCATCTGAGGACCAACAGCTGGCATCTCAAATTGTAAAGGTGCAAACCGAGAAAGATGTCCACACACCTCTTAAAGATGGCGTCATCCTCTGCCAGTAAGATTCCTTTTTCATGTAAGATCCCCCCTCCCAATTTTTCAGTCGATTGCCCAGTGGTGGAGCAGTGGTCTCGTAACCAGTGATCCCGGGTTCGAGACAAAGTCGATACGTTCGTGCCCTTTGGAAATACATTATTCCTCATTACTAAGGAGAGAACTCAAAGCCGTATGTCCCCTGGCTGCTTAATTACAAGCATACACATGCTTTCTTAGAAGTCAGATATAACGAACCATGAACGTTGAAAACAGTTACTTTGACCCACCGTGATAGCTATGAAGCCGATAAACCTGTTTTAATGAATGATTGATTGGTTATTATCTGGTCATGTACCGTTATACTGTCAATGTCAAACATTTTAAACATTTATGAGGCTACAATCCACGAGATTGGCATCCATCGAGACCAAAGATTTTAGTCCCACAGCCCTTTTGACAACGATTTTTAGATTTTGCTAGATAACTGCCAACGAGACCGGTAGTCCAAGAAACCGAAAAGTACTTCTCGTAGGCATTTTAGCCTCTTTCCAGATGATTCACCAGACCGTATGTTGTAGGCCCATTCATCCTCCCTTGTGTACTTCTTTGTCCGTCTTGTAGGCCACTTGAAATTGCATTCTTTTCTATTATATTTCATGCATTTCTTTGTTTTATTGGTCTCTCAGACCGTCGATTTCGCGGACTGTCATTCAGCGGGGAGAACCCCTGTTTTCGAGTACATGATATTCTCTCCAATAATCACTTTATACTCGTATAGCAATACTAGCATCTTTAGGAAGTCAACATTAATTACTGCTTTCAACACCCTACCCCTCCCCCTTCCCGGAATGCCCCTCTCATTTTACGAGATCACATATGTCTTGAAGGTTAATCAAACCTTGATTGCAAACGACTCTTGATAAAAGCAGAAATCTCAGAGAAGTAGACGGATGAAAGTTGAATAAAATCGGACGCAAAATGGGATTTAAAAAAAATGCTTTAATCACTATAGATATGGGGCTCATCAAATTGGCTTAACCGGTAATGTCTATGTGATGTAGTGGCGGTCAGTTTTCTCATTCATTCCAACACACAAAATAAATAAAATGTCAATTTTACAAAAAATTATTGTATGAGTCAGTAGAGAACCTATTATGCTATCCATAATATATTTTTGAGTAGCGTCCCACGAGGGAAGGCACTCAGGAGCAAACAGAGAAATGAATTATATTTGTCTACGAGATAAAAGAAGGGTTATCCACAACTATGTCACTGACCAAACTGTCAATTTGATCTCATATTTCAAATATTCACAATTTTCTCATTATCGGTCCGAAGTATTTCAGACTTTTTGCCATTCTGGCTATGATCCCGTGCGTCTTATTTTTCCGCTTTCATCCAAATAAAATTATTACAAGAATAGCATTGCCTTTTAAAATTATTCATAGCCGTATGTCTAGTGTGCTAGTGTCTAGTGGCGTCTCAAAAGCTCAACATAATACTTACCCGACATTGCATCACGTAAATCCATAAAACCTTCATTCTAACTCTAATGCATGAAGTTCGTAGGGCCAATATTTTATCAACGCAATTAATCAATCTAGTTACATTTCCTTTTTTTATATAGTCTGGTCAACATCATCAAACCGGGGTCGGTGAGAAAAGTCAATGGCTCTAAGATGGCTTTCAAACAGGTAAGGTATATTATCTGAAGTAAATCGGTTCTCAACTATAATTGTACTTAGTGCAACCAAATACGTGCTTACGCTACTCCACTTCTCCTTCCTCATTTTTTGTTTAAAGTGGAACGTAATTCATGAAAGAAATTCTTTAAAAGAATTTAAGAAAGAAGTGTTAACTGTTAACTCAGTTAACTAATGGCCAACATGTATGTTTGTAAAGTGGGAGCGGGCTACAGCTTATGTGACGACAAATTAAACTTGGAATAATATACTCAAAATTTGTTCAAAGCTAATCTTAAAATATATATCTTAATATATAGTGGAATGAAAGAGGACTAAAATTGCGACAAATGGGTGCAAATAGGGTGCACATTTTTGTGTACTTACTGCGTACACACATTTGGTTGTTTTAGATTAATGTTTGCCAATGTTGGGTGAGACGAAGGCATGACCTCCGCATACCACCACCCACCCCCCCCCCCCCCCCCCCCATCAACAGCCTCTCCCTGCCGCCGGATCCGCTAACAGTGTTCTATGAATACTCAATCAATCATGTCTTTTTTGCAGATGGAAAATATCGCGAACTTTCTGACAGGATGTGAAGGTCTTGAAATGAACAAAACTGATCTATTTCAAACTGTCGACTTATACGAGAGTGGCAACATCCCGCAGGTGATTTGAATATAATATATTGTAGCATTTAGGGCAGGTGCCAAATATTTGAAATCACTTAAAGATAAACTGAGTTCTGGTAAAAAAAAAAAAAATGAATTCTCACAGAATCAAACGAAACTTACACTGAATGTTCAAGATTACAAATAAATGTCATTTGCCTAACAATTTTGGTAGAAAATGTATACTGGCTGAGTAATGAGCATGGAAAGATAAGTAAATAAAGTTGAGTAGCCCCGACATTTTTTGTGTAGTCCCATATACATCTTTCTGTGTAAAGTGCTTGTTACTTTACCAAGACTGGGCCAAATTTATTATGATTTTGATGACTCCAGAACCTTGCAGTGCACACCAATACTCACATGCTACATGATCAACTTGTTCTGATCTATACCACACCTTTTCTTTCACAATGCAATCGCATGACCAGAACTCAAATTTATCTTTAATGTCAATGTTAAAAGCAGTACAACTCGTACAAGGTTCAAGTATGAATGTAAACAGGCATGGTATAAGCAAATGTTGTATACTGAGTAGAAGCTTCTCCTTCGTCTTTCTCTACGCATTTATTTGTTCACAACTTCACACCCTTTCTCTCTAACTCTCCAACTCTTTTTGTCTATCCCTTTTCTTCTTCTGTTCTGCGTGTGTACTATGTTTTATGCTGATAAATGTTGTTTGAGTGGATACGGGTATTGTATATGGTATTGGAATGAATGAATGTATGTTGGGTGTTTTTTTTTTTTTTTTTATTACTATTGCATGTTGATTAATTTCATTTAAATTTCATTTATATTCATTTATTTCTCTATATTTGTACAGCGCCCCACCTAACAATTTTGCTTTCTTAGGGGTCCTTCCATTGCATTGTTTGTATGTATTCATCAATAATATTATCAAGTTTTTAATGGAGAATAAATTTAAATTGAATTAAAAAAAAATGAATTTGTTCATGTTGTGTCTCAAACGTTGAGAATAACAGATGATGATGAACATAATTAAGTAGTTAAAGTATTGCATCAGTCATCAGATTATCAAACGTCAAATAGAATATGCCTTGGATTAGCCCATATCTAACAGTGACTATGTAATCCGACCCAATCACACCTCTACCTTTACGTTGCCCGTATCCGTATGGCTGCGAAATCATCTCCATAAATGAAATAACAGAGTTACCTGGAAATTATAATCCTAATATATTGATGACAAACTAAATCTATCGACAGGCTAGTTTGACCGAATTCCTCCTCTTTATCTGCATTTGTATACGAAGATATGAATACGAGTGAATTTTGAGGTGGGAAAAGAAGATTTTAATTTACTGCCGGCATTTATTATTCTTTTCCACGCCTACAACCAAGTTCACTTCTCTCGTTTGATGTTTCACGCCGCTCTCACACTTTTCCCTTGGCATTCTCACTTACTTTTCTTTGAGGGCCGGTGCCAGAGCCCCTTCCCCCTTTTTTTTTGTTTGGTGTCAACATTTTGTTTGTTCGTGATAATGTTTTATCAAATGATTTTATTCAGTGACCTAATCGTTTTGTGTGTGTGCGTATGCGTTGTGTGTGTGTGCGCGCACGCGCTTGTGTGTGTGTAGGGGGGAGGTTATATACAAGCATACATTTTTTGTATATGTTCTACTATTTTTTTTTTAAATATTAGAAAGGGAATACCATGTGAATCATATATTGTCAAGATATTGACGTTTAATCAGTATTTACTGAGATTTACGTAAAGCATAATGTCGATCTGAAATGTATTTTTGTTGTATTTTTTGTTGTTAATGTTATGCACTGTATTTTGAAGAAGAAATTTTTCAAAAATGGCATCCCTTATCCCGGTAAATGAAATATTCTCGAGCTCTCCTTCAGAGAGGCATACTGAGTATGATCGAATATCTTTGATGCCGAACATTAGGTTCGCCCTCTTCGATCCACTAGAAAGAATACACACGAGTTGCTAATAATTATTCAAACACTCTCATTATTATCAAGTAGGCCCATACCTATTCATATGCCTTGATGGATAGAAGCAATATAGACCTTTCTTAAAGGGATAGTTAAGTTCTGTTTTCAGACCGCAAATACCATCAAAGTGCATGGTTATTGCTCTTATTCTTATCTACGCAATTCTAGCGCCTTCTTAGGACCTAAAATTGCTATGAAGGTAATTTTAAACCCCAAAATGAGTGAAATAGCCAATACGACCATACCAATTCAGCCCCACTTAAAAACGAATAAGGTATTAATCGTAAATTCATTAATTAATTAAAAATTACAGTACATTTTTCGGCTGGTTGTGGCTAGTAACTTCTTGATATAACCAACACGGAAAAGCCAACATCGGCATTGGCTAAAATACAACGTAAAAGGCGCTATTTCGGTTATTTTCAACGGCTTTTTCAAATTATCAAATATTTGTGGTAGTACACAAATATTAGAAATCGTTATATTTACGGATATTTCAGCCGTCTCTGAACCGATTTTGATCAAACAAAGATGATTTTGTCATTTAAATTGAATGTTCTTTAACTTCTTTTCAAATTTGACACTCAGTTTTTAATTATCTCACAAAAAAAAAAAAAAATTGTGTAGCGCCCTCTGCAACAGAACTCAACTTTCCCTTTAATCTTGCTTTTAGGATAAAATACCTCAGTCACATCAACAATTAGCCCGACCCCAGTCGAACTCTACTCGAATGGCAAATAATCGGTTGGTTTGAACCTACAACCTTCATAACACATCTCCAATCAAGTCTTCAACCACTCGATTATACCGCAGTCACACCAACAACAACGACAATTAACAGACCAAACAAATATCCGAAATGCCTAGAGTTGGTCGGTTTAATTGGAGTCGATGCTGAATTGGTTTGGGGTACGTGTGACTGAGGTATGAAGTGATGTGCTGAGGATTGAGCCTACCATCTTTGCATCTCCTTTCAAGTGTCATCATTCTCTGTTTGTCACCAACAGGTTGTCTTTTCCATTATCGCGCTTGGCAGGAAAGCGAAGGCAATGGGACTGCAAGGGCTTGGTCCCAAAGAATCGACAGCAAACAAACGAGAGTTCACGGACGAGCAGCTACGAGCTGGTGAAGGTGTGATAGGGCTACAGGCTGGCTCAAACAAAGGAGCTTCACAGGCTGGTCAAAGTTTCGGAAAGTCTAGAATGATCATTGATTAGATTATGACCTTTCTAGTTGTACCAAATACAAATCAATATTAAGTACACTTCATGAGAAGATGAAGCGATAATTATACTTCCTATCGCATTGTAACCCACATATCACCAAATAGTTAGCGTATTTATACCAGTTGATGGGATATATTGTGCCTAAATTGACATATCCAGAAAAGACGACAGAATTAAACCCCCTCTCCCAGAAAAAATCCTGCACTAATTATAACGAACTAGATGCATCTAAGGGAGAAGTTTTTGCATAAAGTGTGTGTATTATTCCTAACAAGGACGATCAATCAGACAGCACTGTATAACATTCGTTGCTCCACGTAGCAGCATGAATTTCTTATTTCTGGACGGAGTTCTTCTTAAATATACCCATATAAATAGATAGAAGAAAGTCTTGTAATACCAAAAGACAAAAGTCATCGTTTCACGAATCCCAGTATAAATACTGGACTTTAATACCGGGGTGTGCCCCTCTTACTGTAGACTGGCGTTTTGTATTATTTCTTTGATTGATTTGTTCTATAGATTCGGCTAAACATTACAGTTTCGAAAGCTGTTGTGAACCTATACAAGCAACTCAACAGTGTGTATAAAGCACTACTGCGAATATTCACATATAATCTTATTTTGGCTTATCGTTATTATAAATGCTAAGCTATGGATACCAGTTGTGGATCGAACCACGTTATATGTAGAGGTCAATTATATTTTGGTTTTTTTTCCGTTAATGGTTTGGGGGCTAACAATTGGACAAAACTGAGTCCGGTTTCCCGAGTATGACTGAAATATGACAATCAGGTGTGGGGGAGGCCATTTGTTGCTTATGTATGTAAACGTATGAGGACGTATGGGCTTGTAAATTCATGAAGAATTTTCCAAAAATGTTCCAAAAACTGACGGTAAAGGCAAAGCATGATGGTGCTTCGGGGTATGCTTATGTAATAGGCTTATACAAAATTAATGACAGCAAACTGTGTAGTCGAGCATGAGCTGAAGCCAAGAATATCATGTATATTTTTTTTAATATTTCTTCATATTGAATAGCGCAGAGAAATACGAGTCATTTGAATATTAATAGACCGATACATCCGGCACAGGTTGAGGGTTTTATTTAATTTCCTTATTTCGTTTTGTTATTGTTTTATTTTTTGGTGAAATTTTGTGTGAAGATCGTCTCTTTCGAACCCCTTGGTAAATTGAGTATTCGAATTGTACCTTCATATTTGTAATCGATGTACATGTAATTCATATTCATGCTATGTTTCCAAAATTATGGGCTGAAAACAGTAGTCAGATCTTCATGTTCTATGTCATACAGTATAAGCATTGCATATCATATGCAGGTACGGCCATGGTTTGGCGTCAGTTTAGTGTTTTTTAATTTATTTATTCACTTTCTTACGGTTTATAATAAAATCTATCACATTTTCCAATTGCTTCATCAAGCCGTTTTATGTTTATCGAGATTTCCTCATTCTTAGTTTGGTTTTCAAAAACAAGCTCTTCCTTGAATTGATTAAATTATTATAATAAATTTGCTTATATTGTTGTCTATTGTTCTGAGTAATGTTCTGTTATCAGCGAGACGATATACGTGACTGCATTTTGAGGCAGATCATTCATTTTTTGCAAGCAGATAAATCATGATTATGAGACGAGAGATTAAAGAGGGAAATATGAGTGAGAGGTGAAGAGAGAAAGGGGGAGGGGGTAAATAAGGGTCAAAGATTCATGGCACTAATGCGAATGAGAGGAAAAGACAGGAAGAAAAATGGGAACAAAGAAGGAGAGAGAGAGAGAGAACATCAACAAAGATAGAAGATAAAACTGCAGATGAATGGAGATTTCAAAGACTTGCAAGAAACCATACAAAGAAATTTCAGTAGCCTATAGTGCATTGCCTACAGAAATGTGTGAAAATTATAATTCCATATTATATGATCATTATAAATAATGGGCAACCCAATAGAATAATGCACTAGATTTCTTTTCTTTAAGATCACAAAATAAATTTGACCGATGTAGATGTAGAAAATACTTGTATATAATACTGTGCAGGGGCGTATGCAGGATTTTTTTTCGAGGGGGGGGGGGGGTTAAAATTTGAAAATCGCGCCGAAAATTTCGCAACGACTCAGCCAACCGCTGAATAAGCGGGGGGGGGGGAGGAGGAGGTTGTAAGAGCACATCTAAAACACACCCAACAAATTGAGGGGGGATTCGACCCCCCCCCCCCCCCCCCTCTGCGTATGCGCCTGATACTGTGTATTTCTTCCCAGAGCCGCAAAATTGAGGGGTCGCTAATGATGAAAGACTCTAATTTGACTGACCGTGTCAATGCATTTCAGTTGTGCTGTCATAATTAAGTTATTATTCAAGTCGAAAAAAAAACTCTTGTTCTTGTTATATTGACATTTGTGTGCTTGTAAATAAAGATGTAACATTATTAATAATTCACGATCAATCAACCTGAAATATTCATGTTCACGCTGTGATAGGCCTGTACAATTATTATTCTAACAGCCACCAGCTAGTCAATTTTCATTTAGTATACTTCCTTCCCAGAACTTTTCAATTTAATCAAGTCGGGCGTATAATAGGATTTGATACGTGTACACTGAGAGTTTACTAGCCTTGCATAATTATTAAGAAAGTACAAATGGGTACCTGGCAGGAATTAATTCCTTGACATGCTAGAGCGCCGCGGTTATAATCGGGAGCGCCAGGAGTGTCACGTATGACAGACGTGAGCGCTATACAAGAACCCACTATTATCATTATAATCGTTATTATTATATTCAATGATATGCATGACCTAAGAGTATAGACAGACAGGGAATAGACTCCATCTGATGTTTATAATAGTTGCGATTAAGCTGAATTGAACCTACTTACTCCAAAGCACGAGTAATAAAAGTCTCAATTGTTAAACTATTTTCCAGTTTGTCGCTCTGAGAGTGAGAGATATTACACTCCACTTGATCCGAAGCTCAAGTGATTTACCTCAATGTACCTCCATTTCCTTTCATTTACTAGAAAAGGGTAAATAGTTCGATTCATGTTTAAACTAGAGAGAATAATGGTATTCTTAAATGAATCGTATATGATCTTATCTACTAAAATAACATTGGCATCTCTTGTCAGATAATAAGATAAAGAAATGTAATTTGATATATTATATTGTGCCTTTTCATGCTTATTTCCTTTCTAACGCGCATTTCTCTTTCCTTATCTTCTTCTCAACTCCACATGCAGCTCATCATTTTGTATTATTTTCTGTACCCTCGATCTCTCACTTTTTTTTATGATTGTCTACTCATTGTATTATGACCGTGTTCTTCTATCTTTGTCGTGTAAAGTATTGTCTTGTCCCTTTCTTGTCTCTGTTGGCATCCCCCTTTTTATTTCCCCTATTATGTAGTTACAGATTAGTTAATTTAATTACTCATTATTCCTAAGTATCATTTGAGGTGTTCACACTTGTACAAGCATTGCTTTTTAGTGGACCCCTCTGTTTCCAACATGAATGCTTATAATTGATTTGTAATGTTTTGTTGGAAACTTGAATAAATTTGAAATTTGAAAATTTAAATTTGAAATTTGAAAGAAATCATACAAGAATCGTACATTATGCTTTGATTCGGAACTCGTTCCGTCCAGTGATTGGTGACCGATATTTTCTCCGACGAGATTTAGCTTCGGGCTGCATAATTATTGTCAAAACATTGATGTTAGGGATAATATTCCAATAGGCCATTTTCGTAATGTCTATTATAAGTTTGCATCTTATATAGGCGCTACCCGGTCCACGTCAAGGACTCACATTTCTTGCATTCATGCCGGTGCCAGCAGCAAAATTTGATAGCACATTAATTAGCAACGATATCAACCGTCTTCCATAAAGCTACATCATTATTTTTATATATCAATAAAAATCCATACCTCAACAATACATTTGAGTCTAACATCTTTGTATTATACAAAAATAACCCAAATCCGGTTATATAAGGTCATTTTGAACGTCATCATGCCTCCTCGGGTTTCCTGACCACTATTATACATGCATATTACACAGTCTGAATGGATTAGTCTAGGTATTGACGCAACAAATTTTCTTTAGCATGAATGTTTCCTAATTTCAGGTACCGGCAGCCATCCTGAATTGAAAATAGCAGCGATCCTAGGTACGATATCGAATATAATTATGAGGATATACTCTAATCCTTCCTAAATATTCAAAGCATACCAATGAATATCCTAATCCATTATAGTCTATATACAGCTTTACTGTAAATAGTAATTTACTCCCGTTATTTATTGGAGACTGGCGACCATTCTGGACGCCATCTTGGATTTCCCGGTTTTCAGGTTGTCATAACACATTTTGAAAAATCAAAATGGTCTTTTCGACCCCGAAACCCAAGTGCAGACACCAAAATTACATCTCTAAGATGGATAAATCACGATTCATGGTCTAATTCCAGTTTATAGCGGCCATCTTGGCTTCCAAAATGGCGTCCACGATCTTTATAGTATTGTTTCGGCTATAACGTATAAGGCTACTCTTGGATACTTTAAAGTATATCTGTGATTATATCCTGACCTCTAATACATAATTGTAATCTTACAGTTACATCTTAATAGTAACTCATGACTTCGATCCGATCATTATTTGGGGACTGGCGGCCATTTTGGACGCCATCATGGTGAACATATTAAGTGGCATGAATGTATTTTTAGACCCCCCCCCCCTTCCAGGTCCCTAACCTAGGTATATGTCATGATTTATGTCTATTTTAATTGGCTGTCACCTTGGACGCCATTTTGAAAATAACCACTTTTCGGGTGTCAGATTTTCCCATATTTTTGGTATGTTGTTCCTGATGTCAAAAATTGCAGGAAACCGTTGAAAAACCTTTTTTGTATACATTTATTTATTTATTCATTTATTTATTATTATTATTATTATTATTATTATTATTATTATTATTATTATTATTATTATTATTATTATTATTATTATTATTATTATTATTATTATTATTATTATATATATATTTGTTTTTTTTGGGGGGAAGGGGCAAACCCTATACTAAGTGAGCTTAGATTTAGGGTAATATATAGGGTTAGGTAAGTGCATGTTTGGTCTAGGATTGGAGTAAAGAATTCGATTGGTGTGAGAAATTGACGAAAATACAATCGTCGATCGAGCATGTGTCCTAAAACATTCCTATTCACAAAAAATTGAGTTAGGTTGAAAAGGTCCCGATCTGGGTATACAATCCGGATCACGAGCAAAATGTAATTGAGCTATATAAACCACGAAAAGCTCAATTCATGGCAAGCTCAATTCACCACCAATTGCTCTTTGATTTGAGGAACCTGGTTAGAAAGTGTTTGTTGGTAAAAATCGTTACATCATCATCGACTTCTCTGTTCAGTTTCTATCACCATTATTAGTTCATTCTTTATCATTGGGACACATGAATTAAATATACATCTACCGCAAGTACAAAGTATTTGATTAGCACTGAATTTTTAACTCGTGTGTTCGTTCCACAGTTTGTCCGTTGGAAATTCACTCAATAAACTAGAGCCGACCCTCTTTCTTGAATATGTAAACGGCGCCGGACGTACAGAAAGCGACCACACCCGGCGACATCACTTTCATGGCTACCAGATGCCCGGATGCGACATTCAGCACACATGACTCCAGTTGAGATCCATTACAGAGATTGAAACCCCAAAGGCAAACTTGTAGACCTTTAGGTGCTCGCTGTGAACTAGCAACATACAGAATACTACTCTCCTTGTCCACTGCTTCTTGCAGCTCTTGTCGGTCTTCCGTCTTCATTCTCCAGATGTCTGAACCATCGCCTGATGATACAACCACGACCTCGGATTCTGATCGAACCACGCAGCAACGACTCCCAGCATGGATATCCAATGGACACAGTCTTGTTGATATGGTACGAACTGGAGGCCCTCCAGTGGAATGGTAAATACTGATGCTGCCTGACCTTGTCAGGATAAAAATGTCATCGTTTTCGTCAGTATCAAGATGCCATGGTATACCGGTAGGGGAAAATCTGACACCAGTTGGAATCCCTTCTGGGTTGAACATTGCTATGCGACTATTTTGGTACAACATCACTATGCCACCGCTCTGCAGGAAAGAAATGGACGTTGCTTTGGCACTATACATGGGCTGGAAATCTGTATTCCCTTTCGCTCACAAAGAGATTTCTGTTGCGGGATCGTTCCAGTATCCAACAACTACAGACTCTGGTGTACGGACTGCCATACAAATTGGACCCGTGTAGGAAAACCTACAAACCTTGATCAATGTCCAAGGCCTTTTGCACCAAAAGGTTGGCTGAGGTTTGATCATTTTGGTAACTGGTATGTCATTCATACAGGTACGTGAAGGGGTGGACACATTGTCATATTTGTCGATTGACATGCATACAAGGTCTTCTTCTCCTTCTCCTCTGTATTGTTTTTTAACTTCATCGTCCAGTAGATCTAATGAAACTAGCTTGTTGATCTGCAAAGGTTGTTCAACTTCTGGTGCAGTTGTTTCTACATGACCGAGTACAATACGTTCATTAACCCTGGTAAACCTGACGACTTCTGCACTTCGCTGCAGCATGGCAAGAGTTCTTTCAGCTCTGTCAGTTTCATGCATGGTTCTCAATGAGTTGAGTCTCTGTTTCTTTACACAGACGAATGTGTGATTGCAAAACCTCACCTTCCAAACATTCATATCTTCCCCCGCTCTATTGCCTCGCATGACTTGGTTAGTCTAACCGATTTACATCTCACCGTTTTCTTCACTTCATCCAGTCCTTCATCACAAGCATGCTCAACTCGTCTCACACTATTACCATTGCCTTTCTTTCCTCCAGACATTTCTACAGCGGCTCTGTGCGCCTCTGTTTTTAGGAATACATTCCTGAAGATACCCTTGATGGTTCGCCTCTTTTCTTCAATGGCCTTCATATATCTCTGTACGTCTGTTTTCTTTTCGTTGACTCGCACCCTAAGTGTATCAATGTTATGCCATACCTCTAACTCTATATCTACTCGTTCGCGGACAGTGTGGCTGCGAATATTGTGCCGAGCGAAGATACACTTCTGACAAATAAAGGTCTTGCAATCCTCGCAAGAGAAATTTCTTGTCTCCATTTGGTGTTCACTACAATTATCAGCTCCAGTCACATTTCAATCAGTGCAGCCTGAACAGACACGAGTGTATGGCCCAAGAATACTTTACTCAGTCGTTTGTGACCTGACAGACACAAATCACACATATATTCTTTGCAATCTCTACAAAAGGAGACAGCTCGAGCACCAGACCCTCCTGCCTCGTTTCCTGTGACATCAGGACACATAGTACATGCTGGCGCAGATTCAAACAATTTTTCCAGTCCGTAGTCATCAACGTCGTCGTAAAGATGCCCTTTCTGATCTAAGATTGAGGTGTTAAGTTTGGAACTACATGTACTTCCATCTAAAGTTGGTAATCCCTTCACTTGCCCTTCGTCCAGTTCTGTTTCACGACGGCACAGAGGACAGATAAGGTGGCCTTCGTGGCAGCTGGACCTCTGATAATCTTCCAGACATGTTCGACAGAAGCAATGATCACAACCTAGACGTCTGCCGTCCTCAAGTTCATCAAAGCATATCGTACATTTCAGAAGTGGAACCGTCTCTAATGATACTGCCATTTCTTTGGAATCATACCCATATATTTCTTAGGAGAAACAACAGCACTGTCTCTTATGAGATACTGTGGTACGTCTATGAAGTTGAAGTAAACGGGTGCACCTTTTTGGGAACAGTTACATCAGCATTATAACATTCAGAATGTAACATTTCTAAAATCTTAACAGGAGAAGAAATTATCACAAAATAAAGTCTTCTTGCTCTTCGTGCTTTGACTCCTGTCAGTTCTGACGTTCAGAATCTATGATGCTTTAAATACATGTACATGCATCCACAAACTCACAGTGTACATTAACCCTCATTCATTAACGGAAAATAACTTCCTTCTGTCAGCCAAAGAAGACAGATTCATTAGATTCAGTGCTGTCTCATATGACTGGTAATGAGGTCCCAAGATTATTTTCAGAGTTCTTTTCTGCACCCTTTCTAGTCGATCTACTTGTTCTTTAGTTAGGCCTCCATTCCACACCGGCGAGGCATACTCTACGAGGGGTCTGAGGAAACCAGTGAAGATGGTACAGAGATCTTCGATCGGCAGTCCGTGACCTTTCAGGATCCTAATGAGGTGTATTCTTCCATTTGCACGTTTTATCATGAAATCCACATGATTACTCCATTTTAAATCACAGCGGATGCCATGGTATACCGGTAGGGGAAAATCTGACACCAGTTGGAATCCCTTCTGGGTTGAACATTGCTATGCGACTATTTTGGTACAACATCACTATGCCACCACTCTGCAGGAAAGAAATGGACGTTGCTTTGGCACTGCACATGGGCAGGAAATCTGTATTCCCTTTCGCTCACAAAGAGATTTCTGTTGCGTGATCGTTCCAGTATCCAACAACTACAGACTCTGGTGTTCGGACTGCCATACAAATTGGACCCGTGTAGGAAAACCTACAAACCTTGATCAATGTCCAAGGCCTTTTGCACCAAAAGGTTGGCTGAGGTTTGATCATTTTGGTAACTGGTATGTCAGTCATACAGGTACGTGAAGGGGTGGACACATTGTCATATTTGTCGATTGACATGCATACAAGGTCTTCTTCTCCTTCTCCTCTGTACATTTGTTTTTGAATTTCATCGTCCAGTAGACCTAATGAAACTAGCTTGTTGATCTGCAAAGGTTGTTCAACTTCTGGTGCAGTTGTTTCTACATGACCGAGTACAATACGTTCATTAACCCTGGTAAACCTGACGACTTCTGCACTTCGCTGCAGCATGGCAAGAGTTCTTTCAGCTCTGTCAGTTTCATGGTTCTCAATGAGTTGAGTCTCTGTTTCTTTACACAGACGAATGTGTGATTGCAAAGCCTCACCTTCCAAACATTCATATCTTCCCCGCTCTAGTGCCTCGCATGACTTGGTTAGACTAACCGATTTACATCTCACCGTTTTCTTCACTTCATCCAGTCCTTCATCACAAGCATGCTCAACTCGTCTCACACTCTCCTTTAGCATTGCCTTTCTTTCCTCCAGACATTCTACAGCGGCTCTGTGCGCCTCTGTTATTTCTAGGAATACATTCCTGAAGATACCCTTGATGGTTCGCCTCTTTTCTTCAATGGCCTTCATATATCTCTGTACGTCTGTTTTCTTTTCGATGACTCGCACCCTAAGTGTATCAATGTTATGCCGTATCTCTAACTCTACATCCACTCGTTCACGGACAGTGTGGGTGCGAATATTGTGCCGAGCGAAGATACACTTCTGACAAATAAAGGTCTTGCAATCCTCGCAAAAGAAATTTCTTGTCTCCATTTTGTGTTCACTACAATTATCAGCTCGAGTCAGTGACATTTCAATCAGTGCAGCCTGAACAGACACGAGTGTATGGCCCAAGAATACTTTACTCAGTCGTTTGTGACCTGACAGACACAAATCACACATATATTCTTTGCAATCTCTACAAAAGGAGACAGCTCGAGCACCAGACCCTCCTGCCTCGTTTCCTGTGACATCAGGACACATAGTACATGCTGGCGCAGATTCAAACAATTTTGCCAGTCCATAATCATCAACGTCGTCGTAAAGATGCCCTTTCTGATCTAAGATTGAGGTGTTTAGTTTGGAACTACATGTACTTCCATCTACAGTTGGTAATCCCTTCACTTACCCTTCGTTCAGTTCAGTTTCATGACGGCACAGGGGACAGATAATGTGGCCTTCGTGGCAGCTGGACTCCTGATAATCTTCTAGACATGTTCGACAGAAGCAATGAGCACAACCAAGACGTCTGCCATCCTCAAGTTCATCAAAGCATATCGCACAATTCAGAAGTGGAACTGTCTCTAATGATACTGCCATTTCTTTGGAATCGTACCCATATATTTCTTAAGAGAAACAACAGCACTGTCTCTTATGAGATACTGTGGTACGTCTATGAAGTTGAATCAAACGGGTGCACCTTTTTTGGGAACAGTTACATCAGCATTATAAAATTTAGAATGTAACATTTCTAAAATCTTAACAGGAGAAGAAATTATCACAAAATAAAGTCTTCTTGCTCTTCGTGCTTTGACTCCTGTCAGTTCTGACGTTCAGAATCTATGATGCATCCACAAACTCTCAGTGTACATATTTAACCCTCATTTGAAGAACGGAAAATTACAGGGGAATGAACTTTGGACATCAATAACAATCTTGTGACCAACATGGCATACCGCTGTGGAATCGGATAAACTCATGCTTTGGGAATCCCTAGTTCTGGCCTATGCGCTTCCTGTTATTGATTATGGATATTGCAGTCACTGACAATCTGTTCTATATAAACCATATGAAGGGATATTTGTATGAAAATAAACTTTCATTTTACCTTACCAAAAGTTAAATTCTCTAAATAATATAGTGAATCTGAGCAATAATCTGAAAATGATTCATTTCACGATTCATCTTTTGGATAATAATTCAAGAAATTAAGCCTTTGTTGAAAGGAAATTAAACCTTCACAGAAAGTATTAAATCATAATAGTAATGTCAAAGGATTAAATATTTGTCTCATATTTTTAACACTTTTATTGACGTTCCTTTTACTTTACTCCAAACAAATTTATACGAAGGATGAATTCCCTCTGAAGTCTATACAGATTTCAATCAAATTGAAAATGACGTCACGTTTCAATTAATGCACTTTGTAATGAATTCCCCCCTCCTCTTTCCTTCTCCTCCCCCCCCCCCCTCCTTTGGTGTTTAGGTTTTCTCTGCTTTTCTTTTCTCAACAATACAGTGCATATTTTTAAGGGGTTAACGTTCATAAGGCTAATTGCCCTTTTTGTTAAACCCACATTCCCATACAATTTTGTTTGCTCCTTCTCTTTGTATTTTTCTTGTTATCGATCTTTATCTGTTTATCATGTTTGTATGTTTTAATGCTTTTATGGAGAATTAAATAAATGAAATGAAATGTAATGGAATTAACTGTCAGAGCACTTTTTTCCTTTAGGAAATACATACTTTATTTCATAGCAGACCGTACAGGAGCTACCTGCTCCTTTGTTAGAACTACGTTTCCATCAGTTAACCACTGAGTTTCGTTTCTTTCTTGATGTAACAACCAGAATTATTTACAAGGCATGACATTATAGTGAAATTATTTAATACAATCTACTGGCTAGCTTCTCATATGTGAGTGGGACAGAGGACAAAGAAGTGAAATCACATTCAAACACCATTTGTGAAATTTAAAAAAAAGTGTAGACAGAAGTTCAAAAAAGAGTAAAATAGAATTGCTCCTAAAAACTCATAAATTATGCAAAATCTCTCAACTGCTTTTTCACTCTTTTACTTTTTAGCTCAAACTCTATGGTCATAGATAGATAGAAAACTAAATATAAAAAAGCAAATGAATAAAGAAAGAAATAAAGAATTTAATTATTAAATAAACTGTGGTGATGTTCAAACTGAATTTCGATAACTTTTATATCTTCATTTACATGTCACACCCTACACACGTATACACACAATAATACTACTTATTCCAATAGAGGGCGCACTCTTGTAATGATGCCTAGTACACTAGTCACCCCTATAACAAAAAACACACACGCTTTCCCATCCTCTCACAATATTTCCACGATATGCGCGTATCGCTATTATAAAAACCTCCATTGGTAAATATAGGTGGCATGCGGAATGTTTAGGAAATTGAATTCCTGTTAACTTTCCTTTTCTTTGAATGGAATTTTATATGTGATTTAATTCAGATTTTTATTATTGTTATGTTGTTTTGGGTTGAAAATACAAACCATCTTTACACCTTTGTTGCTTTTCTTTCTTTTGTTGGGGGGGGGGGGGCGTTTTAGGGGGGCAAAATGCGTTTTGCCCCCCCCCCCCTAACAAAAGAAAGAAAAGCAGCAAAGGTGTTAAAGGAAAGTGTGAGTCGAGTTGAGCATGCTTGTGATAAAGGAATAGATGAAATGAAGAAAACAGTGAGATGTAAATCGGTTAGTCTAACCAAGTCATGCGAGGCACTAGAGCGGGGAAGATATGAATGTTTGGAAGGTGATGATTTGCAATCACACATTCATCTGTGTGAGGAAACAGATTGCTCAACTCACTTAGAACCATGAAACTGATGGAACTGAAAGAGCTCTTGCCAGGCTGCAGCGATCGTGCAGAAGTCGTCAGGTTTACCAGGGTTAATGAACATATTGTACTCAGCCATGGAGTTGAACAACCTTTGTAGAACAACAAGCTAGTTTCATTAGGTCTGCTGGACGATGAAGCTGAAAAACTTAATTAATGTACGATGGAGACCTGGTATATATGCATGTCGATCAATCGACAAATATAACAATGTGTCTACCCCTTCACATGACTTTATGAATGACATACTAGTTACCAATATGATCAAACCTCAGCCAACCTTTGGGTGCAAAAGGCCTCGGATATTGATCAAGCTTTGCAGCCTTTCCAATACGGGTCCAATTTGTATGGCAGTCCGTACACCGGAGTCTGTAGTTTTTGGCTACTGGAACGATACCGCGAAAGAAATCTTTTGGGAGTGTAAGGGAATACAGATTTCCTGCCCAATAGTCAGGTCAAGATATGGTTTGACCCCAAAAATTGCAACAAAATGTTTCTCAACGGTTTCTAGTAGTATTCGACCTCAGGAATAACATACTAAAAGTAGACCAAAATCGAAGGTTCGGAAAGCTGTTTTTCAAGATGGCGTCCAAGATGCCGCCGATACCTACAAATGGCCATAAATCACTTAATATCCATCCTAGAGACATAATGTTGGTGTCTATCCCATGGTTTCGGGGGTCCATTGGGACAAGTAAGAATGGTTTGTGATGGTCGACGAAACCCGAAAATCCAAGATGGCGTCCAAAATGGCCGCAATAACATAAAGTAGCCATAAGTCCATTATTATCCATCCGAGAAACATAATTGGGGTGTCTATGCTATGGTTTTCGGGGTCATAGAATCCATTAAGATAAGTTAGAACGTTAAGCAGTGGTTCAGGAAACTATGAAATCCAATATTGCGTCCAAAGGGCCACAAAACCACTAAGATTTCTCAATAGAGGGCGCACTTTATAAACAGGAAATGAACTTATAATGTTTCTCTCTCACCATTAGGCTTATGGTGTCACCCACCTCCCCCTCCTCCCAGAAAAAGGGTCAATTCAACTATTGACAGGTCATTGTCAACACTAGTGGAAGGGGAGTGACAATGACAAAGTAACAACTTAATAATAATATCTAGACACACATTCATACTACCCACCCACCATACGATTTAAAATGTTAAAACCTCGTGTTGTTCATGTTTCATGTCATCTTATAGCGAATACACATGCAGATCGTTTTGATGAGGAATGTACTTGAGTAAGAATAAATCATCTTCTGCCTCATAATATGGATTGTGCATGGCATACATCGAGTTGACAAGGTCAACACATACTGTTGCATGGTAGTCCGTAACATCTGCAGGTACAGCGAGGTGTGTTACAAGCAGCACGGCAGTCTTCGTATTCAACATCACTGGAACCAGGTGATTGTCTTTTAATTTCCAGCCCCAGTCTGTGACGTCCATGTCTTATAATTCACTCTCCATCCACACCATGACTTGGTAGTATGTTCTGAAGGAGTGGAATTTGGTGGAGGCTGGTGTAGGAGGGAGTCTTGACGAACAAGTTGTATCGTAGTGATGCAAGTGAGTCATTACAGCAGCAACCAAACATGAAAGACATTGCTTTGGTACCAAGTTCCTCTATAAGTTCCTTTGGCTGACTTGGAAGAACGAAAGTACTAGCACTGGATTTTTAAGTGGGGCTGCATTTCACAAGCTTCTCGAAGACTGCTCTCTTTCCGATAGACACCTCACTTAGGCTCTCGGATGGATAATAAGTGACACATGGCCATTTTATGTTATGGCGGCCATTTTGGACGCCATATTGAATTTTCGGGTTTCGTAGACCATCACAAGTCATTCTTACTTGTCTCAATAGATTCTTTGACCCCCCGAAACCATGAGATAGACACCAAAATTATGTCTCTAGGATGAATAATAAGTGATTTATGGCCATTTTAAGGTATCGGCGGCCATCTTGGACGCCATCTTGAAAAAACAGCTTTCTAATCCTTCGATGTTGGCCTACTTTTAGTATGTTATTCCTGAGGTCGAATACTACTAGAAACCGTTGAAAAACCTTTTGTTGCAATTTATTTGGGGTTGGGGTGTTTTTTTTACCGTATATTGACCTGACTACAACTACAGTGCCAAAGCAACGTCCATCTCTTTCCTGCAAAGCGATAGCATAGTGATGTTGTACCGAAATAGTCGCATAGCAATGTACTACCTCAAATACGTTTCACTAGTAAATGAAAGGAAATTGAGGTATTTTGGTACAATACTTGAGATTAGGATCAAGTGGAGTGTAATGTCTCACTCTCAGAGCCACGAACTGGCAAATGGTTTAATAATTGAGACTTTTATCAATCGTTTTGATAGCATATGGAAAAGTTTCAGGCCGAAATTCCACTAAAGTGGATCTGTGCGTGTCCTTCTTTGCTCAGCGCGCACAGGTACGTCTCATGAATAATTCACATAGGTAGATTAAGCTCAATGTACAGAGGGATAACACATAGTAGTAATGTGTGCACTGAATATGCATTGGGTAGAGTTGGAAATTTTCTCCATAAAACAGTGTTCAGTATTCTCATCTCTTCTTTTTTATTTAAATGTGAACATCACGTACTGTTCAAGAATACAGCCAATGTAATCATCGCTGACATAAACAAATTAAGGTTTATTAACACTTGGTCTATATCTCAGGTCGTCTAACTTGAGTTTGGGTAATGTCAGAGCATACATGTATAATTTCCTATTATACCATTTTATTATTATTATTTTTTTTTTTTTTGGTGTTGAAAAACTGACCAAAGGCATGGACTTGTCCGGGGACTTGACAATAACAGATCCAGATCCATGAGTCATGACACTGGTTCAATGAATCTCACTCAGTCACAGCGCATTGCCAGCCAGTGCAATGCAGATACGTACACACACGTAGCAATGACAATGAAACCCCCCTGTGCAGACAATGGTGCGGGCTCAGTCCTAGTCATGGCGTGATATGACGTCATAACTCTCTATGCAAATGAGCTCGGAGTGTCACCAAATGTGATTGGATGGAAAAGATTAATCTTCTTACTTTTCAACGAGTACGTCCGACGAATTTTCTAGACCAATCAGCTTGATTTTGATATATGACAGAGAGGGAAAATTCCGCACTGGAAGGTAAAAACGCTGTATGCATAGGGTAATCCGTTGCTGGGATACAGAGTCTCAAACACGGGGTTTTCGATTATGTTTCCTGCTTCGAATTGTGCAAGTACGTGCATTGCTATGGAAGGGTTGGTGTAGAAATTCACTTGAAAATCTTTCTTTCGAGGCCTAGTCCGACGCAAATACTTAAAATTATTTTCTCATATTCTGGAAAATACAAGACAAAAAATAAAGACAATAGAATTCCGTTCGCGCCAGCCTTGTATTTTGCAGCATGCAAAGTTACAAACCAATATCTTTGACAAAAGAACGGTTTTGAAGCCTGTACCCATTGGTTATAATTACATGCGCGCGAGCATGCGTTCGAGACTCGGCCAAAAGACACCATTTTTTCCACGGAAGGTTGAGTTATGGCAAGGCGCGTACGCCCCCCAACGGAACAAAATGTCAATTTTTCAAATTTCGAGACCCCCCCTAAAAAAAAAAAAGTGTCCTCTTACCCCTCCCCCCCCCCCCCCCCCCCCCCCCCCCCGCTTATTCAGCGGCTGGGTGAGTCGTTACGAAATTTTGGTCCCAATTTTAACCCCCCCCCCCCTTGAAAAAATCCTGCGTACGCCACTGAGTTATGGTAAAGATGAAATAAATGTTTTAGCTTTCTTATTATTTTGGGAGATCAGTTTGGAAGAATATCATAGTGTAAATGTTCCCTGTATATGCTCTTCAGCCTATGTCAAATGCACTCATATTCGAGGTATGAAGATGAGACCGTGAATTAACATTATGAAGAGACACGCATATTGTCATCTCGAGTTCTGCGTTCGCGGAAATTTTATTTGCGTGTCCCTCAAAACTACGACCTCTTTCTCACTCACTTCCTGGACCAATCTACGCTAGACCGATCTACGTTAGATCGGTCTGACTGTGAGTCAGCCGTGCCAGGAAGCGATTTTCTTGGCTGATCCAGAAATCCACTTCGCGATGTGTTCTTCGGGATAGGTTCGCTTCCTAGACCGCTCCAGACCGCTCATAACGTGCAGTGTGAAACCAATCCGTGCCAGCTAGAAGCGTACTTCAACCGGAAGTGAATGTGTTTGGGGGGGGGGGAGTTATGAAAGAGAGAGAGAGAGAGAGAGATTACAGTGAAAAAGAATAAAAACAGAAAATAGCATAAGGAAAGATATTAGAAGGACAAAACGAGGAATAAAATGAAAGGAAGAGAACAGAAAATGATCGAATGATAAAAGCAAAGAATAACATTAAAAAAAAGGTAATAGAAAGAAGAAAGAACAATAACATTAGGAAATGAAGTAAGGAAAAATGATAGAATAATAAAACATAAAGAATAACATAATGAAAGAAAGAAACAGAAGATGATAGACGGGAAAAAAAAAGGTTAACACAAAGAAAGAGAATTAATTGCAAAAAATCGTTCAAAATTCATTTTTGTTTTGTTTAAACGGAAAGCACATCCACCCCGACGTACGCTATTACTAGCTCTTTCATTGGAACCCTCATGTCCATGAAAGTTCACCCACCGTAATTTGATCAAAAAAGGTTGCAAGCTCGTCATTGCCTATAGTACACATGCGAAACAAGTCGAACTTTGGACTCAGTTTGCCAGGCGATTTTAAGATTATAGGTCAAGCACACGAAGGATAAGAAGCATGAATTATCATGGATCACTTCTGCTTGGTTCATTATGTCCATTTCATCCAACCCCCCACCGTCATTTTTCATTTAGTAAAAGCAAACATTTTGCCGAGTTTAGCAAAAACATGAATATTCATGAACGGTCAGACAATACAGCCTTTTAGTACGTAACGTATAGTGAATGGGAATGGGCGATGATCCGTCCAGGAGGTAGAGGTCAGTGGTTTGTGCTGGCAATGTTCACGCGAGCGAAATGAGACAATCGGAGCAATATGGAGGAGAAATAATTTGTGAGCTTCCTCATTATTTTTTCAGTTTGGAAAAATATCATAGTAAGCAAATAATTACCGTTGGTGAAGGTGATGGGACAAACTATCACTTCCGAGGCGATCTGGATGTAGCTATCTTTCCGAAGCGAAGCTGAGGAAAGTTAGCGTATACATTCTGATCGACGAGGAAGTGATACTTGCCATCGCCTGAAACCAAAAGGTGATTATTTGCTTTATATTCCACATCTAAAACAATTTAACTACAAAAAGAAAGAACGTGTATGCATTTACATAAAAGACACCAAATTCACACCAAAAAAGTTTAAGTTCAACCCAACCCCTTGAGGGTACGGTGCGCGCATGTGGTTTCTTTAATTGCGCTCAATGGTAATGCGCGCTTAATTACGCCTGTTTTAGTGCGCTTTTGGATAATCTTCAGTGAAAGTGCGTTGCCCTGTGTAGAAAGTACCTCTATCTTCAGTGAAAGTGCGTTGCACTGTGTAGATAGTAGTACTATCTACACAGTGTAATGAACTTTTGCTTCTCCCATCAATAATGGGCGAACTATCTTTCATCTCGTGATTTACTTTTGACCAATCGTAGAGCAAGATTCTTAGTATGTGGAATATAATATAAAATAATCTCTCCTGTATTGCTCTCCAGCCAATGCCAAATGCAATCATATTCGAAATATGAAAAGAAATAGGGCCTAGCTGAAAGAGTAAAGACCAAACTTTCATGACACAAGTGCAAGTGCATTTCTAGGTGAAGGGCATGTGATTTTCAGCTAGATAGGGTCAATTAATTTTCATTTTATCATTCCGCAAAACCTCAAAGTATACATCAGTAAAGTATTTCCCCAAAGCTTCCACACGGTACTTTTCTTTCACAATGTTTATCGCATGCACAGAATTAAGCTTTATATTACAATGTAAATGGAGCTCCCCCAATCAAATGCAAGGTTGATTTTCGTCTTTTTAATTTTTATTCGAGGTTGATCGCAACTTTTGTGTGAGAGGTACAGATTATCTGTTTGGAGCCAAGAATACGAAAAAGGGCATTGACTCTTTTAAAGCCCTTCTGTGATGTGCATAGGAAAACGCCATCATGTGTCCAGACCCACACAGTATCCGCATCGTCATTGGGTCAGTAAACTGTTACTGGATTTAAAAAGACGAAAAGTATCATACACTGCTTTTTATGGTCTCCATTGTGCTCAGGGGAGGTGATTTCTTTTCATGACCGGGGGGGGGGGGGGGGGCAAAATAGAAGGGACGAGGGAGCAGTGGCGTAATGAGCAACACGTTTTGGGGGAGGGCAGAAAACAAATCTGCATCACCACCACTCTTACATGTTACATGCAAGCCCCGCGGAACGTTTATCAATTGCAAAGTGCGGGGGGGGGGGGGGGCTTAAGTATTTACGATCAGGTAGAGCAAAGTGAGCGAAGCAAGTGGATCGTAAATTGGCGTGGGGTCCAGGGCAAAGCCCTGGCGGGGCGGGGGGAGGGGCGGAGCCCCATGAGGCTCATGGTTTTAGCCATTTAATTACGGTCAGATGAGCATCCAGGGACCGCCCTTAGGGCCCTAGGTGGGGACAAGGGGGCAGAGCCCCTGGAAGCTCAGGGTTTTTGGCATTCAATTACGGTCAGATGAGCATATTTTGATACCTTATTTGTGACACTGGCATGCAGGTCACTAATTGGAGTGACCGGATTCAGAGGGCGGAGCCCCCATGCTTTGCAGTCGGGTGTGATGGTCTGAAAATTATTTGCGAGCGAGCGAAGCGAGCAAGGAAAATTTTTAATATTTGTGAGATCGCAGTGCAAAAAATTAAATCTTATAAAGAGGAAAAAACCTTACACCTTCCAAAAGGGGCACTCAACCAGGATGAACAAAGTCAGTCATGAAAATAGGATATGGGCATTTGTCGACGGAAAGAGGGCCCCCATCAGATTTTGATAGGGCATTTATTGAGGTGAAAAGAAGGGGACATGTCCCTTATTAGCAAGGAAAAGGGGCACGTATCATTGTTAAAAGGGAAATTATCAGAGGTGAAAAGAGGAACTTATCGCACCTGAAAAGGGACAATGACCTGATATGAAAAGGGGCACTTATAATAAAGGAAAAAAGTTTATTAGTTGAAAGAAAATTGGCACCGATCAGATTTTAAAGGGCATTTAATCGGAGGTTATCGGGCAGTTATCTGAAGTGAAAAGGAGTATTTTCTCGTACCTGAAAAGGATCATTCACCAGAGAAGGGGCACTTATGGGAAGGGGCTCTTTTTAATGGGCCACTTATCATTAGGAAAAGGGGCATTGGTTGAAAGAAAATGGACACCGATCAGATTTTAAAGGGGCATTTATCGGAGGTTAGGGGGGCACTTATCTGAAGTGAAAATGTAACTTCTCGTACTTGAAAAGGGTCATTTACCAGAGAAGGGGCACTTATGAGAAGGGGAAGGGTCTCTTTTTTAATGGGACACTTATCATGAGGAAAAGGGGCATTATTAGAAATGAAAAGGGGCACATGTAAAAATATAAGGTGCGCTTATACGAGTTAAAATGGGGGTAGTTATAAAAGGAGTAGGGGCACTTATTACAAAGGAAAAGGGGCACTTGTCAAAGTAAAAGAGGCATCTCTCAGATTTGAATAGGGCAATTATCAGAGGTGAAGGGGGCACTAATCAAAAGTGAAAAGAGGCACTTCTCGTAACTGAAAAGGGGCACTTACTAGAGATTGCAAAGGACACATATTGCAAAGGAAAAAGGGAACTTGTCGAAGAAAAAGGGGCACGTGTCCAAATAAAAGGGGCACTTATCAGAGTTGAAAAGGGGAAGAGGCACTTTTAAAAATTAATAGGGGCACTTGTCAAAGTAAAAGGGGCACTATTCACATGTAAAAAGGGGCACTTTTCCTATGTAAAAAGGGGCATTTTTTTTTGCTTGAAAAAGTGGGGGGGGGGGGGCACTGTGCCCGGGAGGGCCGCCTCTGACCGTGACACAAAAAATGGAGTACACACAGAAATGGGACTACGCGTAGAAAAGGGACCAACACTGACCTAGAAATGGGACTACACACAGAAATAAGACTTCACACGTATTATGAATGTCAGGTCCAAACCTTTCAGCATTTTCCTCATATTTCTTATATGAGGAAAATACAATTTCTACTATAATGGTGTCCATCCACATTCATCTGCCTAATGATATTATCTAATTCTTCCTCTTCTTTTAGCAGAACTCAACTTTCTCTTTTCTTTAACTCAAAGTCAAAGAAGAAATCTCAGGGGGATTTCTAGCGCATTATTCTACTGTTTTACCCATTACCAGGGCTGTCAACCCTCCCGCATTTTTGTTTTGGGGGGAGGTGGTGTGGGAGTCTCACGCCACTACGCTCATTCTCCCGCCGTCCCACCAGCTCGTAGCGGGAGACTCCCGCCACCACCGCCCTTCCTCCCGCTCTCCCGCAATCTCCCGCCAAACGTGTAAAAATAAACCAGCGTATCGTATCGTATGCAGTTATTTTTGCACAACGGGCTTGGGGGCGGGGGGGGGGAGGGGGGGGGGTGAGCACTTCAAATCATTTTCTTTTACTCAACACCCACCCATCGCCCCCCCCCCCCCCCCCCGTTGAGCCACTGGCGTACTGGTGGGGGGGGGGGCTTGGTTCAGCCCCCAAATAAAATTGAACCATGACGAAGGAAAGAAAGAAAAGAAAGAAAAGGAGAAGAAAAGAAAAATGGAGAAAAAAGGAAACATATAAGAAACGGGGGAAGAAAGAGAGGAGAGAGAGAGGGTGGTAAGAGCCTAAGAGAAGATGGATGGGAGTAAGAGAGCAAAGGAGATGTTAGGTGGAGTCGCCACGTCGAAGGAGCAAGAAAGATAGGCATAGATAATTATGTTGCTGTGTCGGGTCCCGCTGTGTCGGTAATAGGGACTTTAGATTGTGTGGACTGATAGGTGTGACGTCCATTCAAGGCAGTGCATTAAAAGGACGTCGACCGTAGCAATCCGCGTTGTCTTTGTGCAAATCTAAAAGTCCCTATTCTTGCTCTATCTAGCTCGTGTAGTATATCAATGCAGACGGGTTTGAAGTCGGTGAGATGTTTAATGTCGGTCGGCCGGCAATTTTTTTTACCTACGAACTGTAACTTTTTATCAGACAAAGAAACATTTTGAAAATTCAGACAATGATTAAGAGTCGGTACAACAAATCGTCTTCTTTCTCTGATAATTTAATGAAACGTCAAAGCTTCCGCGTGTCGCGCGGGAGGAGGGAAACTGAATTCAGACAAAGTGAGTAGAAATCAGTACAACGAATCGTCTTCTTTCTCTTATAATTTAATGAAGCGTCAAAGCTTCCGCGCTTCGGGATGTTAAGTGGAGTCGCCACGTCGAAGGAGCAAGACAGATACACATAGATAAGGGGGAACTGAATTCAGACAAGGATTAACAGTAGAAATCAGTACAACGAATCGTATTCATTCTCTAATAATTTAATGAAACGTCAAAGCTTCCGCGCTTCACGCGGGTGGGGGGAACTGAATTCAGACAAAGATTAAGAGTAGAAATCAGTAAAACGAATCGTCTTCTTTCTCTAATAATTTAATGAAATGTCGAAGTTTCCGCGCTACGCGCGGGAAGGGGAAACTGAATTCAGACAAGGATAAAGAGTCGAAAACAGTACAACGAATCGTCTTCTTTCCTAATAATTTAACGACACGTCAAGCTTCCGCGCTATATACGCGCGGGAGGGGGGGGGGAACTCTATTCAGACAAGGATTAAGAGTAATAGTTTAATGAAACGCATCGTCTTCTTTCCCAAATAATTTAATGAAATGTGAAAGCAAGGATTAAGAGTAAAAATCAGTACAACGAATCGTATTCATTCTCTAATAATTTAATGAAACGTCAAGCTTCCGCGCTTCACGTGGGTGGGGGGGGGAACTGAATTCAGACAAAGATTAAGAGTAGAAACCAGTAAAACTAATCGTCTTCTTTCTCTAATAATTTAATGAAACGTCAAAGCTTCCGCGCTTCACGCGGGTGGGGGAACTGAAATCAGACAAAGATTAAGAGTAGAAATTAGTAAAACGAATCGTCTTCTTTCTCTAATAATTTAATGAAATGTCAAAGTCACAACACCCTCCCAGACCCATCCCCGCTTGGTCGCTCCGCTCCCTCGCCGCTAAAGCCTCTTTCTGTCGCTTCATCGTTTTACATGTATTTCACCCCATGCCGTTTTGTGCCCCCCACCCGTAAACAAATCCTGGATCCGCTGATGCCCATACCCCTTGAGCTTCGGGGGCTCCGTACCTTGACCCCCGCCGGGGCTTTGCCCCTAGACCGACTTGGAAAACGTTCAGCGGGGCCTGCATGTTACAGTGGGGTGATGCGGATTTGTTGTCAGCCCTCCCAAACGTTTTTGCTCTTACGCCACTGCGTTTAGCAAAAATTTCATACGATCTCCCTCGATGCATTCCCCAAAGTTGACAGCCCTGCATTACTTCTAATGATCATGTAATATGAATTATAATTTTCACACATTTCGCTAGGCGATGCACTAGCTACTGAAATTACTTTGTATGGTTTCTTGTATTGTAAGTCTTTGCAGTTGTGTTGTTAATATTAGATGTTCACATTTAATAGTCGACGCTTCTGTTACTCGCCCCAAACAACTCACCCTCCCTTTTACTTTCATCTGCAGTTTTATCATATATCTTTTTTGCTGCTCTCTCTCTCTCTCTCTCTGTCTTTGTACCCTCTTATCCGCAATAGTACCATCAATCTTTGACCCCCTCCCTTATCTCTCTGCAATACTCACTCATATTTCCCTCTTTAATCTCTCGTCTCACTCATTATTTTGTCGTGCATATACTCGTGAATTATAATGATCCGCCTCAAAATGCAGTCACGAATGTCGTCTTGCTTATAACAGAACAAATAAATTTAATTTACTCAAAACAATGGACAATAATATAAGCAATTTATAATAATAACCATTTAATAAATTCAAGGAAGATTCTTGCTGTTGAAACCAAACTAAGAATGAGAATTCTCTATAATCGTTAAAACGGTTTGATGAAGCAATTGGAAATGTGATAGATTTTATTATAAACCGTAGAAAGTGAATAAATAATAAAAACACAAACCTGACGCCAATGAATTTGTTGGCTAAGCTCGAGCTTGACTAGTTAGTCCTTCATGTTGTATAAGCCTATTACATAAGCATACCCAGAAGCACCATCATGCTTTGCCATTACCATCAGTGTTTTGAAACATGTTTAGCCGACTCTATAGCATAACAAATCAATTAAATAAATAGACACCAGTCTACAGTAAGAGGAATATTCTTTCCAATCACTATAATGGGGGCACACCCAGGTATCAAAAGTCCAGTATTTATACTGGGATTCGTGAGACGATGAATTTTGTCTTTGGTATTATGAAACTTTCTTCTATTTGTACGTGTATGTTTTACCAGTACTCCCGTCTAGAAATAGAGATTCATGCTTGCTACACGGAGCCACGAATGTTATACAGTGCTGTCTGATCGATCGTCCTTGTTAGGGATATGGACACACTTTATGCAAAAACTTCTCCCTTAGATGCAACTAGTTTGTTATATTTACTGGTTTTGTTCGAGGAGTGGGGGTCAATTGATTTCTGTTGCCTTTTCTGTATATGTCATTTGGGCAAATTATATTCCATCAACTGGTATGTATGCGCTGATATTGTATTGGCGATATGTGGGTTACATAACAATGCGATAGGCAGTATTATTCATCGCTTCGTCTTCTCATGAAGTGTACTTATTATTGAATGGTAGAACTAGAAAGGTCATATAATCTAATCAATGATCGCTCTAGTCTTTCCGAAATTTTGACCAGCCTGTGAAGCTCCTTTGTTTGAGCCAGCCTGTAGCCCTATCACCACCTTCCACAGCTCGTAGCTGCTCCTCCGTGAACTCTCGTTTGTTTTCCGTCGCTTCTGCGGGACCAAGCGTAGGCAGGTCGTTTCCTAGTGTCTGTAATTTCCTGCCAAGCGCGGAAATCCCATTGACAACCTGTTGGTGACAAGCAGAGAATGTGTTTAAGAAAAAGAGGACACTTGAAAGGAGATGCAAAGATGGGAAGCTCAATCCTCGGCACATCACTTCATACCTCAGTCACACGTACCCCAAAACCAATTCAGCATCGACTCCAAACCGACCGACTCTAGGCATTTGGATATTTGTTCGGTCTGTTGTCAGCGTTATTGGTGTGACTGCGGTATAATCGAGTGGTTGTAGACTTGATTGGAAATGAAAAGGTTGTAGGTTCAAACCATTTTGCATACAGTTAATACACATGTGGCAAAAATGTTGTTTTTGTGGAATCAAATCAATAACTTTGGATTGCTATAACTTTTTATTGAAACGATATATAAACCTCTCCTTAGCACAGGATATTGTTGTTGTACATAAGCAAATTCCTGGAAAGTTATGAAAAAATGCAATTCTCAGATTTTCATAAATGGAAAATAACGTTTTTTGATAAAATTCAATTTTTCGAAAAAAATCACAAAAATCATGTTTTTTACTTAAATTTGCGATGTTAATTAATCCCAAATTCTTTAAAATTGTATCAAAATGTAGATAATTTAACTCTCTTTCATATGACACCAAACTCATGGTGGTTCATGGTTTCCTTCAAATTTTATTTACAAAATGCTATTTTGTCATCAAAAGGGCCACTTTTTTGGTGGGGGCGCCCCCCTGGCCACACCCACCACTTAGAACATTCAGACGGTCAATTTGTTATGTGGAGCTATGCGATCTTTACATCTGTGCACATGAAAATTGGTTTCCTTCCCAGCTAGGTTGACCCTGGCTCCCGGTCTATAGTGTTCGTTCTGGTCAGGCGCGTACGCAGGATTTTTCGAAGAGGGGGGGGGGGGGGGGGGGGTTAACATTTGAAGATCACGCCGAAAATTTCGCAACCACTCAGCCGGCCGCTGAATAAGCGGGGAGGGGGGGGGGGGTAAGAGGACAAATTCTTTCTTTTTTTTGGTCCATAAAGTCTCAGCCGGCTGCTAAATAAGCGGGGGGGGGGGGGGTGGGGGGGGGGGGGGGGGGGGGGGGGGGGAGAGGTAAGAGGATATATATATATATATATATTTTTTTTTTCTTTTTCGGGGGGGGGGGGGTTGTCTCAAAATTTGAAAATTAGGACCGATCGATATTTCGGTTCGTTAGGGGGGGGGGTATGGTCAACTTTTTGGGTCACCCATTGCCCATAATTTTTTTTTATTATTATTTTTTAATTAAAAAAAAAAGGGGGGGTTTCCTCCAAAACACACATATTTAACAAGTTAAAGGGGGGTCAACCCAACCCCCCCCCCCCCCCCCCCCCCCCCCTGCGTACGCGTCTGGTTCTGGTGCTAATTGTTGATGTGACTGAGGTATTTTGTCCTAAAAGCAAGATTAAAGGGATAGTTGAGTTCTGTTGCAGAGGGCGCTACACAAAATATTGTTTTTTGGTGAGATAATGAAAAATGAGTGTCAAATATGAAGAAGTTAAACATAAAATTTAAATGACAAAATCATCTTTGTTTGATCAAAATCGGTTCAGAGACAGCTGAAATTTCCGTAAATATAACGATTTCTAATATTTGTGTACCACCACAAATATCGATAATTTGAAAAAAAGCCGTTGAAAAAAACGAAATAGCTTTTACGTTGTAATTTCAGCCATTGCCAACGTTGGCTTTTCCGTGTTGGTTATATTACGCATAACCAGCCGGAAAATGTACTGTAATTTTTAAATAATGTATTTACGGTCACCTTTTTTTTTTTTAAGTGGGGCTGAATTGGTATGGTCGTATTGGCTAAATTCACACATTTTGGGGTTTTAAAACTAGCTTCATAGCAACTGTAGGTCCTAAGAAGGCACTAGAAATGTCATAGATAAGCTAGAATAAGAGCAATAACCATGCACTTTGATGGCATTTGCGGTCTGAAAACAGAACTCGACTATCCCTTTAAGAAAATGCCTATATTGCTTCTATCCATCAAGGCATACGAATAGGTATACGCCTACTTGGTAATAATGCGAGTGTTTGAATAATTATTAGCAACTCGTGTGTATTCTTTCTAGTGGAGTGAAGAGGGCGAACCTAATGTTCGGCATCAAAGATATTCGATCATACTCAGTATGCCTCTCTGAAGGAGAGCTTGAGAATATTTCATTTACCGGGGATACCTTTTTAAAAATATTTCTTCTTCAAAATACAGTGCATAACATTAACGACAAAATACAACAAAAATACATTTCAGATCGACATTATGTCTTACGTAAATCTCAGTAAATAATAATTAACCCACTGAATAAAATCATTTGATAAAACATTATCACGAACAAGCAAGATGTTGAAACCAAAAAAAAAAAAGGGGGGGGGGCTCGGGAATGTGAACAATTTTTGTCTCCACCCTCAAAGAAAAAGTAAGTGAGAAAGCCTAGGGAAAAGTGTGAGAGCGGCGTGAAACAGCAAAGAGAGAAGTAAACATGGTAGTAGGGGTGGGAAAAGTTTTTTTCCTCTTTTTTTCCCTCTTGATTTGCTCGTATTCATATCTTCGTATAAAATGCCGATAAAGAGGGGATATTCAGCCAAACTAGCCTGTCGATAGATTAGTTTGTCATCAATATATTACGATTATAATTTCAGGTAACTGTTATTTCATTTATGGAGATGGTTTCGCAGCCATACGGAGACGGGCAACGTAAAGGTGCACCTGGAAGAGGTGTGATTGGATCGGATTACATAATCACTGCTAGAAATGGGCTATTCAAGGTACATTCTCTAAGGGGGTTGGATTATCTGATGACTGATGCAATACTTTCAATACTAAGTTAGTTAATCATCTGTTATTCTCAACGTTTGAGACAATACATGAAGAAATTAAAAAAAAAAAAAAATTCAACTTCAATTTATTTTCCATTGAAAACTAAATAATTTATGAATACATATTGGAAGGACCCCTAAGAAAGCAAACTTGTTGGTAGGGCTCTGTACAGATATAGAGAAATAAATAAATATTAATGAAATTTAAATGAAATTAATCAACTTGCAATAATAATAAAAACAAAAACATACTCCCACATACACCCATTCATTCCAATACGTATACCATACCCGTATTCACACAAAAACATTCATCAGCATAATACATACAACACGCAGAACAGATAAGAAAAGGAACAGACAAAAATAGTTGGAGAGAAAGAGTATAGAACAAATAAATGCTTAGAGAAAGATGAATTAGATGACGAAGCTCCTACTCAGTACACAACATTTGCTTATACCATAACTGCTTACGTAAATATTTGGACCTTGTAAGAGTTGTACTGCTTCTAAATTTTTTATTAAGTGACTTCAAATACTTTGGACCTGCCCAAAATGTTACAATATAAATTATATTCAAATCACCTGCTGGATGTTGGCACTCTCGTATAAGTCGACAGTTAGGAATAGATCTGTTTTATTCACTCCCAGACTTCTAAAACATGCAACCAGAAAGTTAGTGATATTTTCCATCTGCAAAAAGACATGATTGATTGAGCATACATAGAATACTGTTAGCGGACATGGCGACGGCGAGGGAGTGGTGGGGGAGCACATGCCTCCGTCTCCCCCACCCTGGCAAAACATCAATCTTCTACACCCCTTTAAAGGAATCCGGTAACTTTGTCTCAGATTCTGAAACAACATCCTGGATTTAGCTCGTGCTGCAATGATAATTATAACCTTTAGGTCATTCAGGAACCCATGACTTTTACAAGCCGATCGCCTACATGTTATATACAGTGTCTTACATCTAATACCTGTCTTATCGTATAGCCCTACTCCATTATTAACATTAATTTAGCATAAATTGCGTCAACAAAAATTCGAAAACGAGGTTTCCACAAATGCGGATATGAAATGTTCAAGAAAAAAATACCAACGTCTAAAACACAACTTTCAAACGATTGTGTGAGAATATTGTGTGTAATGGGCAAGGACAGACACGGAAATCAAACACTTTTGAATGCCGCCTAAAATGAGCTGTGCTTTTCAGTGAATATGATTTATTTAAATTTTTCGTTTGTGCATTGTGCAATTTTGCTGGTTCCAAACAATCTATATACATTGTATTTAACAATTCAGCGTTATCCTAAGCCATTTTTTCTAGATGAAATTGAAAGTTTGTGGCTTGATTTCAAGATGAGCTTTGGTAGCCCGCTCCCACTTCACTAACATACATGTTGGCCATTAGTTAACTGAGTTAACAACTGCTTTCTTAAATTATTTTCACGAACTACGTTCACTTTTTAAAAAATGAGGACGGAGAACTTGAGTAGCGTGAGCAGGTATTTGGTCGCAGTAAGTACAATTATAGTTGAGAACCGATTTACTTCAGAGAGTATACCTACCTGCTTGAATTCATTCTTAGAGGTATCGATTTTTTTCACCGACCCCGTTCTGATGATGTTGACCACACTATATAAAAAAGGAAATGTAAAATACAATTATAGTAGACCAATTCATAAATAGATTGATTGCGTTGATAAACTATTGGCCTATGAACTACATGCCCCAAGGTATTAAAGTCACAAATTAGGTTGTATGGATACGTGATTCAATGTCGGGTAAATATATGTTAGCTTTTGAGTTGCTACAAGTAAGCACACTGTAGACATACGGCTAAAAATAGCTTTAAAGGGCAATCCTACTCTTGTAATAAGTTTATTTGTATGAAAGCAGAAAAATAAGATGCACAGAATGGCAAAGGTCTGAATGCTTCGGACCAATAAAATGAATAATTAAAATATGAGATCAAATTGGCAGTTTGGTCAGTGGCCATAACGTAGTCGTGGATAACTCTTCCGTTTGTCGATCTCGTTGAAAAATATCATTAATTTCTGTTTTTGCTCTGAAGTGCCTTCTCCCTTGGGGCGCTACTCAAAAAATATT
>JAVYIG010001375.1:297599-347616 GCA_035222895.1 Strongylocentrotus droebachiensis | reverse complement strand
CCCAAAAAATCAGCGGTTTTAGGCATTAAATTACCGTCTGATGAGCATCTAAGGGCCCGCCGTAGGGTCTCTCTTATTTTTTTTGATGGGGGGGGGGGGGGGGGGGGGGGGGGTCAACAGCCTGGGAGGCAAGGCCCTTTCGGCCCCCCGATCTCCTTCTTCCCCCTTTTCTTTTTTTCTTCCTCTTCTTTCTTTCCCTCTCTCCTCTTTCCCTTTCCCTTTCTTTTCCTTTCTTCTCTCTTTTTTTTTTTTTTTTTTTTTTTTGCGGGGGGAGGGGGGGGCCAAGGCCCGCTCGGCCCCCCCCCCTGGATCCGCGCCTGAGCATAGTTAATTACATGTTAATTGCATTAAATATACAATAACGTTTAACAATATCTTGCTTAGAAATTATAGTGGGACATTCCCTTAATCTTTGACTTAACCAGATCGTCTACTCTAAAATGTCTTACTGATGAGCGATGGGGTATTCTACTGTCATTGGAATACCAATGATGACTGCGCCATTCTGCAGGACACTCTTGTTACAATTGTTACAATTGCAACGGTGAAGATAGCCACCGTCGGTGTCACCATTGATGACCTGAAGGCATTAGAACACCCTACTGACTGTTAAGCCAATGATGTCTGCGCCATTCTGCAGGACACTCTTGTTACAATTGCTACGAAAAGATAGCCACCGTCAGTGCCATGATTATTGACCTTCCCGAAGTCATTAAAATACCCTACTGACTGTTAAGCCAATGATGTCTGCGTCATTCTGCAGGACATTCTTGTTACAATTGCAACGGTGAAGATACTCACCGTCAGTGCCACCATTGCTGACATTCCCTAAGATGGAGCCCCCTGTAGGTAGGCAGGATCCATGAACCTGGTTGAGTGCTACGACCCCGTCCAGAGGGTCCTTGGGACTGGAGTAGGTATAGGACCAGGAATCCACTAACAAGCCTTGGTTGCCTCCCAAGAAAAAGGATGTTGAAAGCACGGCTTGATCTGGTTTCGGCGATTTAAACAAAAGGATAAATCATATCATCCCTAGATAAACATGATATACAAGATAAATGAGGTTCGTGAACGACGGGGAAGCATATGAGTTTAATTCGAGTGTTATTAATAGTAAACAAGCTTGAATGTAAAATACAGATTATGTAAGAGTGTGTTTTATGTGCCAGAAAATATGGGTATCATGTATGAATACAATATGAGTAAAATGGTATGTTGCGAGACTGATCAATCATATCAAATTTATACTAAAATTAACTAGAATAAGTAAAAGTTATAGGCTCTATTTACCATGCCGTGCGTCCGGAAGGGGACGATGGACCTGGAGTGTTTAATTGAACATCTAATAAATCTCATCTTTATACTTATTTATTTTTCTAAATAGTGTACTCTCCTTTTCCTCATTCATATACCTCCCTCTCATCCTTCTCTTGTCTCTCCACCCTTCTCTCTCTCTCTCTCTCTCACACTATTTCTCTCTCGTCATGACTTACTTGGGACGCAGGCACTTGGTTCTGGTTGGTAGGCTTTCCTCTTGAGACAGCTCTGTGTAACTTCATGTATGATCCACTCTGTATCCTGCCCAACAAAACAGCATGAAACGTATATCTCCAATGACGCATAGAATGTATACTGTTAACGTGAATAGAATTGAATCCCTGCAAATTAACAAAATGTTGTATAGGAATTCCGTTTGCTAGTTAAAATATCAGTTTCTTCTTTCGATGAATCTTATGAATACTGTTAATTAGTGTAACACAATTTTAATCTTGTAGATTTTCATATAATCACCCTGTTTCATGTTTTAGATGTATAATACACGGCCTACAATGGTGGAATTTATATTAGAATTTAATACGTTTAATTGTTACTACCACCATCACCACCACCACCACCACCACTACCCATCATCAACATCATCGTCATCATCATCGCCATCGGTCTTCTCATCCTTAATCACTATAATCGTTCACCTTCTCTTCTCTTTCTCCTCCTCCTCCTCCTGCTCATCATTACCATTGATCACCATGCATTCGGATATTTTCCAAGGATCTTCTCCCTAACAGAAGGTACATTCACCAAACCCATCTCCTCATTTCTCTCTTCCCCTCCCCCTGCCCCCACCCCTCCCCCACTCTCTCTCTCTCTCTCTGTCTCTTTCTCTCCTCTGTCTGTATGTCAGTCTGTCTGTCGATCAGTCTTGCTGTCTGTATTTCTTTCTCTTTTTCTGTCTCAACCCCCCCCCCCACCTCTCTCTCTCTCTCTCTCTCTCTCTCTCTCTCGCTCTCCTCTTCCCTCCCCCTCTTCTCACGTTCGTTCTTACCTGATCGTAAATCTGGACGACACGGTAGTCGTGCGAGCTTTTACCGTCGATGCGGTCCACATTCATGTTGTAACCGAACCGCCGATTGGTATAGTCGAAGGCACCATAGGCATATGTATAGTACCCCTGCAGTCCGCCATTTTGTATCCCTACTGTGGCGCCTGTGAAGATGAGAAGAAGTTTTTAGCCATGCTGGTGACACATTCTAATTTAAGTTAATGTTAACTTCAAAGTCATTTTAAATCATACTGTTGAATAGAAATATACAGAATTATTATCATTTTGTCGTTATCCGTGCATGTCAGTCAAGACTGACTCACTATTTTAGTACGTTTACACATCCCCGTGATCTATCGAAATAAAACCAATAATTGCATTGGTTAAAATTGTGTTCTGCTGCAAATATAAATTCTATGTCAACACCACATTTACAAACACTACCACCGCATAGCACTACCACTACCACCGACGAAATATGTATTGACCCCTCCCCCACCACCACCGCCACCACCACCACCACCACCATCACCACCACCACCACCACCACCATCACCACCACCACTACCACCACCATCACATGCACCTCCTTCACTACCACCACCATTCATTATACCATTTCCAGTCATGATCTGCATCGGTCCACAGCAGGGTTTCTAGGCACTCGCCACAGTCAGGAGGAAGAGGGCGGAAAACGCTATTAGCTTCATGTTTTCGGTTCTGTAATGTCAAATTGACAAATAGAAAAATATAAAACAAACTAATTCTAAGGACACCGAAAAATAAGATGTGTATGCATCAATTCACCATAGTGTCATACTTTATGATATTCAAGCTTTTGATTTATGTTATTCGGTGAGGACCCCGATGTTTCAAAGTATATAAGTAACATGTAGTATGATTGGCAACGGCGACTAACAAATGCAACATATTACGTTCAATTAGGTGCAATGTATAACCAATCTAAAATGTCTAATTGATTGGAAAAATAAGGTCAGGGAAAGAAGAAAAATGCATCTTCGATGAAGAAGGAAACGTAGGATGGGCACTATAGCAGGACGGAGAAATAGAGGATAATAAAGAGGAGAAACAAAATGTCTTTCGGTTCTGAACATATTAAACGAGAAATAAAGCAAAACATGTCTTAGAGCAGGGACAATGAAAACTTGAAAACTCAAAAAATTGAAATTGCATGGAAATAATTAAAGGATAAGAACATTCTATATACTTGTTGACTTCATTGCTATGCTAATGAAATAGACCAGCAGAAACTGTTCGCAAATAATTGCGAGTTATTTGTCACTTATATTCTGTTCGAGGGCAGTTGCAGGGTTGAAAAGAAAAGCGCTATACTCACCGAATATTTTCTTTGAAGAATAAAAACTTATAACATTTAGCCTCGTCAACTTTGTCCTTTGGATAACACCAGTGGAACTCTGTAACCAAAATGGTAAATTATGGCGATATTTATACCATAATTGCTCGAGACTTGTCTCTTTAGGCTGTATTCTTTGAGTGAACGAATAATCTATTTGTGTGACTGCAAATAATTTAAAATTAATGAATGACCGTTCGATAATATAATCACCATCATAAGACAGAATACGGCCGAAGTCCAATATTGTTGACTTACAGGGTCAGATAATAGAGCGTTATATTTAATTTTTTAATTTAATATTTAACCACGCGGTACAAGGACAGGACCACACCCGGTTAAAATGGTGATACCAGGCACCTTAAATTTAGAGAATGACGAGAGCAAGAAGAGTCACTCGACCTTTTTTCAGAAGGGGGTGGGGTGGGGGATAGAGGAGGTTGGTCATTAGAAGTGTCAACTACGGCTACCTACTCATCAAGTCGGTAAATATTAGCTAACCTACATATCTATGTACGTATGCATATAATATACACGTTGATCATTTTGTGAATATCAACTATACCGTCAAAAGCATGAACTAAAATAACTCGCCTGAATGTTGTCTTAATATTGACAGACATTAAATTACTCTTGTAGATAATATATTGTCAGTTATTTGGAGGGGTTTCGTAGTCGAGTTGTTTTAGCACTTGACAGGACATGCAAAGGTCGTGGGTTCGTTCCCCGCCAAGGCACTAATGTCTTTTGGCAAGGCATTCATCTACATTTGCCACTCCATACCCAGGAGAGCAATGTGGACCTGGTAGCTAAACGATGAAAGCCTTTGTGATAGAAATTGACATATTTCACCACGGTGACCACATGGTAGGAAAAATCCCCACGGAGTGGAGATGTTGCATACTGTGCATGCATGAATCCGATTACAGTTGTTTCAACAGAAACATTCAATTTACATCTGAAAACTTATTTGTTTCTTTCGTTGTAAATATTGTAATATTTTAATTTGCCATGTCTAGGAGAATTTAAAATTTTGTTTTTCGGTTTATTGTTGTTTTTCTTTCTTATGTCTGTTACATGTCCTTTTCTCTAAGCGCCATGAGCACCGAAAGGTGGACCTGTGCGCTATACAAGTAGCCACTATTATTATTATTATTATTATTATTATAATATGTAAGTATAAGGCGCTTCGAGACGGTATTTCGTGCTAAGCGCTATATCAAGCCATATATAGGCCTATACAATCTATTTGCATCATAGGTGCCTACTGGCCTGATCGATCAACTTATTATAATATTTTTAATTTGTTATAGTTGGTTGATAGTGCCCCTCCCTTTACAAAATTCAGAATCTACCACTGATTGGAATTGGTGGCGTAGCGTTAGTCCAGTCAGGTGGGAGGGGCCACTTATATTTCATATTTGTGTTAACCGATGGTTCTGATAACTATTGAATCAGAGGTGTTATGTATTAGAGGGCATCAAAAGTTATCGGACTCTCAATATTATAGCAACCATTATATCATATCTAAGCTTATCTTGCCTAATGCATTTAAAGGGAGTGTAGCATGACGAGACTATGTGTCTTTCCCGTGGCTTTACTCGGGCCAACGACTACGGACGACGCGACCGTAGCATTCACGTGCGTGCAACATACGCGAAACCGAAGCGTGAGGAGAACTTCGGTCAGTTTCGCGAACGCTAGCGCGCGTACCAAGTACAGATTTAGTCGCTGACTACCGTTAATCAAGTACATTCGTTTATGTGCAGTTGTCCGAAAGAAGACGTAGATGGCTTTAACCAGTATTTGCCATGCTACACTCCCTTTAAAGGGATAGTTGAGATCTTGTTTAAGACCGTAATGCCTTCAAAGTGCATGGTTATTGCTCTTATTCTTATTTATGACATTTCTAGTGCCCTTTTAGAACCTACAATTTTAGTGCTATCAAGGTAATTTTAGACCCCAAAATGTTTGAATTTAGATTGAATACGATCATACCAATTCAGCTCCACTTTGAACAAAATACGGTGACCGTTAATTAATTAATTAATTAATAATAACAATACACGGGCCGGCTGGTTGTGCGTACTATAACCAACACGAAAAAGCTAACAAAAAGCCAATATTGGCATTGGCTGGAATAAAACGTATAAGGCGCTATCTCGTTTTTCTACGGCTGGTTCAAAATTACCGAATATAATATTAGAAATAGTTACAAATAGCTCCGTTTAGTCTCATTTCACAACGTCCCCTATCGTCAGAGTCAGCAGCCTAACATGTTAGCCTATGGAATTTTACCCCCAAAATCGTTAAAAATTCTTTTTTTTTTTTAACGAAAAGCACATCCACCCCGACGTACGTTATCACTAGCTCTTTCATTGGAACCCTCCCTGTCTGTCTGTCTGTCTGATCCCCCTCTCTTTCTCTCTATACCGTGTTAACTGCTCATGCACGGAGAATATGACATCACTTCTAAATACAGAATCCCTTAAAGTCGCGTGATTCCAGTTTTATAATAGCGGATGCGGTCACTTCATGCGAGACTTCAATCAATATAAGATCGAAAATATTAACATGGAAATATTGCCCTCATTTTTCCTCCGCGAAACAAATAGAATGTCGACTTTGAACTCAGATAGTGTCACACGTACAAGACTCCTTGGCAGCGTTTCATGACGAAATCGTCGTACGTACATTTCGCCGACATCCCGTTGAATCGCGTGTTTATACAAAAAACGCATTTCAATGAGAAGTAGGTGAACTTGCACCTATCACGGTTTTTTTTTAAATTGAATTTATTAAACCATATAAATATGTAGAAGCAAAGCATACTTTAGAAAATAGAATACATAAAACATACAAAATACAATGCAAATATATTGTCAGGACCACAAAAGAAGCAAGTTTTTCCTAAAAAGGCCACCTACAATAAGCAAATTAAATAGAGTATAATTTAGTCACCATTCCCCAAACACACGCGCGCACACACACACACACACACACACGCACACTCCCGCACACGCAGAGACACACATACTGGAACACGTGCGCATTTATAGAGCTCTTCTGGTGCAATGGAAGAAAAAAATAGTAAAAGAAAGAATTAAGTCTATTTATTTTCATAATCAAAGTTTACATTACGAAAAGGTTTGGTTTGTGATAACTGTAAAATACATTAATTAAAGGAATAACACGCAAAACATCAATAAATCTCACACATCTTCTCTCTCTCTCTCTCTCTCTCTTACCTCTATTCTCCTCTTTCCCTCGCACTCAACTCACATCTCTCTCTGTATTTCTCCCCCTCTCTTCTTCATTTCTCTCTCTCTCCTATCTCCCTTCTTTCTCTCAAGAGCCCCATCTCTCCCTTCTTTGTCTCATTCTCCATCCCACTATCTCTCTTTCTCTCCTCTCTCTCTCTCTCTCTCTCTCTTGGCCAATTTCAGGAAATCATTATTTTCCCTTTTACCCCATTATACCAATCAGTGTCAATCTTGATAACGTAGCCAATTAACTTATCCGTTGTCGTTCCATCACGAACATGTCAACCGTAAGTATAAACTCTGCTAATTATCTAGACAATTCACTCAGCTATAAAGTGCCTCGCTTCTGATAGACTCTGCCATTCTGTTATCCATACCCAGTAGATTTATTGTAGTCCGTTAAAAAGGGTTTTGGTCATCCTCTCTAATATTCTGATAATTTCTCCGATGTTCTTCTTCTTTTTTAACCAAATTAAAAAACGATTAATCTATATTAATCCGTATTTGGATGATCTTTTCAGGGTGACAAATTGGTTTTGGAGCTTAGGGGAATTGTGGACAATTGTTTCCAAACGAAAGTTGCCGAATGGTTGTAAGCATTAAACGACATTGATCATAATGGACATTCGAATCATTATGATGATGAACAGGACATCGCATGGTCAGTGCCATCTTGGCAGAACTGATGATGACGAGAAAGGCGATAACTACATCACCCAAAACATCATTGTTAACTTAACCTATTACATAATGGTGTTGGTCCTCGGACTCCCGGGCAATGCCATCATTATCCAAGCTTACGCGTGGAAGAAACGGAAGGCGAGCACGGATATCCTCATCATGGCTCAAGCGATAGTTGACTTCGTCGCTTGCTTATTCACGCCTGTTTTCATTATCAGAAGCGGTTTCCCGAAACTGATTACGACAGGTTTGTGTCGGATGTCATTACTTGCAGAACAGGTACCCGCTTTCGTGTCCCTTTTCCTCACCACGGTAATCAGCATCGATCGCTACGTGGCCGTGTGTCATCCTCTACGACGTCGAATGAAGGTGCGTATGACCATTGTATTAGTTACTCTGTGTGTGGTCGTCAGCATCGTGTTCAACATTCCGCTTGCCGTATTAGCTGAAGTCCGATTTTCCGATACAGTCAAAAGAAGGCTATGCGACATTTCCTTACATAAAGTGTCTTACCATGTCGTTATAGCGGCGACGTGTTCGACATATGCATTGTTTATCTTGTCGATTATGACGACGACTGTTCTTTATGCTTTCATATACAACTTCATCCAAAAGAGGGCAAAAATTCACGCCGGCCTTGTGGACAATGAGCTGCCAGTAGCTACCATCAGTTCAAAGAACCAAAGCACTGGTACTCTCGATTCCAGCTCGACAGCAGACCACGCATTCATGCCCGGTGCAGAAAATAAAGATTTCGGCAGAGTTACAGCCACTAAAACAGCAGTTCAGCAGTTGCATGTAGCTCCTGATGGATGTTCAAATAACGCAAATCTTACATCGGCACCAAGTAGTAAAGTCATGGATTCGCATTTCATGTCTCCCATAATTGAACCGTCTCAGGACAACCTGAAACAACTCCCTCTACAACAAACCCTCACTGAACCACATCACTCACCAGCGTCATCGCCCAAAAGATCTCTTTTTAGACGTCGTGGTACGAACCAGCGAAATGTACTCAGGAAGAAGCAGGAAGCTGACTATGGAAGGAAAACAACGCGCATGCTCCTAATTATATCAATATTCCTCTTTCTCACCTGGACTCCAAGCATGATCATCCCCATTATACCTCGTTCGATAATTTCAAACGGTAGGCACATTCCTGGATTCGTCCGCATTATTGACATCCTACTCAATCTCAAGCTCACTAACCACATCGTCAACTTCTTCGTCTACTATTGGGTCAGCAACAGTTTCAGAAGAGACGTGAAGGATTCGTTTAAGAAATATAGTGGCAGGGAATAGTTATGGAGATGTATTTCTTCTGATGACATAGGTCTTCTGATGACGTAATCTATAATTGAGACAAGGGGTCGAAACGGCTGACCTTAATGCTCGTTCAGATATTTCATTTCATTTCATTTATTTTCCACATTAAAAACCAGAAAAATATACAAGGTAAAAGATTACATTATACACATTTGACACATAGAGCAAAAGAAAACAGATACATAAGCATAAAAGAACAATGAAAATCTACATCAGTTAACAAAAACATCAACATTAAAACATAAAAAGGTGAGTAATGTAGATGGGGCTAGAAAAAGCGAAGCTTGTCGAGTCTAGCCCCGGTAGCAATGAAGGGGAAGTCCACCCTGAGAATGTGTGTGGCCAAGTAAAGGCGGAGTAAACCCATCCTCAGGGTGGACTCTCCCTTCAAATGTCTGGTTTTATAATTAGATTAAATTGACCCGATGATAACATAATTGCGATTTGAAACATAATAATAATTGTTTTTAAATTGATTAGACTATTTAGAATTGCAGAGATATTGTTTATATTTATACTTAAATTGTCGTAATGATGCAGATTGTTTGAGACTGTTATCTAAAGTAGACCATGTAAGGTAACCCTGATACTTAACACTTCTTTGGCCAGTAGCAGTTCTGTAATAAATGCTATGCAAATTCTTGGAGTTTCGGGTGTTATAACAATGTACATCACTGTTGCATCTAAACCAGTTTTGAAGTGAGTTTGGTAATAGTCCCTTTTCAGACCTGTACATAAATTCTCCCAGTTGTAACCTACCTAATTCATATACAGTCAAAACCCTTAATTGTTTAAAGATATTGTTGGTATGGGCCAAATAATGAGACTTGGCAACTATGCGTATTACACGTTTATGCAACAAATGTAAACGATTTAACAATGTATTTGATGCATTTATCCATAGCATATTACCATATTGTAAATGAGGAAGAATTAATGAATTGTATAGCAAAAGCAGTACCTTTGACGGTAATATAAATTTCAGTTTTGACATAACTCCAGTAATTCTCGAGATCTTTAATGCAATATCATTAATATGTAAAGACCATGATAACTTGTCATCAATATTAACTCCCAAAAAGCGGGCACTATGTACTTGCTTTAAGGGCTCCACTGAATCAACAAACTTAAGAGTAAGTAAGTTCTTATCATATTGTTTATTCAATGGTGCAAAATGCATAAAATTTGTTTTCTCAATGTTTATCCTTAACCCATTCACTTTGTACCAAATATTAACCTTTTGTATTTCTTTATTCATATTATGGACAAGAGTATCTAGTTTCTTCTCGCTTAAAGAGACATTGGTGTCGTCTGCAAAAATAATGTATGACAAAGTTGAGGAAACATTCGGCAAATCATTTATATATAGAATAAACAACAGTGGCCCAATTATTGACCCTTGGGGCACTCCGCATATAACTTCTTTTTCAAGTGAAGTTGCATTATCATAAACAACATATTGTTTTCTTTCCTTCAAATAATCCTTTATCCACTGTAATGGCAAACCTCTCACACCATAGTACTCCAATTTGGATAATAAGGCTTGATGATTAATGGAATCAAAAGCTTTTGAGATATCCAATGACAAACAGAGTGAATGTTTGCTATCATCAAGGGAAGTAAGTATTTGGTCCAAAAAATAAGTCAAGGCCAATATAGTTGAATGACCAGATCTGAAGCCATATTGAAAATTCGACAAAATCTCTCGTTTCTCAATGTAAGACAATAATCGAGAGTAAAATAATTTTTCCAAGATTTTTGAGAAAACGGGCAAGAGTGACACCGGTCTATAATTACAAAACTGCTCGGGGGAGCCTTTCTTATAGATCGGAGTCACCCTCGCCAGCTTCATACTGTGAGGGAATTTACCAGTGGAGAGGGAAAGGTTAAAAATATGTACCAGTGGAGCAAGAATGAAATAGATTGATTCTTTAATGACAGAAACAGTTATATTATCATGACCAGGACTTTTACCTATTTTCAATGCCTTCACTATATCTATAATTTCATGACCTTCTATTGGTTTCAGAAACATTGACTGTTGATATTGACCATTCATGTAAGATCTACACTTCAGCATGTCAATATTACTTGTATCTGTGAACATTGTCCCAATGCCTATGAAGTATTCATTGAATTTGTTTGCAATATCAACAGGATCTGTAAGTTTCTTATTATTTTCATCACGAAAACAGTCTTGGTTCTTTCTTTTGATTCCCCTATTCAACATATTGTTAATAATATTCCAGGTTCGTTTACTACAATTACTTTCTTCAAACTGCTTTGCATAGTAAGATTCTTTTGACCTTCGAATAATTGAAGTTAAAGTATTTCGATACTGTCGGTATACTTTTTTCCTGTATGCAGAAGGGTTCTTCAAATACTTTTTGTATAGCTCTATCTTTTTCTTACATGATTTCAATATTGCTATTGTAATCCATGGTTTAGATTCCCTTTTTCGGCAACGCCTTTCTTTCAAAGGAAAACTAGAATTCTGTATGATATTAAATTCACTGAGAAATACTTCATAAGCTCTGTCACATGACTCTTCATGGATCACATATTCCCAAGAGTGTTCAGTCAGGGCAACCCTAAATTTTTCAAAGTTTGAGCGAGACATGTCTCTTGTATAAGTTTTATTGCATTGATCGCGCTTAAGCCAATCACTACGTTTTGACCGATTGAAAACAAAAATTGGAAGGTGGTCTGAAATGTCTGCCAGTAAAATACCGCTTTTTAACACTAGACTTGTGTCATTGACAAAAATATTGTCAATAAGAGTTGAACTTGACTGAACTATTCTTGTTGCCTTCGTTATGAGAGGGGCATAAGAGTGAGAAAAGACCATTTCCAAAAAAGAGTTGACATGTTGGTCAGAGTGTAGATCCAGTAAGTTTAGATTGAAATCACCTAAAAAGTAGCATGTTTTATTTTCGCGACCAACTTTCTCTAGAATATTGTTAAGATCTGATATAAAGTCAACACAGCTCTGAGAAGGAGGTCTATAAATTACTGCAATTATCAAGTTTTTACTATTACTGTGAGCTACCTCAATGAAGTAAGATTCAATATTTTCATTAAATACAGACAGATCAGTTCTTTCCTTAATATGAAATGAAGTTTTAGCAAACATTCCAACACCTCCTCCACGGGATGGTCGCCCTTTTCCATAATATTCGTAGCCAGCAAGTGACAATAGACAATCTGGACCTTTCGAAAGCCACGTTTCGCTGAGCAGAATAAAATCAACTTTACACTTTAGCAAATCTAGAAACTCAGACATAGTATCAAAGTTTTTATTGAGACTGCGGCAATTAATATGCATTAAGGATATGTATTGTTCATCCAATAACAAAATTTCGTTATTAAGTTGATCAGGTAAGTAATACTCTGTTTCTTTGTCTATTATATTGTTCATTAGGTCTGTGCCGGAGTTATCAATGGCACTATCATTGCATGATTCTAGTAAATCTTTCAAATCAAAATTAAGAATAGGTAGTTGAGATGACATAATGACAAGTACAAGTACGAACACAACTTATGAAAAAACAAAAACAAATTTTAAAATACAAGAGATGTATAAAAATATCAGGATCCAAAAATTGACCCATCTGGAATTGTCTAAAAGTTTTTAAAAATTTCACAATTTGACACAATCATTTGTTTCTTTCCGTGCACAGTGTTCCATACGGTATTATTATTTCTTCATTCACAACAGTACTTACAGCATTAACAAGTGGTTTAGTTTCTCGAGTAATCATAAAATAACAATAAACATTGTGGCTTGTATATACAGTGGTAAATGATATTATAACACATAATTATATGACACGTACCAGCCTATGTTTGACAATAAAGATACATAACAAATGGGAATGATAATTTTGATATTGATGTTCTATAAAATAAAAAAAAAACGGGTGGGATGAAAGGTAAATGATATTATAACAAATAATTATATGACACGTACCAGCCTATGTTTGACAATAAAGATACATAACAAATGGGAATGATAATTTTGATATTGATGTTCTATAAAATAAAAAAAACGGGTGGGATGTTAAAGTATGATTGTTTTAATATACTTAGAGAAGTGATCAATTATATTTTCATTATCAAGTCTCATAATGCTTACAAATTTCTCTTCATCGCTAAGACCTTTAAAATAACTTGAAAACAATCCATTCTATGAGTAAAATATGCCGCCGCTCCACTTTCGGAGATCCTCTGGATGTTATGACATAGAACTGCAGTCTTGTCATGCTTGTAGATGGTGTATATGGAGCATCCGAAAACTGGCAAAAGCTCCCTGCACAACTCTCAGAGGCTACGCGTTCCCCAATCTCCCTATTTGCACAGATTTCGAACAACCTCGGTTTGTAGGCCTATAGACGGCGCGAGGCAGAGATACTTTCCTGGATGAAACCTTATACGACACATCTCTTCTGCAAACTCTGCAAGTATATTGAGATAATCTCGAAATATACTTTGGAAATTTGAATGCATAAATGATAAGTATTTTACTGTGTCGAACAATAATTATCTCTTAGATTTCATTCGCAATTGCTCGTAACTGTTTTCATGAAACATTGCTATTCTTGGTTGTAACAACATATATGACCGTGTATTAAGTACGAGCATTGACGGAAAAAAGTAAAAACGCTTGAATTCTTATTGAATACTGTATCCTGCATTCTATTGTGTTAGACTAAATGAAAGAAACAATAAAAACATAGTGCTCCATGACTCAAGATGTAATTTGATATATTATATTGTTCCCTATCATGCATATCTCCTTCCTAATGCGCATTTCTCTTTCCTCATCTTCTTCTCAACCCCACATGCAGCTCAACCTTTTGTATTATTTTCTGTACCCCCGATTTCTCACTTCTTTTTTTGGCATTGTCTACTCTTTGTATTGTGACCGTGTTCTCCTATCTTTGTCATGTAAAGTATTCTCTTGTCCCGTTCTCATCCCTGTTGGCATCCCTTTTTTCTCCTATTCGCTGTTCTTTTTCTAGTTACGAGTTTGTTAATTTAATTACTCAGTATTCCTTTTTCAGCGCAGACAATGATTGTATTCGTGACTTTTACGAAAGAAAAGGTGTACATGAAAACAGCTTCGAGTTATTACCAATCAGTGAACAATTTGTTTTCAAAGAGTTACGTAAGTTGAATGTATCAAAAAGTACTGGGTTAGACTTGATTCCAGCTAAATTTCTAAAAGATGGTGCGAAGGTTTTATTTAAGCCTCTAAGTTACTTAATGAACCTATCTATCTTGACGAGTACTTTTCCAGAAGATATGAAAATAGCAAAAGTGACTCCACTTTATAAAAAGAAAGATAAAACTGATGTTAGCAACTATAGACCTATTAGTGTTTAAGCGTAGCATCAAAGATTCTAGAAAAATCGGTCTGTGTTCAAATTGAAAGATACTTCAAAGAAAATGATATAATTTATGAATTTCAATCTGGTTTTCGACATGATTATTCGACTGAAACATGTCTAATTCATTTGACTGATTATTTGAGGAGAGAAACTTCCCAAGGGCGCTTTGTTGGTATGGTGCTCCTTGATCTGCAAAAAGCTTTTGATACAGTTAATCATTGCGTCTTATTGAAGAAGTTACAACTAATGGGTTTTGCTAAGGCAAGTTTAGATTGGTTCAGATCCTACTTATCTAATCGGCACCAAGTAGTGGCCATTCATGATATTCGTTCCAAACTAATGCCTATAACATGCGGTGTTCCTCAGGGAAGCATTTTAGGCCCAATTCTATTTTCAAGTTATATAAATGATATGTGTATTTGTATAAAAGACTTCAAACTATTATTGTACGCAGATGACAGCGTACTACTCTATTCAAATCCTGATCCTAAATATATTGAGGAAAAGCTCAGTGAACAGCTGTCTACGTGTGTCGATTGGATGACTGATAATAAGCTTTCTTTACACTTGGGAAAAACAGAAAGCATTTTATTTTGTTCTAAAAGTAGTTCTAAAAAGTCATTTGAATTCAAAGTGACACACAATAATCAAGCAATCAAGAGAAAAGAGTCTGTGAAGTATTTAGGCATTGAGTTGGCTAGCGCAATTTCATTTTCATCTTTAGTAGAATCAGTTGTAAAAAAAGCAAATTCTCGTCTGAAATTTTTGTACAGATATCAAAGTTGTATGGATTTAAAAGCAAGACGTACACTCTGTTTTGCTCTTATTCAATGTTTATTTGACTATGCTAACCCTGCATGGTATAGTAACATAAACAAGTCAGATCAAAAGAAGTTGAAGATTATACAGAACAAAATGGTGAGATTTATCAACTGTTCTGGTCCAAGAACTCATGTTGGCTACAGCGAACTTTCTAAAGCTGGTTTTCTTGAAGTCGACCAAAGATCAAAACAACTCGCATTGCATCACGTGCATAAAATATATCATTCCTAGTCGAATCATTATATTCGATCCAACTTCGATCTTGTTACTGACGTACATGATTATAATACAAGAAATAGACGATTCAACTTTAACTTACCAGAAAGAGTAGGTAGTATTGGAAATTCGTTTTATTACAATGCCATAAAACATTGGAATTCCCTTCCCAATGGTGTAAAAGAAATAGGAAACTATGATCATTTTAAGAGGAAATTAAAGGAATACCTAATACTTGACAGTCAGAGAAGAGAAGTGAATGACATGTTATATGATTGAAATTTTTATTCTTCTGTCGGTTCATACCTTTTCATGTTGTATATACTTATGTTTTCGTACGTTATAGAAATTCTACAAATTCATTATTATTTTCCTCTTCTTCCTTCTCCTCTTTTTCTTCTTCTCCTTCTTCTTTTTCTTCTTTAGTTGTACTTAATATCATTTCTATCATCAGTTTAATGTTGTTATTATTATTATTATCTTTAATAAGTAGTTCTTTTAATTTTCTTATCTGTCTGTAAATATTACTATTTTAACTTATTAATTTTATACATGTCTGTAAGGGACCCCACTGGAAATAAGCTCTCGAGCTTTCGTGGGTTATCCTGTTCAAGCTGACTTATTTTTGATCTGTTATTATTGTATATTGTTGTATGTTGGAAGCTTGTCGAATAAAAATCAATCAATCAGGTATCATTTGAGGGGTCCACAAGTGTGCCTCAAAAAAGTAAAGATCTTTGAATGACCGGTTTTACCGTACTAATTTTCCCCCATAAACTGTTACAGTAGTGTTATTAAAAAACATCGATTTCCAATCATAATATCTTGATAATCAGACAGGTGATCGGCTTTGAAAAGTCAAGTGGTTCCTGACTGACCTAAAGGTTTTTAATTATGATTGCAGCATGAGCTAAACCCAGGATTTAGTTTCACAATCTGGGACAAAGATACCCTATCCCTTAATATCTCATAATGCCTATTGATGACAGCCAATCTTGGTGTATTCTGTTGTGAAAAAAAAGCTTATCCGATTACAATATATCAGAACTGCAGCACATTTTCAAAAACCCTGGGTATTTGAAAAACCTGCACATGGTATGTTCATGACAAAATAAACAATTAAAACTTGTAGTGCAGTTGACTTTTGTGTCTGTAATTCTACTTCCGGTTGAATCTTGAAAGAAAATTCCACAGTCACCGATTAAATTCAATGGAACTCAGAATTTATTGATCACGGACAAAAAAATAATCATACATCAGCAAAGAAATCGTTCTATTTATGTTTCTATACAAGAGTGTCCGTGCAAAATAAGCACATATGAATTATAACAAATGAATGTATATGACAAAGGAAACATATTAAATACACTCAATATATAAAATCAGATACATAAAATTGCGTACGGACGCATACATTGTGTGAAAAATATAAAAAGATTGATATAATAAAATTAGTAGTTGACAGCACAACTAACGTAAATTGATTGGGGATCAGATTAAAGATCTATTTAAAGATCTTGTGAATTCGACCCCATTGTGATGTATACATTGCATTGAATATTGTTGCATGTACAACAACAATAGGGAGATAATACATAGTTCAGTCAGATACATGGGTTATCCTGTCAATGTATCTTCTCGTTCCATTTTGCTTTATGTATGCATTCAATGTACTATACTTGACGAATAAAATCAATCAATCAATCAATAGGCCTCGATACCATTCTTTAATATGGAGATAACTTTACTACTACTACTACCATTACTAATACTACTAATACTAATTTTAATAGCAATAATAACGATGATAATACTAATATTAGCGATTTTGTTGCAGCCGCGAGTGGGGGCGGACGTGTTTCTGCTGAGCTCCCTTGTTTCTCTTATTTTTTCCGTTTTGGCGTTTGTTTCTATGCTGTGATTGGTACTAGATTGATGATCTGGACGCGTACAAGCCATTTCTAGGATGAGTCTTTTGATTTAGCTTTTTGATTTTCATATATTTGGTGATTTAGCGATCAAATTTTGGTGTTTTTTTTTATAGTGAAGGAAGTCAAATTGCAGTTGTTTTTGCTGCGCGTAGTGCTAGGCACCTGTTGTCAAAAGACAACATATTGCGCACTCTGTTATTTGTTTTATTACTTCTTTGTTTTTAATTGCGCATGCACACCTGCGCAAGCGCCTTTCATCTGAAGTACGCGCAGAGGAATTATCCTTTACTTCAATTCAATATGCACATTTTATGTTACTATTAATATGAAATAATATAAATAATATAATAATTACATATTACTGGATTTGTAGAGATATATATGCATGTATGCATTGTATAGATGTATGCATTTTGTTACGCTTTGTACTGATATGTGCGTTGAGTGTGTTTGAGTGCTGCTAATATTAATATTATTAAGTTAACAATTCAGTAGTTTGTTGTTGTTGTTGTTGTTTTTTTTTTGTTTTTTTTTTCTTCTTTTTTTTCCCTCCCTGTTTTACGTTAATCATAATTTGTTCTTGAACCGGTTGGGTGAGTGGTACATACGCGGCATTATTCTACTTGTAGGCTCTGTATAAGCTTGGCTTGTTAGAGCTTTTGTGAGTAGTGTGCCGCGGGGTTTCATATCCTTAAACTGCTGGCGAACAGAGCAACAAGACCAAGCTTTATAATTATTAGGTTAATCCAATTGTTAGGTTTGTCCAATAATGCCGAGTTTGTGCCACGGAACTTAGTCGGACATTTCGATTATATTCTTTTTTATGTCATACGTCTTTATCTTTTTTTTTTTTTTTTTTTATAGACTAGTTTAGTCTACCTTGCTGATACCTCCTCAAAATATATACGATAGACGCTATCATTAATTCTGCTGCATTACCATATAGCTTACTTAGAGGTTACTGCAGATCAATCTCCTGTACTGTATCTAGACTATAGAACAGTAAAAATAGTAAAAATCTGTAACTCGCCACGATGGGAACAGATAGACGTAGGCCTAGGCCTACTCCCTTCCTTGTATTTGCAACTAGACAGTGTACAATCCTACTCATCCTGCTCTTTCTTGGTCAACTAATCAATGTTTTATGTGGAGAGGATGGAGATTCAAATGTCAATGTGTCTGACACCAAGACACCCTCATTTCTTAGTCTTAGATTTAGGCCCACTTCTCTTCTGATGAACTCTACATGGCAGTCCCGTAGGGCGGGGCTCCCAAGAATAAAACCGTTGTATAAGAGAAGGAAGGAAGATACAGTCATTCTCCTGATGATAATTCTGTCTGGAGATTGCCAACCTAACCCAGGCCCAGTAAAAGACCCCTGTAGAGAATGCCACAATGCAGTTGCCAAATCTCATAGAGCAGTGCTATGTGACTAATGTAACAAACGGTATCATATTAAATGTGTCAACTTATCTGGAGACCAGTACAAACTAATCCAAAACCAATCAGAACCTTGGTATTGTGATGATTGTAAAAAGCTAAATGAATGTTCCATTATCAACAAGGTACTGCAACCTCGCCCTCCACCGACAACTAAACAACCTACAAATAGGGACAGGAACATGCGTCCCCGCAAAAGTATTAAATGTATCCTTGTAAATTGTGATGGACTTTACAACAAAATTCCTCACTTGGAAGCAATGATAGACGATCACAAACCTGACGTTATCATTGGAACAGAGTCGCATTTAAAACCAGACATCCTTAATTCTGAGGTCACTCCAATAGGCTTTACCACATACAGAAAGGATAGGACATGTGCTATAAAAGGAGGAGTCTTCATCATGATAAGGGATACTTTCATAGCTACTGAATGCAGCATTTGTACATCGCAGACTGAGTTGATGTGGATCTCTCTACAAATTCAAGGTTTTAAGCCATTACTCATAGGAGTATTCTATAGGCCTCCCAACTCGGACAGTGAAAACCTCCAGCACCTCTCTGAATCCCTGCAGTACATCTCCAGTAGCATGAGAAACTCGACCATACTTGTTGCTGGTGACTTCAACTTACCTCACATCGATTGGTCCAACCGTACAATTAAGCCCTATGCTAACGAAGGAAGAAAATGCTCTTGCCTTCTTGACATATGCAACGACTTTTACTTGGAGCAGATGGTCAAAGAGCCTACCAGAACAGCAGGCGCTACAAAGAACATCCTTGATCTTGTTCTCACTACCCACCCAGCCTTCATTGATGAGTGCAAAGTCACAGCAGGTATCAGTGACCACGACATCGTGAGCTTAAGAGTTAACCAAACTCCATCAATCTCAAGGAAGAAAGCTCGGAAAGTATTCATGTATAATAAAGCTGATACAACCGGCATGCGTGCAGATCTCCTCAAGTTTCAGTCTTCTTTCCTACGTAGCAGCCCAGAACCTAGAACAGTACAACAGAACTGGGATGACTTCAAAACAGAGATTGGAGACTTCATGGAGAGTTACATTCCAACAAAGATGTCTGGAAATAAAAGAACCAGTCCCTGGATCACAAACACCATAAAGAGAGGAGTCAGAAGAAAGCAAAGACTGTACAATAAAGCTAAAGCTTCAAAAACACCAGATGATTGGCTTAAGTACAAGAATTATCAGAAAGAATTAAGATCTCAACTTCGTCATAACTACTGAACTTATCAAAACAAGATGTTATCTCCTGATGACAAGAACAACAAAGCATTCTGGAAGTTCATCAAATCCAGAAAGCAAGAGTCATCTGGAGTTGGATCCCTCAAGTGTGGTGAAACGCTTGTATCAGACAGTAAAGGGAAAGCAACTGCACTGAACGACCAATTCCAATCAGTTTTCACACTGGAGGATAACTCGAACATTCCAGATCTTAGACAGCCCGTGTTTCCTTCAATGGATCGCATTGAAATCTCTGTGGAAGGCATTGTCACGCTACTGAAAGCTATAAATGTTAGCAAAGCCACAGGACCAGATGGCATACCAGGAAGGATCTTGAAGTTCTTTGCTGAAGACATTGCACCGATCCTGACCTTTATCTTTCAACAATCTCTAGATACAGGAACAGTACCATCTGACTGGCGTCTTGCAAACATCTCACCAATTTTCAAGAAAGGAGACAGGAGCAAGGCCTCCAACTACCGCCCTGTATCAATCACGTCCATCTGCAGTAAACTGCTCGAACATGTCATTTTCAGCAATATCATGGATCACTATGACGAAAATAATATTCTCAATGATGTTCAGCATGGCTTTCGTCCTGGCCATTCATGTGAGACCCAGTTGATCATTACATCTCAAGATGTTGCACACTCTCTAGACCAGAAAGAGCAAGTTGATGCAGTTGCATTAGACTTCTCCAAAGCCTTTGACCGTGTACCCCATAACCGCCTCCTCCATAAGCTCCATCACTATGGGATCCATGACAACCTTATCAGAAGGATCAGGGTGTTCCTAACTGAAAGGTTACAACGTGTTGTTGTAGATGGAGAGTCATCTGAATGGGTTCCAGTCACCTCTGGGGTACCGCAGGGCACAGTTCTCGGCCCACTTCTGTTTATATCCTTCATCAATGACATAGTAGATGGGATCTCTTCCAAAATCCGACTCTTTGCTGATGATTGTCTTCTATACCGTCCGATCACTGATGTCACTGATAGCCAAGCCCTACAACAAGATCTCAACAGGCTGCATTCATGGGCTAACACATGGCAGATGAAATTCAACACCAAGAAATGCTACCACATCACATTCTCCCTACGTCGGAAAGCCATCACCACGACATACACGCTAGGAGACACTCCTCTTGCGTTGGTAACAGATCTCCGGTATCTAGGACTGACTTTCTCATCCAACTTGTCCTGGCAAGGCCACATGTACAACATCACATCCCGAGCCAATCGGATGCTGGGACTAGTCAGCATAAATCTCCGCAAAACCTCACAAAAGATCCGCCAACAAGCCTACTTCTCTCTTGTTAGACCTCATCTGGGCCCCGTCTTACAAAGAGTTGATATTGATCCGAATCAATATCAAGTCCCTAAATCAATCACAAGTTTGCAATCTCCCATCTCTTATGTACATAGTTGTGATTGATATCAATAACAAATAAGTTGCGATTGATATCAACTCTTTGTAATACAGGGCCCAGGAATACTGTTGCTCGGTCTGGAACCCTCACACAAACAAGCATATATCCAAAATCGAGGCAGTACAAAGGCGAGCAGCAAGATTCACCCTCCAGAGATATCGTCGTATGGCCAGTGTCTCGGCCATGATTCAACATCTGAAATGGGAGAGCCTGGAGAGGAGAAGAAATGCTGCAAGCCTCCACCTCATGTACAAGATCCAAAACAACACAGTAGCAATCAATGCACACCATTACACAGCACCCATGATTGCCAGCAACACACGACAGTATCACTCAAAGAAGTTGCTGGCTATCCCATCCCGCACCCAGCTCTACCAGAACTCATTTTTCCCTCGGACAGTAACTGCGTGGAATGCACTTTCAAAGATCACCCTTGACGCTTCTTCACTGGAGGGCTTCAAGTGAGCGCTTCCACCCAGCATCTAGACCAAGAACTAGATAGTTTATTCCTCAGCACTTTACATCCTGACTTATGGATCCTGCTCAGTATCGTCGTAGAAGTAGAAGTAATAATATAAACAATAATAATAATTATTATCATTATTATTATTATTATTTTAAAATAATGATAACATATGTCTTCTTTTACCCATGTGAGCCTCGTCGGTATAATGCATATTTTACGCATGAGTGATTAAAACAATTCGAAGAAAGGGTACCAAAAAGTCATTTGGCGAACAGTATCTGCATTTCAAAAAGAAAATCACATTTCTAGAAAGTTCATTTTCTGCACTTTCATATGACACCTCAATCAGGAAAAATGAGCCAGGAACAACAAAGTTCTGTTTGTTTAAAGCAATGCTTGCATTTCCATAATTTTATTAAACGAATTTAGTTTTACTGGCTGCCTGCCGTAGCAACAAACAGAGACGACAAAAGACTTTATGCATGGCTGATCGTCAACGAAACGGAGTAGTGAGTACAAGGCTAATTGCTAATAATGCCTAGGTCGCATTTGCCACGGCGGCGGCGGCCGTGCACTCCCGAAATCGCGAGATACTTGCGGCGGCCGCAAAAGATCTGCGATGGCCTCAGGGTCACCCTAAGGCGTATCCCTATCTTTATAGGCCGTACGGGTCGCCGTGAGATTGCAAGGCTGAGTTGTAACTGTTTTCATTTCTAGTTTCGCCGTAGCGATTAGACACGCCGTAGCCATGCCGTAGAGCGGTTCCACGGCGTCAGTACGTCGGGCGTACGGTAGCCTTGCGGTTTATAAACTCTAGAGGTGAAGCGGTAGCATCAGTCTGGCCGCACGATCGCCGTATGGTCCCCCATCGGCTGCCTTGTGGGCACCTTGAGGCTTCCTTGCTTCTGCCTTAATAGTTATCGAAACGCTACGGCCACCGCAGGGACGCCCTGAGGCGACCGTGCGTCATCAATTCAAAGGCCGTACGGCAGTCGCAGATTTTCTGTCTCCACACATTCAAAATACGCCGTGCGGCTACCCTAACAAATGTGACCGCTACCGTATGTGACCGTGGGAATGCTGCGGCGGTCCTATAATTGCTATTAGCCGTAGATATTTTAGACTGCACGGCCGCCGTTGCAAATGTGACCTAGGCATAAGGTACGTTTACATTTCCTATTGATCATGCAATTAACAACAGAGCAACGAGTTATTCGGAAAAGAAAGGGCAGAAAATGAATTTGCTAGAAATTTGATTTTCTCTTCAAACTTCAGATAATGTTCGCCGAATATCTTTTTGGTACCCTTTCTTCAAATTATTTTTAATCACTCATGCGTAAAATACGCATGATATAAGTTGCATCAAATGAAAGAGGAGGATCTAAGCTTTACAATCGCTAATTATGTGTCATTTATTAATTATAATAATTGTGATTAAGTTATGATAAATCATGGATAATTCTCGGTTTCTTTTTTTCTGAGACGCAATGTATTTATTTATTTATTTATTTATAACACATCTTTAAAAGAAGGGTAGCCCAATCAGCAAACAAATACTGGTTTTCGTTGTGGCCCTTAATGACACAAACAAGTATATACAATTCATCAACATATCAAAATATAAATAAATATAGAAAATTACAAAATTCAATTTTAACAAACAAAAAATTGCAAACCAGGTTATAAATAAGGATTTGATTGAGAAAGAAAAGCGAGAGAGAGAGAGAGAGAGTGAAAAAAGCGAGAGAGACAGCGAAAAAGAGAGAGAGAAGAGAGAGAGGGGCAAGTTTAATATGTATGAGAACATCAAATACAGCAAATGTCATTAATTGAAATTAAAAACTAAATATAAAAAAAATACTAAATCATATAGAAATTAAGTCTATTATTTTGGAGCGTGTGTGCAGCGTTTTACAACTGCAAGGAAAAGGCGCTATATCAAATATCTTTTGGATTGGATTGGATTGGATTAAAGGGATTTGAAACGGCAAAACGTAATGTAAACCTAATTATTCAACCTGTGCTTATCTATCAGCACTGTCTACATATTCGTTATCTCCCACACGCCATTTACATGATCAACTTCTGGCTGCATCTGCAATGTTTACACGACTCTTTGACGTCTCTTCTGAAACTGTTGTTGGCCAAATAGTAGACGAAGAAGTTGACGATGTGGTTCAGGAGTCTGAGAGAGTAGAGGATCTGGATAACCGCCATATGTCCCGAAATTTGAATAGCTCTTAGAAGTACCGGAAGTGGAATGATGGGAACTACAACCTTGGGAGTCCACGTAACAAAAAAAAATATCGTTATGATAAGGAGCATACGCGTCGTCTTCCTTCCGTAGTCACTTTCCTTTTTGTTTTTTAATTTCTGGACTCGCTTCGTACCCTGGCGTTCGAAAGGTTTCATCTTTGGTGATGACGCCGGGGAATAAATGGGTTTCCTCTGACTTGTGTGTGAGGGTAGGGGGTCTTTGTTTTGCCTTGACGTTTTGGTCACTGCAAATGTGACATGAGAGCCGGAGGGCCTAGACCTACGTTTAGGTGACGATGGCAAGATAATGTTACTTGAAAATTCTGCTGTCTCTGAATGTAATGAAACCTCATTTGTTTTAAATTTTTTCTCGGTACTCGTAACATCGGAGGCAGAAGTGCCGTCCTCCGTTTTTGCTTCCGCCGCGATCATGTGGTTTTCCATCGGGCTGGATTCTTGCAAACCGCCCCTATAGTCTCGAGCGTCTTTTTTACTAACAGTAGCGACAACGGGATGCTTCCCCGTCATGTCGGCGTGAATCTTTGCTCTCTTACGAAGAGAAACGTAGATCAAAGCGTAAAGGACAGTATTCGTCATCAGCGATACAGCGAATAACACCAAAGTCGACATTGTTGTACCCAAGACGTAAGAGCCATAAACGAAGCATATGCTTCTTCCAATACTTCCGAAGTGACGAGCTTCAGTAAACACAGCAGCTGGAATGTTAGTCACGATGGAAACGACCGTACACAGTATTGCAATGAAAATGGACATACGTACCGTCATTCGTCGTCGTAATGGACGACACACAGCCATGTAGCGATCGATGCTGATTGCAGTGGTCAGAAAAAGTGAGGCGAAAGCCGTTGCATTATTGGCGAGAGATGACGCATGACACAAACTGTTGTTGGTTATCAGCCCTGGGAATGCACTGCGGATGATGAAGACAGGACAGAATACACAAGCGACGAGGTCGACTATCGCTTGAGCCATGATAAGGATATCGGTGCTCGTCTTCCGTTTTTTCCATGCGTAGGCTTTCATGATGACAGTGTTACCTGGTAGTCCTAAGACCAACACCATCGTATAATAGGTTAAGCTAACAGCAGTAGCAGTATCTTGGTCCTTAATCTCATAATTTTCTTCAGATGTAATCAAATCATAAGCTGAGTCGTTCATAGCTGTGAACAAAGTGATCAGTTCCGAAGTCGAATTCATGTAGGTTCCCATGTTTTATTTCTCTCTTACCTCATTTTCTGTCTGATTTAAAATAATGTCCTTACAAACGGCCTACCTTTGGTTAATTTCTTGACATTTTGAATCGGAAAAACCAACGAACCAGCGCTCAGCACTCCTTGTTCATCTCCGTCAACGGATCGACCGATGATCTCAGTCGAAATTGGAGCGTGTTGCCTGAGTAATTATCTGGGCACAAATGATCTTGGACATGGATATTTTGCTACGTGCATCAAGAGTTAATTTAATAGAGCTTGTCATTGCAGCAGTGAGGAAATGAAAGGGCTAATATTATTACGGTGAGAGTGGGTGAAATGAGGAAGCAGAGATGAGAAGGATTAGGAGAGAGAGGGAGAGCGAGCGCGACAAAGAGGGATATGTTCGTTTGATGATATTTAATGGGAACCATTGATGGGTACCATTCAATTATGTGTGTCCTTAAAACCATTTAAGTTCTCGCTCTATTTGCAATTATGTAATTTATGAGATAGCATGCATGTCTGATTTTAAAGGTTCAAAATGTTAGACCTGCTCATGTGTAAACCTCTCTCTCTCTCCCTCGCCCTCTCTCTCTCTCTCTCTCTCCCTCCTCTCTCTTCCCACGCTCGCTCTCTCTCTCTAAATATATCTCCCTGTATAAATATGTATATCTCAACTTAAGGAAATCATGATTCTGAGAAATACAGTTTGTTTTCATTTTGACATAATTCAATATTATTTTCGATACACAATTAATTGGTTCCCATTAAATATCAGCAAACGAACATATCCCTCTTTGTACGATTGATAAATTTGAAACAAGAAATTAAATCAGTTGTAACATAAAACATATAACCCCATCCAACCATACATACTATTCCCCCCCCCCCCCAAAAAAAAAAAAAAAAAAAAAACACGCGCGCGCGTGCACACATACACACACACACACGCACACGCTCGCGCCCATACAGAAACACACACACACGCACAACGCACACTCCCGCACACGCAGAGACGCACATCCTGGAACACGTGCGCATTTATAGAGCCCTTCTGGTGTCATGGAAAAAATAAGTAAAAGAAAGAAGTCTATTAATTTTCAAATTCAAAGTTTACATTACGAAAAGGTCTGGTTTGTGATAACTGTACAAAACATTAATTAAAGGAATAACACGCAAAACATCAACAAATCTCACACATCTTCTCTCTCTCTCTCTCTCTCTCTCTTACCTCTATTATCCTCTTTCCCTCGCACTCAACTCACATATCTCTCTGTATTTCTCTCTCTCTCTCTCTCTCCTATCTCCCTTCTTTCTCTAAAGAGTCCCAACTCTCCCGTATCTGTCTCATTCTCCATCCCACTATCTCCCTTTCTCCCCCCCCCCCCCCTCTCTCTCTCTCTTGGCCAATTTCAGGAAATGATTATTGTCCCTTTTACCCCATTATACCAATCAGTGTCAATCTTGATAACGTAGTAAATTAACTTTTCCGTTGTCGTACCATCACGAACATGTCAACCGTAAGTAATAACTCTGCTAAATATCTAGACAATTCACTCAGATATAAAGTGCCTCGCTTCTGATAGGCGCTGCCATTCTGTTATCCATACCCAGTAGGTTTATGGTAGTCCGTTCAAAAGGGTTTTGTTTGGTCATCCTCTCTAATATTCTGATATTTTCTCCAATAATCTCTTTTTTATCAAATTAAAAAACGATTATTCTATACTATCCCGTATTCGGGTGATCTTTTCAGGGTGACGAATTTATTTTGGAGCTTAGTGGAATTGTTAACTATTGTTTCCAAACGAAAGTTGCCGAATGGTTGTAAGCATTACACGACATTGATCATATGGACATTAGAATCATTATGATGATGAACAGGACATCGCATGGACAGTGCCATCTTGGCAGAACTGATGATGACGAGACAGGTGATAACTACATCACCCAAAACATCATTGTTAACTTAACCTATTACATAATGGTGTTGGTCCTCGGACTCCCGGGCAATGCAATCATTATCCAAGCTTACGCGTGGAAGAAACGGAAGGCGAGCACGGATATCCTCATCATGGCTCAAGCGATAGTTGACTTCGTCGCTTGCTTATTCACGCCTGTTTTCATTATCAGAAGCGGTTTCCCGAAACTGATTACGACAGGTTTGTGTCGGATGTCATTACTTGCAGAACAGGCACCCGCTTTCGTGTCCCTTTTCCTCACCACGGTAGTCAGCATCGATCGCTACGTGGCCGTGTGTCATCCTCTACGACGCCGAATGAAGGTGCGTATGACCATTGTTTTAGTGACTGTGTGTGTGGTCGTCAGCACCGCGTTTAACATTCCGCTTGCCGTTTTAGCTGAGGTCCGATTTTCCGATACAGTCAAAAGAAGGATATGCGACATTAAAGAGTCTTATGACGATTTAGCGGTGATGTGTTCGGTATATACATTGTTCATTTCGTCGATTATGACGACGACTGTTCTTTATGCTTTAATATACAACTTCCTCCGAAAGAGGGCAAAAATTCACGCCGGCCTTGTGGACAATGAGCTGCCAGTAGCTACCATCAGTTCAAAGAACCAAAGGACTGGTACTCTCGATTTCAGCTCGACAGCAGACCACGTATTCATGCCCAGTGCAGAAAACAAAGATTTCGGCAGAGTTACAGCCACTAAAACAGCAGTTCAGCAGTTACATGTAGCTCCTGATGGATGTTCAAATAACGAACACCTTACATCTTCACCAGATAGTAAAGTCACCGATTCGCATTTCATGTCTCCCACAATTGAACCGTCTCAGAATAACCTGATACCACTCCCTCTACGAAAAACTCTACATCACCAACCAACGTCATCGCCCAAAATACCTCTTTTTAGGCGTCGTGGTAAGAATCAACCAAAGGTACTCAGGAAGAAGCAGGAAGCTGACTATGGAAGGAAAACAACGCGCATGCTCCTAATTATATCGATATTCTTCTTCGTCACGTGGACTCCAAGCGTGATCTTCCCCATCATCCCCCGTTCTATATTTTCTAACGGAAGGGACATTCCTGGATTCTACACCATTATTAACATCCTAATCGATATCAAGCTCACTAACCACATCGTCAACTTCTTCGTCTACTATTGGGTCAGCAACAGTTTCAGAAGAGACGTGAAGGAGTCGTTTAAGAAATGCCGAGGAAGGGAATAGTTATGAAGATATAGATATTCTGATGACATAAATCTTCTGATGACGTAATCTTTAGTTGAGACTAGCTAGGGTCGAAACAGCTGCCCTTAATTCTCGTTCAGATATGAGCCGTCAAAACCACAGTGGCTCTTATGAAGATATAGATATAGATCGACAGTCTTCTGATTTATGTAACATTGTGACTGGAATTCCTCAAGGGAGATCTTCTGATGACGTAATCTTTAGTTGAGACCAGGGGTAGAAACGGCTGCCCTTAATTCTCGTTCAGATATGAGCCGTCAAAACCACAGTGGCTCTTATGAAGATATAAATATAGATCAACAGTCTTCTGATTTATGTAACATTGTGACTGGAATTCCTCAAGGGAGTATCCTTGGCCCACCATTGTTTCTACTATTCATTAAAGGTATTACAAAGTTTTGGTATGGGTTCATGAATTTGGTTCAAATGAACATATTGGAAGCATATGCGAGCCTACAACATTAAGTGATCGTTGTCGCGTTTGAAATCGAGTTTAAAGTTATGCAATTGTAAATAATAAAATCTTTATGTTGTATAGCGCCCTCTCAAGGTCAAGATATGAATTAAGCTAAAAAACAATGTTTCCTGACTAAAATCGACCGATTTGCTATTCCCATTTGGAAATTATATATCACAACTACATATTCTGAGATTTTCATGGTCGCAGCTACCATCGTACGGCCGTAGGCGCTATTTGAAATTTATCAAAATTTACCGGGAGCACCGGTAAATCTTTATATTCAATTTTTCTCGAAAGCAGAAGTGTTTTAGGGGTTAACATTTCTAGTGCTTATAATACATCCACAGGGGCATCCAAATGTATCAAAATTGTAAAGAATCACAATCCACCCAATTTTCAAAATTTCCCAAAACTTTGTAATACCTTTAATGATCTTCATTTTGCTTCTAGTAAATTGTCAGTTATATTATTTGCTGAAGACACAAATATGTTTTTGTCTGGTAAATCTGTTCAGCAACTGAATAGGGATTTGAAAACAGAATTGGAGAAGGTTTCTTGCTGGTTTAATGTTAATAAATTAAAGGTCAACATGACTAAAACTAATTATATGGTGTTAAAAGGTAGAAATATCAATTTCGATGATGATGAATTACATGTGCAATTAAATGATGAATATTTATCCAGAGTCTGTTCAACAAATTTGTTAGGAATATATGTAGATGAAGGCTTAAACTAGAAGACACATGTTAACCACATTGCCTCCAAGATGACTGACAAACACATGCATCATTCCATTTTAGTATAGGTTTTCCCGGCAAATTTCTCCAAAGCAGCAATCAATTTCATTAACGTGCATTTATGTTCAAGCAAATTTTCTCCACTCGTTGCTGCCCTGTTTCATTTAAAACTTGTTGCTTTCAGTCTCGTTTCTAGTCACCGAATTTTCTAAACATGCACATTCAAATTAAAGCTTGGTTCAGTCAATTTGGAAACGCGTAAGGGTCATTCAATTTCGCCAAAGTTGAGTGGGAGGAGAATTCTTTGGCGAATTGCGATTTCATTTTCTTCTATGGGCAACCTCTTTCGCAATCGGTTCATTCAAATTAAAACTAGACCTCATAATCAAAGTGTGAGGCTCGATGTTTATTCGGATATTCAGTATGTCATGTTAATTTATTTTTTATTTTTCTCTGTGTTCTTTTCTGACGTGATTTCACATTATACAATCTTCTTATTTGTCTGATATACTTATATTGCATTTTATGTTTTCTCTTTCTTTCGACATTCTTTATTTTTGTTGAAACTTCTCTTTATTCCTATCTTCGTATTTTTCATTTTACATGTCTATGAGGTGATTTGTTAAATGGTTTGTTTCATCATTCTTGATTGAGTAGGTGATCTTTCTATCTTTTCATTTAACATCTTTTTCTTTATTCATCACTTGTTTTCATCGTGTCCATGTCTATTAAAGCTTAAGTCTACCTCTGACCAGGATTTTGTTATGTATAGCTTGTGCTAAGAAGAGAAGTCACAAATTGTACACATTCTCTAGCGACATTTACCTGTGTATTGACATATATCTACAACCGAATACGAATGTCATTCCTTCAAGTAAATTTTGCATAAAATTATTCAAACAGAAGTATATTAAGTGACAAATTAACATCAAATGAAAAGCAATGCACAAATGGCACATATGTATGCCTAATCACGAACATGAATGCACGAATACATACCATCGTCTGTTCGGCGCGAATGTGAATATTCTTTGCACGCTTTTCTAAATTGAATGCTCGTTATTATGGGCCGCCGTTAGGGCCAATATTAACAACCACAAAAACAGACAAAGAAGCATTCAAACAAACAAACGACAGATCAAAATAGACAAAATACCGAGAAGAAAGGACAATAAACAGGCAAACAAACAAAGGACAAAGCAAAATAGACAAAGCGACGAGAATGACTATTTCACAAGCAAAGGATAAACTGAAACAGACATAACAGCATCGGACGAACTGACCCTCAAAGGACAACAGATGACGTTTTGGGTTTACGGTAAGCAAATAGACATCAATTACGATAGAGAAAGGATGAAGTAATACTCCATTAACATCATCGTACGAACTGACCATCAGAGGACAACAGAGGGATGGCTTAATTTGGCTAGCTAGTTCATCTACGCAGTTATGTATGTTTTTAAACAATGATTTTAAATCAATGATTATCAATCAAATTGCACAGACTATTTAGCCCACTTAACAATGCCGTTTTCATATTTTTAGTCCCAAAAATGATCAATCATTCTCGCCTCGTCTTCAATGATCTTTCATATTATAATTTCCCCCCCCCCCCCCTCCAATACCCTCCTTTCAAATTTGCCTTGTTCTTTTCATGTTTGCACTCGACGCCACTGATTTTTTTTTTTTTTTTTTTTTTTTTTGGGGGGGGGGGTCATGGATTAGCCCCCGTCCCTACCTCAACCCCCTCCCACCCCCCCCCCACCCCCAACAGTAACATTTTCAATTCAATACGCCCTTCCAATACTTATATTTCCATAAGGCCCTATTGCCCCCCCCCAAAAAAAAAAATCAAGGTAGTACTAGCCCCGACACCAAGTCTGTTGTCCCATATATAGCTTTCTGTGTACAGTGCTTGTTACTTTACCAAGACTCGGCCAAATTTATTATGATTTTGATGACTCCAGAACCTTGCAGTGCACACCAATACTTACATGCTACACGATCAACTGTTTCTGATCCATTCCACACCTTTTCTTTTCTTGCAATCGCATTACCAGAACTCACCTTTATCTTTAATTAATTCTCGAAAGTCCGTGGACTTCCCTATAGAAACGCGTGTTAATTTATAACACACGCTCATAATGGTATGTCTTAGAAGTTAGATTTATGATGGTTCGAGAAACGGCCGTTACGCTCCCCCCCCCCCCCCCTCCCCGATTGACACACTTAAGATTATTAGATTACGTATACCAGACCAGGAAGTATAAAGAGGACCACCTGACCGTGTTAGCTAGTAGAAAGTAATTCTTTTTGATACTGATATAAACTGTATATGCAGGCCGCATGGTCAGTTACCGTATTTAACCCAAACTCCCTCTGTCGTCCTTTGACGGTCAGTTCGTACGATGTTGTTATGTCTGTTTCAGTTCATCCTTTGCTTGTGAATTTTTATTTCTCGTCGCTTTGTCTATTTTGCTTTGTCCTTTGTTTGTTTGTAAAATTGTCCTTTCTTCTGGTTGCTTTGACCTTTGTTCGTTTGCTTGTTAATTGTCCCTTCTTCTGGGTACTTTGTCTATTTTACGCTGACCTTTATTTGTTTGGATGCATCTCTGTCTGTTTTTGTGGTTGTTAATGTTGGCCCTACCGGCGGCCCATACGTTTTGCACGTCTCCGTGACAAAAGTATGGAATCGCATGCTACTAAATCAAATTGAATGACGCTATTAGCTTTTTGAATGTTGATATACATAGTCATTCAATTTCGCACGAACTTGAATGAACGTAACGTTAATTCGGATGCTAAGATTACGAAGTTGGGCGGGAAAACCTATATTAAGAATATGACATTCGACTTAAAGATAAAGACCAGTTATGGTAATGCGATTGCACTGTGAAAGAAACGTTGTGGAATCGATCAGAAAAGGTTGATCATCTAGCATATAGGAATTGGTGTGTACTGCAAGGTTCTGGAATCATCAACATGATAAGAAATTTGGCCCAGTCGTAAAGTTACAAGCACTGTACACAGAAAGATCTATATGGGACTACGCACACGTACGCGACACGTGCCTTTATCTCTCACAGTCAAATAGATAAAGTAATTTACCAAATATATCAATTAGTAGGCGGTTTCCCGACAAAATTGTTATCATCATGTATTAGTCAAAAACATATTCTTTCACATGATTGGTAATAAGAGCTTCCATTTCATTTTTTGAAATTGGGACGTTTCCCATACTGGTCTTTACCTTTAAGTTCGCTCGTCATCAGCAGATAATATTATCGGGAAAAAAGTATCATGTAAGCAACATCAAGGCATCTAATAATGTCTCATAAAGCTTATTGATGACAGCCAATCTTGTCTAATACTGGTCTTTACCTTTAAGTTCGCTCGTCATCAGCAGATAATAGTATCGGGAAAAAAGTATCATGTAAGCAACATCAAGGCATCTAATGATGTCTCATAAAGCCTATTGATGACAGCCAATCTTGTCTACTCTGTTACGAAGAAAAGGCTTATCCGATTACAATGTATCATAACTGCAGCCCTGTTTATCACCTCTCTCTCCCTCTCTTTATCTCTCTTTCTCTTTCTCACACTCTATGTCCTTCTCTGTCTATCTCTTTCTCTCTCGATGTAATTTCCGGTGTCGTGTCAATCAAATATTCAGTCGAGACTCTTTTGAAAACACGACGACCTGCCTCGCCTCAACTTACCGGGGAGCTCTTCCCGTCATTTTCTCCGTATTCATGTTAGCAGATGACGGTTTATCCAATCCTGTTTGTCATTTTCCTTCTGGTGTATCTCAGCCACATCGCTAATTCGACTCAAGAGCGACCAAAAACCGACCATTACATTGGCCATTTGGGCTAATGTTACTTTTTGTTTTGTCTGTTATCGGTTTGCCGTATGTCTCGTTGATATTACTGAGGTATTAGAGAGCACCTAGGTGACATTTTTTACTTAAAACGAACGCAGATCCTCTACATATTCAAGCAGTTCTTGGTTTAAAGTATTCCTGATTTTTATTACAAACAATAAGCCTGCGATGGATCACATAAATTTGACGAAAGAAGCTCGTTGGAGTTCGTTGGAGATCGTGAACGAAACCTCGACCGAATTGTATCAATATAATACAATAGACAAAGGCGATATGAAGAATGACGATAGCGGTGATATTCCAGTAGGTGAATTAATATTTTATCTTCTCATACTACTATTAGGGTGTCCGGGGAATGCCATCATCATCCAAACTTACGCATGGAAGAAACGGAAGACGAGCACGGATATCCTCATCATGGGCCAAGCGATAGTCGACTTTGTCGCCTGCGTATTTACCCCAACATTCATCGTCCGAAATGCATTTCGAAACCTGATTACCGTTAACCTGTGTCGGGTGGCATCACTTTCAGAAGAGGCCACGGCATGTGCCTCCATTTTCCTGACGTCAACGATCAGCATCGATCGTTATAGGGTCGTTTGCCGTCCATTCCGACGCCGGATGACGGTGCGTATGTCGATTTTATCAGTGATCATATGTGCGGTGGTCTCAATCGGTGTCAACATTCCGCTGGCCACATATTATGTAGTTCATGATTCAGGTCCTAACGGGAAAAGAATGTGTGACCTCTTGATATCACCTACAGGTCACGTTGGTACTACGATAATGTATTCAGCTTTGTTCGTCGCATCGTTTGCGACGACCACCTTTCTGTACGCCCGCATCTACGCTTTTATCCGAAAGAGAGCCAAGATCCACGCCAACCTAGTGAACAATGTTGCAAACATCAGTTCATATGTTGACGTTGACAGTTCGCCCGAGTCGAAATCAAGAATGGGCTATGTGGAGAACCGAAATGGAACTATTGAAAACGTTGATGACACCTCAAGCATTGCAAACATCAAAAACAGGTTTGAAACAACCCAAACGTCACCAAACGTTGCAGGATGTTCAAGTTATACTACCGTTTCAGCGTTACCAAGAGGTGAAGCAGTTGATTCGCGTCTCAAACTATCAGCCTTCAAGTCGTTGCAGGACAAATTGCAGCCCATTCCATTACCGTCAGAACACACGAAACAACATCAATCATCGTCTACAGCGGCATTGTGCCAGCGTCGTCGTCATCGGAATGGGCAAAAGGTTTCGAAAAATGAAAAGCAAAACGACTTTGGGCGAAAGACAACTCGCATGCTCCTCATTATCACAATATATTTCTTCGTGACGTGGACACCATTAATTGTTATTCCGCTCATTCCATCCAGCCTGATAAGGATAAACCACACCCCTTCGGCATACTACACGATTCTGAACGTCGCACTTTCTCTGAGACTCACCAATCACGTCGTCAACTTCTTTGTCTACTACTTGGTCAGCAACAGTTTCAGAAGAGACCTCAATGAGTCATTTAAGAATTGCAGAGGTAGAAATTAGTTCACAGAAAAAAATAAGATAGAAAAGAAAATTACATTTCTTTTACAAACACCAAGAACAAATTATTGCAAAATGACATTTAGTCATAGAGCTGTTCTTAATTGTAAAAAAACTCTCGCAAAATATTCGAATTTTTTCAAGGCTTTTAAAACCAGCCCTTTAAAAAAAATTAAGATATTTATCCTAATTAAACGAATGTACCTTTTTTCCTGCAGTCGTATTTTTCTTTTCATGTAATAGTAAAATTGTATATATATGTAGGATGCGGCCGTCATTGTTGGTCAAACAGTTTTTGAGCGTCAAGTAACGCCTGGCTGGAATGCTCCCACTGCGTCCACTGCGCCTGGATTGTTTCCGTATCGCGTCGTTTTCCTCATTACTTGATATGATATAAGCTCTTGTAGGGCTTTCAATTTCACAGATCATCGGGTATTCTCTTATCTTTGAAAATTTGACTTAATTTATGATAATGGTATGCTTATATATTTGGTACCCTACGATTCTTTGTTTTACTTTTCGACATTTTCTATTGTACATTTACAAATAAGTTTCATTTCCTATGTTATATTACAAATTTATTTGATATTTATCTTATGTAAGCTTTCTTCATGTTTTGATCGAGTTATGGAAATAAAATCATTTGAATTGAATTGAATACTCTGATGATATCGGTAAGGTATGTGACAAAATATCTTGGACTCGCCCATTCAAAAGTTTCAATCGGATATCACAGCACCTTTCTGTTTTGAAAATGAAATATTGTCAACTTCAGAGAGAAAGACGATATTAAGGAATGCATAAGAAAAGACAAATATAATAAGGGAGTATTATTAATGCAAGCATTGGACCGATACGATATGCGTAGATTATGGATGAACAAGAATCTTGAAATTGATTTCAAAATGAGCATTTGTATATATTTATAATGAACATTATGAGCGGATCAGGTAGGGTCCGTTGCAAACTAAAATGTTGAACATCATAAATGGAATAATGAAAAGAAAAGGGTTTTGCAAAATTTGAAGGTATGTTAGATGAATGTGGACGCCCACTGCGATGGAAAGACTCTAAAAAAAAGGGACTAAAGTTCACTGAGTATTTTGTATTGTTAGACTGTTATAAAAAGATACCAAAAGCATGGAAGCATTCGTTTTACAGCAAAATTATCATCATCTCGTTAAAGATCTAAAAGATTTTCCTTCTGATTTCTGTGATTCCGAATCCAAACATATCAATAACATAACGACGAAGCAACTTTATCGTACTTTTCTAAGACTCAATAACCCTGACATCTCTAAAGTGTTTACTCGTTTCAATGAGCTGGATAATATAAATGAGCAACAAGTGTCAATTCTTTTCACTCTTCCAGCAAGTGTTACTATTGACTCCAAACTCCAAATTACGCACTTTAAAATTGTGAATAATCTAATACCAACTAATGAATGGCTGGCACGTATAGGAAGGAAAAATAGTTCATTGTACTCTTTTTGCAATGCGACACCCGAGACGATGGATCATTTATTTTTTACATGTCCTAAAATAGGAGCCTTTTGGAATGCGCTATGCAGAAGAGCGATGGATTTTAATCCCGATTATTTGGAATTACTGAACCAAAAGGTCAAGCCAGATCAGCTTTTAACTTTCTTACTTTACTCGGTAAACAGTTCATTTTACGTTGTAAATATCAAGAGATTACGCCTAGTTGCGTAATTTTAATCATTATATTTTGTCTTATATATTCACTTAAGAAGATATTCCCCCCCCCCAACAAAAAAAAAAAAATAATTATAATAATAATAATAAATAAATAAATAAATAAATAATAATAATAATATTTTTTTTTTTTAAATATGACAAAGTGGCAAAACATCAGCAAGTATTTCTGCGTTGCGTAATGATAAACTTTATGTTTACAAAACGTTTTAAAGGATATAACTCCTAGATTGGTTTGTTTGTTTTTAATACGATTTTTTTTTCTTCATAATGTGGTGTATTTAATATACTGTGTTCTATTATGTAATAGAAAAGGTCAGATTATATCGTGCGTTATACCCCGGCGGTGCCGCCGGGCCGACTACGGACCGACGGGGGCTATGAATATTCTTTACTTCTTAACCTCTCTCTTTCCATTTAGTGTCGGTCTGATGGTCGTATTTTCTGTACGGCCGGAGTATGCAGAAGTATCATGCTATATTTTTGTAAATGTTACACTGTAATGTAAAACAATATAATTATTTATTTTTCTGCAAAAAAATGTAACGCACATTTTGTAAATCATTGTGTTTTTTGACCAATAAAACTAAATCAAGATAAACAATAAATAATAGAGTAATGCCTCTGAATGCTTCTTTAATATTCCCATGACATACATTATATCCGCGATATTGGTCGACTTACGGAGCTGCATTTCAGAAAGCCTGCACAAGGTATGTTCATGACAAAATAAACAATTACAACTTTTAGTTGACTTTTGTGTCTACAATTCTACTTCCAGTGGAATCTTGAAATAAAATCCTCAGTCACCCGGATACTTTTCAATTGAATTCAGAATTTATTGATCACGGACCTAGTAAGAATATCATACATTTAGCAAAGAAATCGTTCTATTGATGTTTCTATATAAGAACAACAAAAAATCGACACAATGAAACACCAAAATCAGATAACATTTGTAGAGTGTACGTGTGACATTAGCACATATCAATTCTAACAAAATTAATGTATATGACAAAGGAAACATATTCAATGTAATTATTTGTTAATATCAAAATACAATGTAGTTCAGTCAGATACATGGATACAAGGTAGTAACACAGAAAATAAGGTGCGTGTATTTTGGTGTGTGTGTGTGCGTTTACCTTATGTAACCCTATAAACCCGAGGCCAAAGGCTAAATTGTTATGCGCAAATGGTCATTTTCGTCGACGACATAAATTATTTCGTCAACTTAGTAAGCATCATAGCTATATATGTTAATGCAAGCGCGTAGGTAGGATCTTATTTAGGGGAGGGGCGGTATTGAGCAAGCGAATCACTTAAAGAGCACGCAAAGCGCTCCCTAGGTGGGGTAGGGGGTGGGTGAAAGGCCTCCCGCGCGGAGCGCGGAAGCTTAGACGTTTCATTAAATTATTATAGAAAGAAGACGATTTGTTGTATACCGTTCTCTACTCTTAACCCTAATTGTCTGAATTCAGTTTTTCCCCTCTCGCGCGAAGCGCGGGAGCTTCGACGTTTCATTAAATTATTAGAAAAAGAAGACGATTCATTGTACCGACTCTAAATCATTGTCTGAATTTTCAAAAATGTTTCTTTGTCCGATAAAAAGTCACAGTTCGAAGGGTAAAAAATTGCTGGCCGACCGACATAAAAAAAAATCCCACCGGCTTCAACCTCACACCCTCCCCCCCCCCCCCCCTTTTTAGCGACGCCCCTGAATGTAGGGTGGCCTGAGCGGGTAGGCACAGGGCGTGGTTCTAAACTTACAGAGACACTTCGATAAAGACACCCTTATTTCATGATTGCGTGTGTTGAACTGCCCTGTGCTTTACAACTTTAAACCTCCAGGGTTTATTTTGCATATATAGGTATTTACATGTTCATTTATATAATAAAAGGAAATCATGAATATTCAAATATCATAGGTAGCAAATAAAGGATGACTAACAGAGGAATGACAACAAACAGATAGGAGAGGATGATCAAGCATAATGATGTGCACCAATCTATAAATGTGAATTACTAAGTAGCCTTAATTTTAAGCAGTTAAAGAAATTAATAAAAGTAGGCCTACTTGAAGAAATCGTTGAATTGTAAGATATTCAGTTTATTTTTATTAAGTAAGACAAAGTACTAGGTGTTAAAATAACACACATTTAACACCTTTGGAAAAAATAATACCCCAGGAACGTAACAAACAAAACTTTTATTTTAATGCCTATAAACGGACATATTTAAAAAAATGAAATGTGGCACCACCCAAAAAATATAATCCTGAGATCCTCCTTTGTCTTTAATTTGCACCTGGAAATAAATTCTTTGTTCCTCGTCTATGTCATCGCGGCGAAAAATTTCAGACTTTTCTTCTTATGAGGTGCACATGCAGCCTCAGACAAATGTGCCAAAGAAGTTTTGTCTTCTTGTGTTCCTGGAAACAAAGTTTTGGGCAATATTTCTCAAGTCCAGTTTATCTGTACGAGATTTATATATGAGTAATATTAAGCTTTGGTTGAGCTTTCTTTGGGTCATTGTACTTATCAGATAAGTTTTGATCCCTTTCAAGACAGAGAATGTTCTCTCGCAAGTTGCCGTTGTAACCGGGATGGTTAGGTAAATGAGAAGAAAAATGTGTACCTCTGAGAATGATCTCTTATAGATTGGACTGTTGTTGAAAATCTCACAGATTGTTTTAATGTATTTGATAGGTTTCCTCTCATCGTCATACACGTCTTGGAGGTTTGTTAGCTGCCGAGTTAATGCTACAAAGTCAATATCTCCGGCATACACTTCCCTCAACTCATCAGCACGAACAAAATATTGGGGAGGGGGGGGGGGGGCTCATGATAACCGAGCCCGGCCGAAATATTAGGGGGGGGGCTCAATGATATCTGAGCCCCCCCCCCCCCCCCCCAATTTCGGGGGCTACTTTTATGACTTTCGGGGGCTCTTTTTGGCATTTCGGGGGCTGATTCACCCCGAGCCCCCGTGTATTTTTCCCCCGATACGGATAAGTGAGCGCCTTGATTGGTCCACTTCTAACTCGTGTTTTTAGCCCTTCTTTCTTTCCTTTTTCCTTTCCTTTATTTTTCTTTTCTTTCCTCAAAGAGGGGGGGGGGGTCCGTCGCCCCCCGTATGTCCGCGCCTGAGTGACACCCACATAAACTAACCTTATTTATTACCGAACAAAAATAAAGAAAGAGCCCCTCGACCTCGACACCATAGGTCTAAGTAATCAGTTCTAATTTGATACCAGTGATTTATACAGATGCTGCTGAAACGGCCTAATTTTCCGGGATTTTTCCACACTTTTTAGTAAATTATACTTTTTATGCGTTTGTGGGAGAATGACAAATATCAAAATTTACAGGCAGGCAAGAAATGGGCTTATTTACTATTTAGAGGCCTACTACGGCGGGCTTAGGGGCTCAAGCCCCCCCCCCCCCCCAACCACACACTTTTGAAAAAGTATATTAAAGAGAATTAAATAGAAAGAAATAGAAAAGAAAGTATGCTCATGTAACCGTAATTAAATGCCCATACCCCTGAGCTTTCGGGAGCTCTGCCCCCTGGACCCAACCTTGGGACATAAGGCTGGCCCCTGGATGCTAATCTGACCTTAATTTTAATGCCTAAAACACCTGCGCTTCCGGGGACTCCACCCCTTGGACCATACGCCAATTAGTGACCTGCCAGTGTCATGAATAAGGTATTAAAATATGCTCATCTGACCGTAATTAAATGCCCCTACCCCCTGAGCATCCGCTAATTTGTGCTACGCCCTACCATATCTTAAATCCTCTAGCCTCCCCCACTCACTTTCAACCCCATTTTTAATCACTTTTATTTCCCATTTAACTCCTTCATTAAACCTCGAAACGCCCCCAAATACTTGGAGCGGGGCCTGTATCACGAGTATATACTAGTAGTGAGTTGGTTGATGTACGAAGCCACGTACAAAAGTATAATCGATTACAAAAGTTGTGGGGCCGATATCACGAGTATGCCTTCATAAAATAAAGGTTTTAAAGAAAATATTCACTTCTACTTTCAAAAGGACTGACCCATTTGCTTTTATTATTTTGTAATTTCTAGAAAAAATGTCAACCACATGATTTACAATGAGTCTAAATACATTGATTTGCCGAGTTGCTTCCTTTTATCAAATATACACGTAAAACAACGGGGGGGGACAAAATGTGCGGATAGCAAACCGCACGGATCGTCCCTCGGACGATCCGTGCGAGCAGAAAACCCGCATATTATGTCCGACGGACAAACGAAACTGGTAGGACAAATGGCGCGGTCACACCGGCCGGCTAGGCGTAGTAGCTGACGCGACGAGACCGGCCAGCAAAGGGGGCACCGCAAGGCTATCTGCCGCTGCGAAGATCAGTGCAGTGCAGTCTTTAGTTCAGTTTTTATTCTTGTACTTTAATTTATTTCTTATTCATATTTCTTATGAATTAATTGTATCCTTCATTTAAAAATCATGTAAGATAACAGTTCTTTCAACATATCTGTATTGGAAATCACTGGCACTGCGTTGAAAAAGACTTCGGTGCGGCGGTGCATACTCATATACTCATAGCTTCAATGCGTGAAATCTAATTCTGCTGATCTGTAAACAAACCGGTCACTTTTATTTTACTTTCGGACTTAAGGGCTCGAGATTTTGCTGGAAAATGCCATTTCATGTTTGTATATAATTAGATTCAAGTTAGTTTTTTTTTTTTTATGGTACTCATTCAGCTTGTAACTTCAACTCGTTCGTTTTAACTTACAAATTTGAGCTTATATGTATTATGCACCATCGACCATGTCCGCCTGTCGAGATCAACAACTTCGTCGAAGCTATGGTCTAATTTAACGCTAATTTAACAGGTTTACAAAACCGATGAGGAATATATCCGAACAAAAAACATTAATCTTGTTATTCTATATTCGTGTCATGTTTCTTTGCATACGTACGTTAATGTGAAAAAAATAACATGTAAAATTGGACGGAATATATTGGTAAAGGATGTTGTTTTGCGCGTTGTACGTAGCTGTACTGTTTACGGCGGGTCCATATAACTACGACACAAAAACAGCGTCTCACGCTATAAGTCAACTTCCGTGTTCTAAGAATCTGAGAGGTGTTTCTAAATTGTGTTTTCGAGGGATTTCAATATATTGATATGATATCTAGTGAATACTATGGTAATCTAGATGCTTTTCGCTTTCCATTGATATATTATTTGCCATATTTGTGCTTTTCAATGAATATCAACTTTAATTATAAATGTGATTAAGTTATGATAAGACATCGATAATTCTCGGTTTCGTTTTTTCTGGGACGCACTGTATATATATATATATATATATATATATATATATATATTAAATAGATTGGTATCAAATGCTGAGAGAAATTAGTATGGTATCATTATTCATCGATCATCCCTTGACAAAACAAAATGAATACAAAAATCCGTCGAAATAAAAATTCAACTTCTGCTATAATAAAGGATCTAGAAATGGCAAAACATTATGAAAACATAATTATTCAACCAGTGTATATCCACCAGTACTGTTTACATATGGCACTGGTTTTGTTAACTATGACCAAATAGCTAAATGGCCCTAAATGGCCCTTTGAGAGCCTGAAACTTTACAAAGATAAAGAATTAGAAATCAGTTACAACTTTTTCCTGCAGCATGGACCTAGGTTAACCTCCCATAAAAATGTTCAACGTTGCTTTATGCGCATGAGGTATCCCTGAACAGCAAATTGTTTACGGAATTTCGTAACAAAATTAACATGCCATTTTGGTCGGAGCTAAAAAAAAATATAGTGCCACAAACAATTGTTTTTTCTTCTATTGATGATTAATGAGCATGTCTGAGTGGATCTTAAAGAAACTTAACAGTAATCGGAATCAACTCCCCTATTTTGATGGAACAGTGCAATTGAAAATGGCGTTTCGGACGTTACATTTTCCGTAAACAATGTAGACCCTCATTTGACCCACTAGAACAACAAATTAATGAGATTGTATATGGTTTAAATGAGTTTATCAGTTGTTCCAAGTGATTATATTAAAAGAAAATATTTAATTAAATTAAATATCAAATATTAATTCAATTATAGTAGCGCTTATATTATAAATATACTCAAAATTGAAAAAGTCGTCTCATTTTCCGTAAACAATTTTGTAATGTCCGCAACAATTTTCAATTTGAAGTAGCAGAAAATATATGAACAGCAGGACATATGTATCCATGGGCGTCAATCCTTACGTAATACCTATTGTTCAGGGGGGGGGGTGAATGAATAGATCACCCCCCCCCCCCCTGAACAATAGGTATCAATTACAGATTTACGCCCATGTATGTATCATAACATTTTGTTAAAGGTATTACAAAGTTTTGGTATGGGTTCATGAATTTGGTTCAAATGAACATATTGGAAGCATATGCGAGCCTACAACATTAAGTGATCGTTGTCGCGTTTGAAATCGAGTTTAAAGTTATGCAATTGTAAATAATAAAATCTTTATGTTGTATAGCGCCCTCTCAAGGTCAAGATATGAATTAAGCTAAAAAACAATGTTTCCTGACTAAAATCGACCGATTTGCTATTCCCATTTGGAAATTATATATCACAACTACATATTCTGAGATTTTCATGGTCGCAGCTACCATCGTACGGCCGTAGGCGCTATTTGAAATTTATCAAAATTTACCGGGAGCACCGGTAAATCTTTATATTCAATTTTTCTCGAAAGCAGAAGTGTTTTAGGGGTTAACATTTCTAGTGCTTATAATACATCCACAGGGGCATCCAAATGTATCAAAATTGTAAAGAATCACAATCCACCCAATTTTCAAAATTTCCCAAAACTTTGTAATACCTTTAACATCTCATGGCAGCTATCAACCAAAACAACGAAATTTGCAATACATTACTACAATACTATTTTATAGTTAAAACCAATTTTCCGTTAACAGTTGTAACGTCCGAAACAAATGTAACGTCCGAAACAAAAATACCAATAAAATGATGATAATCCATATTTTAGGGTATCTAGGGTGAATAAATCATTATGAAATAAGTTATTATAATTCTTAACACAAGTCAAAACACAAATCAGGTCTTTCAAATCCATTAATTTGTTGTAAGCACAAGAATGGTGTTTCGGACGTTACACAATTTTATAATTAACACAAAGTTGACAAATTTCAATTAATTTTCGATCATATGTGCAAGTAACGATTTTACAATGCACACTCCTGTTAAAAACACTATTTTGATGATTTTATTTAGATTTAAATATAAAAAATTGTAGAAATATGATGCCAAAAATCAAATTATCCGTAAAATATCTAAATTTTATGCAAAATTGACTTATAAAACATAAAATATTGAAGCCACACTTTGTGATGAAAGGCATGGCTGGCTGCTTCAGTATATCCTTAATTGTAATTTAAGCAAAAAATCTCAACAAAAGTGACTCATAAAAATATTCAGCCACTTTAACAGCACTTTCTGGTATGCTGTTAGCACGTTTCGGACGTTACATTAAACTGTTAACAGACATTTTCATACTTTAACTATTTCAAATGAGGGGCAAAGATAGATGTGAGAATAGCAAATTTCAATTGGTCAACCTCTCATTTTTCTATTTACATTGGTGTGTGTTTGCAAATCATGATGTTTTCATTTGTATAGAGGTTGTTCCAAATGATGTCATATAACTAAAGATGGTATGGTCAATTTACACTGTTTGGTAGGTTACAAAACTCAAAATCACCCACTTAAGCAATACCCAGTGTACATTGTCATGACATGAATATGATACAGGTATATGAAGTTGATAAAATCAAGCAAATTAAAATGTTTTTCTACAAATTTATGGGAAATATGTATTTTCATCTGAAAATACATTTTAAAAAGGGCACTCAGTACATGTAACTAATCTGTGTAGAAAGGATTACTACTGCCACTATCCAAAACTGGAATTGGCATTTACGCTTAATAATGATAACAATTTATCAAGCAATTTTATGAAATTGGCTTGCACAGTACATGACACACTCATTGGTTGCATACATGTACAATTGATGAGCACAAAGGCTTCCATTATAAAACACTAATCAGTAATCAGTATCCGATTCCTATTTAATTATAGAAACTTGTACAACATAATGTTCACATGGCTGTAGATCTGCCAAATTTCCAAATGACAAGAAAATGGATTACCAATTTGTGGGGGTAATTAATAAGCATGAACATGAAAATAAGGTGTAGCCTCTTCAAAATTTATTAATTCATGATTTGTTCCTTTCATTTGATGGATAACCCTCAAATGTACTAGTCTTATGTACAAATACTTTTCAAATGCTTGACCCTCCTAACAAAATGTACATGTTAATGATCATTTCATGATCCTAAACATATAGTGTCTTCCTCAAATTTATGCAAAAATCTCGGGATATACAATGAATTAGGATTCCCATATTTCTTATTACTTCAATGGCTGGGGATACTTTTGTATACTTTTATTTTTGTTAAGTGTTTTTTTAATGTTTTGCTTACACTGTACATACTGGACATGTATGTGATGTTATTGAATGACACACTACATGAATCTAGTTTAAGGCACAGTACAAAGCAAGCCGATTAAACATCTATGTTGTAAAGTTTGTAGAAATTAATGATCTGATTGAAATGTTCACATCGTGTAACATCCGAAACAAACATAGCATATATTGTACACTGTTGTTCAAAACCTGCAAAAGAGAGTATGTTTGTAAGTGAATTTTCTAGGAGTTGTGATGACTACAATTGCTATTAGCTTCATATTTCACTTTGTTAGATCACATAAGCATTTGTTTTAACTACACGTTCCTGAAATGAGCAGTATACCTTACATAAATTGAGTAGTCGATGAAGACAAACTAGGTATATTTGCAAAACTAATTAAAACTGCACAAGTTTTTCAATAAATGTTAAAGAAATATTTGTCTGCAAACTGAACAATTAATAACTTAGGTCAATAATACCTAAAGAAAAGCAATTACCTTGAATAAAGTTATGATGTTAACAGTGTGTAACGTCCGAAACACCAGTGGTGTGACATATGAAAATTATAAGGCAATTCACTGGTTCCCCAATTTTTTGGGATGTATTTAACTTATATCATCAGTTGTTATAATAAAATAAGTTTGACCCCAAAAAAAGCATTTTACCTTATTGAAATAAAAACTTGTTATTGTCAAAACTCTAATTTGGAGCAATTTTTCACTTTCAAGGGACACAAAATCTGTATTTTTCAAGATAAAACTCAAAAATTTGCATGAATAATCTCTGAAACATATTCTTAAAGACCAACATATTTGTTGGTGAAGTTAATAGCAAATGAGTTTTATATCACAGTTATTAGATATGCTATAGTTCACAATACAATTGTAAAAACTCAAAGTATTCATATCTGGTGAATAAATAAGGAGATAGATTAAGGTCCAAAATTTGCATTTCTCAAAAATATGAAAAGTCCTGATCCTAAAAATACATGTTTGAAGTGAGTAAACATAATTTCATTTCTGACCCTATTGTGGACACATTTGGTATATGTTTAAAAAAACCAGTGCCATATTCTTTATCTCTCACATGCCTTTTACATGATCAACTTCTGACTGCACCTGCAATGTTTACACGACTCTTTGACGTCTCTTCTGAAACTGTTGTTGACCAAATAGTAGACGAAGAAGTTGACGATGTGGTTAAGGAGTCTGAGAGCGTAGAAGATCTGGATAACTGCCAAATATCCAGGAATTCGACTAGCTCTTAGAACAGCCTTACGTGGAATGATGGGAACTATAACCTTTGGAGTCCACGTGACGAAAAAGAATATTGTAATGATAAGGAGCATACGGGTCGTCTTCCTTCCGTAGTCGCTTTCCTTATTGTTTTTCAATTTTTGAATTTGCTTCGTACCCTGGCGTTCGAAAGCTTTTATCTTCGTTGATGACGCCAGGGAAGATGGGTTTTTTCCTTTGCTTGTGTGTGACGGTAGGGGATTTTGATTTTCCTGTGACGTTTCAGTCACTGCACATGTGACATGAGAGTCGGAGAGCCTAGGCCTACGTCTAGGTGACGATGGCAAGGTAATGTTACTTGAACATCCTGCTGTCTCTGAATGCAATGAAATCTCAGCTGTTTTGAATTTATTCTCGATACTCGTAACACCGAAGGCAGAAGTTTTGTACTCCGTTTTTGCTTCCGCCGCGACCATGTGGTTTTGTATCGGGCTGGAATCTTCCAAACCGCCGCTATAGTCACGAGCATTTCTTGTACTAATCGTAGCGACAACGGGGTGCTTCCCCGTCATGTCGGCGTGAATCTTTGCTCTTTTACGAAGGGAAACGTAGATCAAAGCGTAAAGGACAGTATTCGTCATCAGCGATACAGCGAATAAAACCAAAGACGATATTGTTGAACCAAAGACGTATGAGCCATAAACGAAGCACAGGCTTCTTCCAAGACGTCTGTAGTGACGAGATTCAGTAAACACTGCAGCTGGAATGTTACTCAAGGTGGAAACGACCGTACACAGTATTGCAATGAAAATGGACATACGCACAGTCATTCGTCGTCGTAATGGACGACACACAGCCATGTAGCGATCGATGCTGATTGCAGTAGTCAGATAAAGGGAGGCGAAAGCCGTTGCATTTTCGGCGAGAGATGCCGCTTTACATAAATTCTCGGTCGACAGCTCTGGAAATGCACTGCGGATGATGAAGGCAGGAGAGAATACACAAGCGACGAAGTCGACTATCGTTTGAGCAATGATGAGGATATCGGTGCTCGTCTTCCGTTTTTTCCACGCGTAGGCTTTGATGATGACAGCGTTCCCCGGTAGTCCTAAGACCAACACCATCGTATAATACGTTAAGTTAACAACAGTAACAATATTTTGGTCCGTCATCTCATAGATATTTTTTTTAGATGTAGTCAAATCACTTGCTGAGTCGTTCATAGTTGTGAACAAAGTGTTCAGTTCTGAAGTCGAATTGTAGTATCCCATGTTTTATTTTTGTCTTACGTTCTTGAACTCTGTCTGAATTTAAATAATGTTCTCCTCAGGGCCTACCTATGGCAAATAAACGTTGTTGTTATAGCAAACTTCTTGACATCTTGAATCGAAAAAAAATCATCGCTTTAGCACTCTGCCAGCTTGTCCATCGCCGTCAGCAGATCAACCGATGATCTCAGCCGAAATAGGGTCGTGTTGCCTGAGTAATTATCTGGGCACAAATGATCTTGTCCATGGATGTTTTGCTACGTGCGTCAAGAGTTGGGAGAACTTGCCATGGCAGCATTGATGAAGTGAAAAAGCAAACATTATTACGGAGAAAGTGAGTGAAATGAGGAAAAAGAGATGAGAGGGATTTAGAGAGAAAGGGAGAGAGCGTGACAAAGAGTTCGGAGATATTTGATGGATACCATTATGTGATCAACATCAATTTTGTGTGTCCTTAAAACCAATAAGTTCTCACCTTTTTAGCAATTATGTAATTTATGAGATGGCATGCATGTCTGTTTTTAAAGGTTCTACATGTTAGACCTTGAAAATGAAATTCAACTGTGCTCCCGGTTGTAGGCTTTCCGAATATTCCTTAATTTCTCGTCTTCTATCTTAGTTTTGGACAACATTTTCAAGCAATTGCATATTGATATATCAGGGCAGTTGTTGGACACGGAACAGTTGTCATATTTCAGCGCAGAACGTAAGAATGTTCAGAATTTGATTTTAATGTTTTGGTTTGAAGTCTTCTATATTTAACATGCTACATGCTTTAAAGGTTCTACATGTTAGACCTTGAAAATGAAATTCAACTGTGCTTCCGGTTGTAGGCTTTCCGAATATTCCTTAATTTCTCGTCTTCTATCTTAGTTTTGGACAACATTTTCAAGCAATTGCATATTGATATATCAGGGCAGTTGTTGGACACAGAACAGTTGTCATATTTCAGCGCAGAACGTAAGAATGTTCAGAATTTGATTTTAATGTTTTGGTTTGAAGTCTTCTATATTTAACATGCTACATGCTTTAAAGGTTCTACATGTTAGACCTTGAAAATGAAATTCAACTGTGCTCCCGGTTGTAGGCTTTCCGAATATTCCTTAATTTCTCGTCTTCTACGTATCTTAGTTTGGACAACATTTTCAAGCAATTGCATATTGATATATCAGGGCAGTTGTTGGACACGGAACAGTTGTCATATTTCAGCGCAGAACGTAAGAATGTTCAGAATTTGATTTTAATGTTTTGGTTTGAAGTCTTCTATATTGAACATGCTACATGCTTACACTCTCTTTCAAAAATCCTCTCTCCAAATCATTCTTTACATGATTTTCAAGTTAAACTTCATTCTTAATTGTTCTGAACAATAAGTTGATGTCAGTTGATATTATATGATTATTGTTCTGTGAAGTCCCATGTACCTTATAATTATGTGTAAATGCGGTTGTCTTTGTTATTTTCTTGTATTTATGTATCTAAAGTGCCAATTTATACAGTTTGATTGTACAAATTATATATATATATATATATCCATATATTGTAAATCATTTTTATGCCTGTCTTTTTATTGTGTGAAATCCAACTCATGGTTGTAATAAATAAATGAATTATATATTATATCATGATGATCCCAATCCAAGCTGGTACTCATTTCCTGAAGGGCATATATATGCAATTAAAACCGAAAGCTAAGGTTAAAAATACTCGACATTTATTCCATTGAAACATTAAGCAACGAAATTGAATGAGCTTAAGTGAGAGTGAGTGACATTCGTGATAGACACGATTTCATATCTTTTTACATTTCTTTTCAAATCATGATGTAATTGCACGTTGATCCTTTAAAGAGGTTATATTAAGAGCTCTTTTCATCACAGTTCCATTCAGCGATGTTGGATCGTGTGGCAAATTAGCACAAATGTATATCGTGAGTAGAGACTGAAAGCGGTATCGTGTAAAAGGCAGGAGAGTGCTTTGTCTCATCATCGTATAATGTCGTTTGATCAAATTA